>ML133414.1:963775-990573 GCA_003864495.1 Nemopilema nomurai
TCAAAAAGAGGTAAGAACATTGCAGCAATGGCAACAGCAATACTTGACAAGATCTCAAGGGACAACAACCTGATAAAGCTCAAGCAAAAGCTAGCTGAAGGGCTTTTCCACTTGAAAAGCTCTAACCCTCGCACCAAGAGACAAGCTGGCACAGAAAATGGTCACAGCAATCAGATGAAGACGACTTCAAGACAGAGTGTGACAATGGGAACGAAGACAAGGCAACTTGTGACTCCTACAACAAATGGCTAGAATGGAAACAAGCTCACCAGAGTGCACTTGAAAAGTCCTCTTCCGACAGCTCAAATTCGCGCACAAAGAGAGAATCTGGCACAGAAAATGGTCACAAGCAATCTGATGAAGACGACTTCAAGACAGAGTGTGACAATGGGAACGAAGACAAGGCAACTTGTGACTCCTACAACAAATGGCTAGAATGGAAACAAGCTCACCAGAGTGCACTTGAAAAGTCCTCTTCCGACAGCTCAAATTCGCGCAAAAGAGAGAATCTGGCACAGAAAATGGTCACAAGCAATCTGATGAAGACGACTTCAAGACAGAGTGTGACAATGGGAACGAAGACAAGGCAACTTGTGACTCCTACAACAAATGGCTAGAATGGAAACAAGCTCACCAGAGTGCACTTGAAAAGTCCTCTTCCGACAACTCAAATTCGCGTACAAAGAGAGAATCTGGCACAGAAAATGGTCACAGCAATCTGATGAAGACGACTTCAAGACAGAGTGTGACAATGGGAACGAAGACAAGGCAACTTGTGACTCCTACAACAATGGCTAGAATGGAAACAAGCTCACCAGAGTGCACTTGAAAAGTCCTCTTCCGACAACTCAAATTCGCGCAAAAGAGAGAATCTGGCACAGAAAATGGTCACAAGCAATCATGAAGACGACTTCAAGACAGAGTGTGACAATGGGAACGAAGACAAGGCAACTTGTGACTCCTACAACAAATGGCTAGAATGGAAACAAGCTCACCAGAGTGCACTTGAAAAGTCCTCTTCCGACAACTCAAATTCGCGCACAAAGAGAGAATCTGGCACAGAAAATGGTCACAAGCAATCTGATGAAGACGACTTCAAGACAGAGTGTGACAATGGGAACGAAGACAAGGCAACTTGTGACTCCTACAACAAATGGCTAGAATGGAAGCAAGCTCAGCAAAGAGCACTAGAGCAAATTCCTTCAGACAAATCTCACCCTCGTCCAAAAGACAAAGTACCAATAATATTGAGTCTGACACGGAGATGGAAGCCTTCAAAAAGGCTTGCAAGGAGGGAAGAGAGAGCAAGGATGTATGTGACTCGTTTTTTAGTCTCATTCGAGAGAAAAATGAGGAAAACAACCATGTTCGCTCGAAACGAAGCGATATTAACCCAGAAGAAAAAAGAGCGACAAAGTTGATTTTGAAAGCAGTGAAGAAGTGGATGAGTTTAAAAAGGCCTGTGAAGACGGAACAGAGAGCATCGAGGTATGTGATTCCTTCTACAATCTCATGAAAGAGAAGCAAGCGGAAGGCGAAAGGGCTCGGCTTACACGAAACATTGATGATACAAAAGTAGATACTGATGGAAAGGAAAATGGCCAAGAAGACAGCAGTGCCTCTGAATTCATGAAAAGTTGTCAAGAAGGAAATGAAGACAAAGATACTTGCAATTCCTACTTGGGCTGGTTGGAATGGAAGAAAAATCAGGATGCACTATTGAAAAAGAACGAAGACCAGCAGAAAGACGGAGAGTCAAGCAACAGAGTAGAGAAAGCAGCGAGAAAGACCGGAGACAAAGGAGATGAAGAGCTTCACACAGGTGCCAGCAAACATGCTAAAAGTGAGGGGGCAAATGAAGATGATGATATTGAATTAAACGAACTAGATGCAAAGATCCGGGCTGACTTGAAAAAAGACGATGATGACTTTGCGGAGATTTCAAGAAGGCAATCATATGGCGGTTCGACTAATGATAAATCAAAAACAGAGCCAGGAAGTTCTCATGAGCTGAAACGAAGGATGTTACACGGACAAAATGGCCAAGAAAGTGAATTCAACGAGGCTAACAATGATAGAACTGTCCAAACGATTGGTAAGAAAAGAAAGCCTTATTTGTTCCCTAGAAAAGAAACAGAGGGACCTAAGGGCGTCTCAAAATTACAACAGAAGCGCGTAGTTTTTGGACGACAACGGAAGACAGTTGCTGAAGTGTTACATGAGGTTTTGACAAAGAGAAAGCAGCACGCAAAACCTACAGCCTCTAACTGTCTCGTTTGATATCTATGTTGTTGAATTTTAATCTACGTTGTTGATCCTTAATTTTATTTATCTTTGATTGTACTGTTATGATTAGCCTTATAAATCATAGCCCTATTATAAATCGGCCTTTTAAGAATGCTTGTTTTTTTGACTACATTCAAACGAATCTTCTCTTTATTGAAAGCTGTTTGGAAGAATAAATGCAAATTTTTTAATCATGCTCTAAAAGTTGAATGAGGTGTCCATAAAAAGGAGAGTTTGAACGTATTAAATAGTGAATGCAAAACGATGCAACGTAAACAAAATTATTGGGTCTGGGCAATATTGTTAGGATTCAAATGTAGACTAGTTTCTTGATTTCTTGCGGTATTCCATTTTCAGGGACTTTATATACACAAAATTGGCTTTCAAATGAAGCCTACAAGCTTCAACATTGTTGGAGGCGATGGGAAAATGCTATTCCCTTTCGTAATGAAGACAAGGAGAGGCAAAATAATAATAGAAACTATATGGTCAGAAGTATAACACCTTCAGCTTCATAAATTGCAGAAAAGGAGCAATTTCGATGCAAAATAGAAACATAAACACGTTGAGCTCAAAGTTTTTGGGGAAAAAGGCTTTGCTTTTCAAGTCAGATCATCGCAATGAACCAATAGGCACATCGGTTTACGCTCACTCACACACTCATATAGTGGAACACGCGCTCATGCGGGTAAAATTGTTGTGGATATTTAATTTATCTGCCTACCTTGTCCATGGGGAAGTTCCATTTGCTTCTTATTGAATTTTGAATACTTTTAATATTTTACTTTTTGCAATTGACTAGTCGCAATTCATTTTAATATTCAGAACTGACTTGGGTTGTGATGCTAATTTGAATATATAGTGTTTCTAAACCACTAGAACGAGCAATAGGTAGGTTGCAGGCACCTTACAAAGTAGCAAAGAAAAAAGAAGAGCCATGTTAGCCAGTGATAAGTTGAAACCGAGAAAAACGTACTCACATCTTTTTAGTCACCAAGTTGGCATTTGTGGCGAAATAGTAGAACGCGACAAAGAAGCCTTGATAAACTTGGCCACCGAAGACGAAAATAGCCAGCCGCTACAAATGACTGACTACTCATTGAGAGATTGAAGGCTACTTTTCCCAAAGGAACGGGTGACAGAAACTTCATTGCTATGGCTCGATACACAAAGTACATACAGGCGTGAATCCCATTAAAGTTCTTGAAAATGAACTCAAGCTGCACATTTGGGGTCAACAATTCAGTTGAAAGTAAAAATATCTTGCTACGGCACATTTGAGTTAAAAATGATGCTCTCCCTTCAGATGAATCACTCCAAAACTCACTGTTGCTTAGAGCTTGCCCTGTTTACAAAAATAATGACGTATAAATGGACAGGTGTATAGGATGCATTCTCAATTTTCACTGATCAACACAACATATGTTATCTTTATAATCAAATAATTACGTAACAGTTCATGGGCTCCAGTACTCTTATTCCCCTCTATGTGTTTGTTTATCATCAATCGCTTAAATCGGTTTACAGTCATTTTATAACCGGAACGGCATAAAAGGGCACACAATTTTCATTTTGTAACCTCCTTTAACAATAAACTAGAAAAAATGCTGACCAAAACACTAGAACACTGCCATTTATCTCACTTAAATTTTCATGCATCTACGTACCTACAAAATAACATTAAAGTTTGCTTACAAGACACTCCATTCTAATCGTTTTGCAAAGCCATTATTGCCTTTGAGGTACGTTATCAGCCTTGAGAATCAAAATTGTTGATCTTCAGAAAAATAATTAAATATTCATCATTAAGGATCCACTTATACCCTTTAGCTTACTTATACTATCTATTCCAATATCCTACCATTGCCAGAAGCTTGTTACAGCAGTCAAACTGTCCTTCAGTTTATCGATATTTATATGAACTTTCAGAAGCATTTCTTGGTCAATAAGTGGTTTCATGGCTTGAGTTGTATCAAAAGATTGGAATGGCATGACGGTCAAGAACACTGATGAGAGACAAAAGTGCGCGTGATGACCTGTACAGAGGCCTAAGAGTTTCAAACATCATTTTACAAAATTAACATCTACAAAGATCTAAGTTGAAACTCTATGATGATGCTACGACTACAAAATGTAAACAACCCTTTTTCTATCCTGCGAGCGTGCTTGGTGTCTTTATCGCCACTCCATGTTGGACTGGCCTACTCTATAGAAGAGAACTAATGCACGGGTGAGTTCACTTGTGACTTGGAACTAAACAAACTTTGACGTCTTCAGGATATTCTCCACTGCATCACAGAACAGTCTTTGCCTCCAACAGAGATCATTCTGCTGTCATCGTTCATGAATCGAACACATGTCACGTGCGAGCTATGTCCGACACAGCGTTGACAATCAGCCTATACGACGAAAAGAAAGTTGTTGTTGTTGCATAGATATCAGTGTGAAGAAGGTTCGTCACTATAAGGTAACTTCCATGCTAGTTTATTTTATTTGTTTTATGTTATATCAAATAAATTCGCTATTTCATTCTCTTAGAAATCGACTTTTATTATGATGAAGATCATCTAATATTTTGCCGCCTTCGCAATATCCATTCACCATTTATTTTAGGACACCAAAGTTCCGTATTATGGAATTTCAGACTTTGTAAGTCAGGCTTATGATGAGAAAAATAATGTAAATGTGAATCGCGTTATCATGGAACTCGCTACATGATCAGTACTACAATGAAATGCAATAAATAATTGGCACTATTTTCAAGAACCATAAATTCTGACCCCTCCGAAACTTAGCAGTTGGCATAAATCCTTTGTAAAATTGTGGCAAAAGAGTCTCATATACGCTCCTACCTTTGGCTTGGTTGAAGGGAAGTTAAAAAGTTCACTTGTCCAAAGTCATCTCCAGTAACGACATATTCCTGGTTGTTTGATCGGCAACAAGCGTTGATGTCCGTCCCATCAGCACCCTCCGGCCAGATTCCTTTTAAAGACACAGTTATCAACAAAGTGCGAACCATTTGAGTTTGAAGATCAGTAAAAAGACAGCAAAAATGAGAGCTTCATCATATTGAGAAAAAAAAGAAGCATTTTTTGTCCAGAAATCAGTCCCTTTTTGAATCACGGGCGACTTTCAGTGTAACAGGAAAGAGCACTTCAGTAAATACATTAAAAGCGTTGGGGAGAAAATTAATGCTATAATCTTAAGTAAAAAGGGCTATGCAGCAAAGGCATGTTAACAAAATTAAGTTTTGATGCAAGGTAAGAAAACTAGGGTTCTTCATACGTTAAGGTTACGGTAAACATTTTCAGGACGAAAACATCCATTTTTCGATTACTTCACATTCTGATAGCTGAATTAATAAGGTACATAATGATACCATGTTTAAAGCTAGAAGAAGTTTTGAAAATGGAGAAAATCCCGTTTAAACGAAGGTTTCCATAATTTCCTTATCAAAGTTTCTAGCAGCGCTTTTCAAATCCCTCGACCTGTTAAGCCGATTATCCTTGTTCTGCTTCCTTGTGGTTTGTGTGAGTGTATTGCACATCCATGGGTTGTTGTGCTTATTTAAAGACGCTAATTGATCTTAAAGCCTAAACTACTTGACCCGGATTACATTGTTGGTAACATGATCCGATGTGTATCTTGCAAGTGCGATCAGTAAAATCCCGTTTTCTCCGGACTCAAAATTCCTTTACATACAGGTACGAAAAAGCTATATTGTACCCAAGGAACCAATCGAATGGCTCGAAAATTTGCACACGGCCAGGGCAGATGTTGGGCAAAAAATGGTGTTTAAATTTTTTTCTTTGCTCTGGTCCGTCTTTAATACCCTAATACAGCTGCGGGAGGGTGGAAAAATTGTTTGCCAATTTTTGACAGGGTATAGTTTCAAGAAGAGGAGAAATTTAAAAATCAGGTAGCTTAGAATCCGCACTTCCTGCTCGTATAAGTCAGATTTGGTTACCTCAAACGCAAGGGTACAAAATAGCTTTTGAAGGTGGTACACTTTTTGAGCAATAAATTCGCATGGAAAATAACATTTAACATTATTTGCCAATAATTTTGATCTGGCTAGATACACCATAATCTTGTGCATCGAATGATACATAGTTTACCCAGATTCCTTGAACAGTTTGGCCTTTAGGAAGGAAAAACGTGTTGAAAACGTTTACCGTAACCTTAAATGACATCATACCATGCAATCCTGAATCACCATTTTTCCATCGTTCAATCAGTGATTTTAATGTATACTGATAGCATATTCCTTGTTAAAATGCCTTTGTTTAGCTGCATTTCTAAATTCTTCTAAACCCTAATTGATTAAATGGTACATATATTGCCAATTACTAATGAGGAGAAACAAGCTTCTTACCTATTACTGGAAACCCAAGTACACAAGTCCATGTCTCCCATTCTGTGTCCTTCATCGACGCAGCAGAAACAATCTGCCGACATGAAGGAGCGTGCCCTAAAGAAACATACCAAACAAGGTGACATCCCGCTAACTTTAGTTCGAATCTAGAAGCCGAAACGAAATCTACGAACAAAGACCAACGGGAAGAGTCTGATTTGCAAAGCAAAAGTTAGAACCGCATCAGTCCATTGCACAATCAAACTTACATATCATTTGCACTCTAGTTCTAGATCATTCTGCACAATAATGAGACCAGGTAGGAGCTCTTTTTCCACAATGATTAAATCATTGAAATGTAGGAGAAAGGTTGGATAACGTCACTCTGAAGCAGTGTCACATACTTACAGTAGAGAATTTCGTAGTCTCCAGAATTGCTCTGCATGTACTGGCTGTCTTTAGACCAGTCCAAGTGAGTGACAAAACTTGAGTGACCCTGAACAGACCAAAATGTAGTTGAAGAAAACATCAATAACAAAGCCTTTGCCCACCAACACTAAGGTTTCCTTGATAAGGCCTGTGATATTCTTAGAAAGAGGATGCAACTTCATCAAGTGATTAATTTCAGACAACCAAATGCAAAACATGACGGTTGGGAATGGCTTTAGAATCAGAAGAAACGTCTCTTTTGAAAATTCAATCTCATTACTAGCAGCCACTGGGTGTTCTGTGACAAACGGCTGAGCAATTTCTTCACTGAGGAGACGATAAAAAAACTGAGCAGCAATCCTCCCCTCAGAATGAACATAAAACAATAATCTACTTGAAAGTCCTAGATGCCAACAGAAAGCCTTCCAAACCAAAACACCGAGATTTCTAATAAAAAGAGCACAAAGAGCTATGATGACGTATTCCAGCTTTACAACCAACTTTTATTTTGATGTGTATTGACCTTCTTATCTCATCTCAATCTCTTTAAAAAGGAAGGAGTTGCGATTGTATAAAATTTCCACTTACACTCAACTTTCCGCTCTTTTTGTACGTCCTGCCGTCATCAGAAACATTGTAAACGTAAATGAAGTTGTCGTGTGATCCAACTGCCAGATATTTACCATCTACGAAAATATTTAGTTATCATAAGGGAGCAATGAGTTTACGAGAACACGAAATACTGCAAATATTAGACTCTTAGCACGTTCCTTAAATTGCAGCATAATACAAGAGCAGTTGAAAACATCAAAGAGTAAAGGACCATTCTTTTAATATTTAACCTTAAACATAAGCTCGTGCACGTTTTCTTCGCTAAAGATAACTTTACTTTCACCAGCCCTTCTGATTGGTCGATCGGGCAACCAATCATGGGGCTGCAGGAAGATCAAGTGACGCCCAAATATGCCTTCTTCTATGTGACGTAAGATTATAGTGGGTCCCGCCATTTATGCAGTTGCATATGCAATCAACGCCACAAATTTTTATTTGTTGACACCAGCGGATGCCCATATTTTGCTAGTGTTTTGAAAGTGTAACTTTCTGTGATATTCCAAGTGAAGTTCTTACGATAATCATGATCGTAATAACTTTGGTTTTCTATTTCTGCCTGTTTGGAGCAGGACCGGATGGAGGCGGACGGACGACGTTCGCAAAACCGATTCCGGTAAGTCGTCTACTATTCGTAAACTTAAATTCAACTGTAAGAATGAACTTGAAGTCTACTTTTCGCAAACTTAAAGTCAACTTTATGAATAGACCCAAGCCTAATGGCTTCAAATTTGGATGACAATCTCGTAAAATGTTTCGCCGAACTGCTTTTATTCCGACCTTAAATTGGATTTTGCACTTTCAAAGTTTATAGGAAAGTGTAATTCATTTTACATGTTACAGGCCGATGCTCCGACCCTTCAGACAACTCCTATCTACAATGACGCTGACCTTTCAAAGCCAAGCAATCTACCTTCTGCAGGTATTTCTTGTACTATATCTGTTCGTTACTTGTCAACCAACAACTTTCGACAATTTTCATCAAAGAAGGGAAATAATTAATAGTTTTAATAAACTCAGTAAAAAATTATATTCAAGTGCACCTTTAAACAAATCGCATCTACATTCCTAAAACAGATCAATTGGAGATGGCGATATTCAAAAGCAGAACTCTGTAAAAGAAGTTGGACCGACAAACATTCAAAAAGAGGTAAGAACATTGCAGCAGATGGCAACAGCAATACTTGACAAGATCTCAAGGGACAACAACCTGATAAAGCTCAAGCAAAAGCTAGCTGAAGGGCTTTTCCACTTGAAAAGCTCTAACCCTCGCACCAAGAGACAAGCTGGCACAGAAAATGGTCACAGCAATCAGATGAAAAGACTTCAAGACAGAGTGTGACAATGGGAACGAAGACAAGGCAACTTGTGACTCCTACAACAAATGGCTAGAATGGAAACAAGCTCACCAGAGTGCACTTGAAAAGTCCTCTTCCGACAACTCAAATTCGCGCACAAAGAGAGAATCTGGCACAGAAAATGGTCACAAGCAATCTGATGAAGACGACTTCAAGACAGAGTGTGACAATGGGAACGAAGACAAGGCAACTTGTGACTCCTACAACAAATGGCTAGAATGGAAACAAGCTCACCAGAGTGCACTTGAAAAGTCCTCTTCCGACAACTCAAATTCGCGCACAAAGAGAGAATCTGGCACAGAAAATGGTCACAAGCAATCTGATGAAGACGACTTCAAGACAGAGTGTGACAATGGGAACGAAGACAAGGCAACTTGTGACTCCTACAACAAATGGCTAGAATGGAAACAAGCTCACCAGAGTGCACTTGAAAAGTCCTCTTCCGACAACTCAAATTCGCGCACAAAGAGAGAATCTGGCACAGAAAATGGTCACAAGCAATCTGATGAAGACGACTTCAAGACAGAGTGTGACAATGGGAACGAAGACAAGGCAACTTGTGACTCCTACAACAAATGGCTAGAATGGAAACAAGCTCACCAGAGTGCACTTGAAAAGTCCTCTTCCGACAACTCAAATTCGCGCACAAAGAGAGAATCTGGCACAGAAAATGGTCACAAGCAATCTGATGAAGACGACTTCAAGACAGAGTGTGACAATGGGAACGAAGACAAGGCAACTTGTGACTCCTACAACAAATGGCTAGAATGGAAACAAGCTCACCAGAGTGCACTTGAAAAGTCCTCTTCCGACAACTCAAATTCGCGCACAAAGAGAGAATCTGGCACAGAAAATGGTCACAAGCAATCTGATGAAGACGACTTCAAGACAGAGTGTGACAATGGGAACGAAGACAAGGCAACTTGTGACTCCTACAACAAATGGCTAGAATGGAAACAAGCTCAGCAAAGAGCACTAGAGCAAATTCCTTCCGACAAATCTCACCCTCGTTCTAAAAGACAAAGTACCAATAATATTGAGTCTGACACGGAGATGGAAGCCTTCAAAAGGGCTTGCGAGGAAGGAAGAGAGAGCAAGGATGTTTGTGACTCTTTTTTTAGTCTCATTCGAGAGAAAAATGAGGAAAACAACCATCTTCGCTCGAAACGAAGCGATTTTAACCCAGAAGAAAAAGAGAGCGACAAAGTTGATTTTGAAAGCAGTGAAGAAGTGGATGAGTTTAAAAAGGCCTGTGAAGACGGAACAGAGAGCATCGAGGTATGTGATTCCTTCTACAATCTCATGAAAGAGAAGCAAGCGGAAGGCGAAGGGGCTCGGCTTACACGAAACATTGATGACACAAAACTAGATACTGATGGAAAGGAAAATGGCCAAGAAGACAGCAGTGCCTCTGAATTCATGAAAAGTTGTCAAGAAGGAAATGAAGACAAAGATACTTGCAATTCCTACTTGAGCTGGTTGGAATGGAAGAAAAATCAGGATGCACTATTGAAAAAGAACGAAGACCAGCAGAAAAACGGAGAGTCAAGCAACAGAGTAGAGAAAGCAGCGAGAAAGACCGGAGAAAAAGGAGATGAAGAGCTTCACACAGGTGCCAGCAAACATGCTAAAAGTGAAGGGGCAAATGAAGATGATGATATTGAATTAAACGAACTAGATGCAAAGATCCGGGCTGACTTGAAAAAAGACGACGATGACTTTGCGGAGATTTCAAGAAGGCAATCATATGAAGGTTCGACTAATGATAAATCAAAAACAGAGCCAGGAAGTTCTCATGAGCTGAAACGAAGGATGTTACACGGACAAAATGGCCAAGAGAGTGAATTCGACGAGGCTAACATAGATAGAACTGTCGAAACGTTGGTGAGGAAAGAAAGCCTTATGTTTTCCAGAAAAGAAACAGAGGGACCTAGGGCGTCTCAAAATTACAACAGAAGCGCGTAGTTTCTGGACGACAACGGAAGACAGTTGCTGAAGTGTTACATGAGGTTTTGCAAAGAGAAAAGCAGCAAACAAGCAAGAACTACAGCCTCTAACTGTCTTTTTGAAATATATTTTAATCTACGTTGTTGATCCTTAACTTTATTTATATTTGATTGTACTTATATCATTAGAAATAAATCAACCCTTTAAGAATGCTTGTTTTTTACTACATTCAAACGATCTTCTTCATTGAAAGCTGTTTGGAAGAATAAATGCAAATTTTTCAATCATGCTCTAAAAGTTGAATGAGGTGTCCATAAAAAGGAGAGTTTGAACGTATTAATTAGTGAATGCAAAACGATGCAACGTAAACAAAATTATTGGTCTGGGCAATATTGTTAGGATTCAAATGTAGACAGTTTTCTTGATTTTTGCGGTATTCCATTTTCAGGGACTTTATATACACAAAATGGCTTTCAAAAAGCCACAAGCTTCAAATTGTTGGAGGCGATGGGAAAATTCAGTCATTTGAAATAGGCTTAGTACTGCATGCTATTCCCTTTTGGTAATGAAGACAAGGAGAGGCAAAATAATAATAGAAACTATATGGTCAGAAGTAAAACACCTTCAGCTTCATAAATTGCAGAAAAGGAACAATCTCGATGCAAAATAGAAACATAAACATGTTGAGCTCAAAGTTTTTGGGGAAAAGGCTTTGCTTTTCAAGTCAAATCATCGCAATGAACCGATAGGCACATTATTGACGCTCACTCACACACTCATACAGTGGAACACGCGCTCATGCGGGGTAAAATCGGTGTGGATATTTACTTTATCTGCCTACCTTATCCATGGGGAAGTTCCATTTGCTTCTTATTGAATTTTGAATACTTTTAATATTTTACTTTTTGCAATTGACTAGTCGCAATTCATTTTAATATTCAGAACTGACTTGGGTTGTGATGCTAATTTGAATATATAGTGTTTCTAAACCACTAGAACGAGCAATAGGTAGGTTGCAGGCACCTTACAAAGTAGCAAAGAAAAAAGCAGAGCCGTGTTAGCCAGTGATAAGTTGAAACCGAGAAAAACGTACTCACATCTTTGTAGTCACCAAGTTGGCATTTGTGGCAAAATAGTAGAACGCGACAAAGAATCCATGATAAACTTGGCCACCGAAGTCGAAAACAGACAGCCGCTGCGAATGACTGACTACTCATTGAGAGATTGAAGGCTATTTTTCCCAAAGGGATCGGTGACAGAAACTTCATTGCTATGGCTCGATGCACAAAGTACATACAGGCGTGAATCCTATTAAGATTCTTGAAAATGAACTCAAGCTGCACATTTGGGGTCAACAATTCAGTTGAAAGTAAATATATCTTGCAACGGTACATTTCAGTTAAAAATGATGCTCTCTTCAGATGAATCACTCCAAAACTCACTGTTGCTTAGAGCTTGCCCTGTTTACAAAAATAATGACGTATAAATGGACAGGTGTATAGGATGCATTCTCAACTTTCACTGATCAACACAACATATGTTATCTTTATAATGAAATAATTACGTATCTGTTCATGGGCTCCAGTACTCTTATTGCCTTCGATGTGTTTCTTTATCATCAATCGCTTAAATCGGTTTACAGTCATTTAATAGCCGGTTTAAAGTATTTCAAATACAGCCATTCTGCATTCAAACCTCTTTGACTTCACCCACGGCTTTCATAGTGGAACGGCATAAAAGGGCACACAATTTTCATTTTGTAACCTTCTTTAACAATAAACTAGAAAAAATGCTGACCAAAACACTAGAACACTGCCATTTATCTCACTTAAATTTTCATGCATCTACGTACCTACAAAATAACATTAAAATTTGCTTACAAGACACTCCATTCTAATCGTTTTGCAAAGCCATTATTGCCTTTGAGGTACAGTTATCAGCCTTGAGAATCAAAATTGTTGATCTTCAGAAAAATAATTAAATTTTCATCATTAAGGATCCACTTATACCCTTTAGCTTACTTATACTATCCATTCCAATATCCTACCATTGCCAGAAGCTTGTTACAGAAGTCAAACTGTCCTTCAGTTTATCGATATTTATATGAACTTTCACAAGCATTTCTTGGTCAATAAGTGGTTTCATGGCTTGAGTTGTATCAAAATGAATTGGAATGGCATGACGGTCAAGAACACCGATGAGAGACAAAAGTGCGCGTGATGACCTGTACAGAGGCCTAAGAGTTTCAAAACATCATTTTACAAAATTAACATCTACAAAGATCTAAGTTGAAACTCTATGATGATGCTACGACTACAAAATGTAAACAACCCTTTTTCTATCCTGCGAGCGTGCTTGGTGTCTTTATCGCCACTCCATGTTGGACTGGCCTACTCTATAGAAGAGAACTAATGCACGGGTGAGTTCACTTGGTGACTTGGAACTAAACAAACTTTGACGTCTTCAGGATATTCTCCACTGCATCACAGAACAGTCTTTGCCTCCAACAGAGATCATTCTGCTGTCATCGTTCATGAATCGAACACATGTCACGTGCGAGCTATGTCCGACACAGCGTTGACAATCAGCCTATACAACGAAAAGAAAGTTGTTATTGTTGCATAGATATCAGTGTGAAGAAGGTTCGTCACTATAAGGTAACTTCCATGCTAGTTTATTTTATTTGTTTATATGAAATAAATTCGCTATTTCATTCTTCATAGAAATCGGTTTCCGAGTATTTGAATGATGGATCATCTAATATTGTGCCGCCTTCGCAATATCCATTCACCATTTATTTTAGGACACCAAAGTTCCGTATTATTGGAATTTCAGACCTTGTAAGTCAGGCTTATATGAGAGAAATATAATGTAAATGTGCAATCGCGTTATCACGGAACTCGCTACATGATCAGTACTACAATGAAATGCAATAAATAATTCGCACTATTTTCAACAACCATAGATTCTGACCCCTCCGAAACTTAGCAGTTGGCATGAATCCTTTGTAAAATTGTGGCAAAAGAGTCTTCATATACGCTCCTACCTTTGGCTTGGTTGAAGGGAAGTTAAGAAGTTCACTTGTCCAAAGTCATCTCCAGTAACGACATATTCCTGGTTGTTTGATCGGCAACAAGCGTTGATGTCTGTCCCATCAGCACCCTCCGGCCAGATTCCTTTTAAAGACACAGTTATCAACAAAGTGCGAACCATTTGAGTTTAAAGATCAGTAAAAAGACAGCAAAAATGAGAGCTTCATCATATTGAGAAAAAAAGAAGCATTTTTTGTCCAGAAATCAGTCCCTTTTTGAATCACGGGCGACTTCAGTGTAACAGGAAAGAGCACTTCAGTAAATACATTAAAAGCGTTGGGGAGAAAATTATGCTATAATCTTAAGTAAAAAGGGCTATGCAGCAAAGGCATGTTAACAAAATTAAGTTTTGATGCAAGGTAAGAAAACTAGGGTTCTTCATACGTTAAGGTTACGGTAAATTTTTCAGGACGAAAACATCCATTTTTCGATTACTTAACATTCTGATAGCTGAATTAATAAGGTACATAATGATACCATGTTTAAAGCTAGAAGGAGTTTTGAAAATTGAGAAAATCCCGTTTAAACGAAGGTTTCCATAATTTCCTTATCAAAGTTTCTAGCAGCGGTTTTCAAATCCCTCGACCTGTTAAGCCGATTATCCTTGTTCTGCTTCCTTGTGGTTTGTGTGAGAGTATTGCACATCCATGGGTTGTTGTGCTTATTTAAACGCTAATTGATCTTAAAGCCTAAACTACTTGACCCGGATTACATTGTTGGTAACATGATTCCGATGTGTATCTTGCAAGTGCGATCAGTAAAATCCCGTTTTCTCCGGACTCAAAATTCCTTTACATACAGGTACGAAAAAGCTATATTGTACCCAAGGAACCAATCGAATGGCTCGAAAATTTGCACACGGCCAGGGCAGATGATGGGCAAAAAAATGGTGTTTAAATTTTTTTTCTTTGCTCTGGTCCGTCTTTAATACCCTAATACAGCTGCGGGAGGGTGGAAAAATTGTTTGCCAATTTTTGACAGGGTATAGTTTCAAGAAGAGGAGAAATTTAAAAAATCAGGTAGCTTAGAATCCGCACTTCCTGCTCGTATAAGTCAGATTTGATTACCTCAAACGCAAGGGTACAAAGCTTTTGAAGGTGGTACACTTTTTGAGCAATAAATTCGCATGGAAAATAACATTTAACATTATTTGCCAATAATTTTGATCTGGCTAGATACACCATAATCTTGTGCATCGAATGATATATAGTTTACCCAGATTCCTTGAACAGTTTGGCCTTTAGGAAGGAAAAACCAATTTTCGTGTTGAAAACGTTTACCGTAACCTTAAATGACATCATAATGCAATCCTGAATCACCATTTCCATCGTTCAATCAGTGATTTTAATGTATACTGATAGCCTATTCCTTGTTAAAATGCCTTTGTTTGAGCTGCATTTCTAAATTCTTCTAAACCCTAATTGATTAAATGGTACATATATTGCCAATTACTAATGAGGAGAAACAAGCTTCTTACCTATTACTGGAAACCCAAGTACACAAGTCCATGTCTCCCATTCTGTGTCCTTCATCGACGCAGCAGAAACAATCTGCCGACATGAAGGAGCGTGCCCTAAAGAAACATACCAAACAAGGTGACATCCCGCTAACTTTGTTCGAATCTAGAAGCCGAAACGAAATCTACGAACAAAGACCAACGGGAGAGAGTCTGATTTGCAAAGCAAAAGTTAGAACCGACTTGCATCAGTCCATTGCACAATCAAACTTACATATCATTTGCACTCTAGTTCTAGATCATTCTGCACAATAATGAGACCAGGTAGGAGCTCTTTTTCCACAATGATTAAATCATTGAAATGTAGGAGAAAGGTTGGATAACGTCACTCTGAAGCAGTGTCACATACTCACAGTAGAGAATTTCGTAGTCTCCAGAATTGCTCTGCATGTACTGGCTGTCTTTAGACCAGTCCAAGTGAGTGACAAAACTTGAGTGACCCTGAACAGACCAAAATGTAGTTGAAGAAAACATCAATAACAAAGCCTTTGCCCACCAACACTAAGGTTTCCTTGATAAGGCCTGTGATATTCTTAGAAAGAGGATGCAACTTCATCAAGTGATTAATTTCAGACAACCAAATGCAAAACATACGGTTGGGAATGGCTTTAGAATCAGAAGAAACGTCTCTTTTGAAAATTCAATCTCATTACTAGCAGCCACTGGGTGTTCTGTGACAAACGGCTGAGCAATTTCTTCACTGAGGAGACGAAAAAAAACTGAGCAGCAATCCTCCCCTCAGAATGAACATAAAACAATAATCTACTTGAAAGTCCTAGATGCCAACAGAAAGCCTTCCAAACCAAAACACCGATCGATTTCTAATAAAAAGAGCACAAAGAGCTATGGTATGACGTATTCCAGCTTTACAACCAACTTTATTTTGATGTGTATTGACCTTCTTATCTCATCTCAATCTCTTTAAAAAGGAAGGAGTTGCGATTGTATAAAATTTCCACTTACACTCAACTTTCCGCTCTTTTTGTACGTCCTGCCGTCATCAGAAACATTGTAAACGTAAATGAAGTTGTCGTGTGATCCAACTGCCAGATATTTACCATCTACGAAAATATTTAGTTATCATAAGGGAGCAATGAGTTTACGAGAACACGAAATACTGCAAATATTAGACTCTTAGCACGTTCCTTAAATTGCAGCGATAATACAAGAGAAGTTGAAAACATCAAAGAGTAAAGGACCATTCTTTTAATATTTAACCTTAAACATAAGCTCGTGCACGTTTTCTTCGCTAAAGATAACTTTACTTTCACCAGCCCTTCTGATTGGTCGATCGGGCAACCAATCATGGGGCTGCAGGAAGATCAAGTGACGCCCAAATATGCCTTCTTCTATGTGACGTAAGATTACAGTGGGTCCCGCCATTTATGCAGTTGCATATGCAATCAACGCCACAAATTTTTATTTGTTGACACCAGCGGATGCCCATATTTTGCTAGTGTTTTGAAAGTGTAACTTTCTGTGATATTCCAAGTGAAGTTCTTACGATAATCATGATCGTAATAACTTTGGTTTTCTATTTCTGCCTGTTTGGAGCAGGACCGGATGGAGGCGGACGGACGACGTTCGCAAAACCGATTCCGGTAAGTGGTCCACTATTCGTAAACTTAAATTCAACTGTAAGAATGAACTTAAAGTCAACTTTTCGCAAACTTAAAGTCAACTTTATGAATAGCTCCAAGCCTAATGGCTTCAAATTTGGATGACAATCGAGTAAAATGTTTCGACGAACTGCTTTTATTCCGACCTTAAATTGGATTTTGCACTTTTCAAAGTTTATAGGAAAGTGTAATTCATTTTACATGTTACAGGCCGATGCTCCGACCCTTCAGACAACTCCTATCTACAATGACGCTGACCTTTCAAAGCCAAGCAATCTACCTTCTGCAGGTATTTCTTGTACTACATCTGTTCGTTACTTGTCAACCAACAACTTTCGAAATTAAAGAAGGGAAATAAGTAATAGTTTTAATAAACTCAGTAAAAAAATTATATTCAAGTGCACCTTTAAACAAATCGCATCTACATTCCTAAAACAGATCCAATTGGAGATGGCGTTATTCAAAAGCAGAACTCTGTAAAAGAAGTTGGACCGACAAACATTCAAAAAGAGGTAAGAACATTGCAGCAGATGGCAACAGCAATACTTGACAAGATCTCAAGGGACAACAACCTGATAAAGCTCAAGCAAAAGCTAGCTGAAGGGCTTTTCCACTTGAAAAGCTCTAACCCTCGCACCAAGAGACAAGCTGGCACAGAAAATGGTCACCAGCAATCAGATGAAACGACTTCAAGACAGAGTGTGACAATGGGAACGAAGACAAGGCAACTTGTGACTCCTACAACAAATGGCTAGAATGGAAACAAGCTCACCAGAGTGCACTTGAAAAGTCCTCTTCCGACAACTCAAATTCGCGTACAAAGAGAGAATCTGGCACAGAAATGGTCACAAGCAATCTGATGAAGACGACTTCAAGACAGAGTGTGACAATGGGAACGAAGACAAGGCAACTTGTGACTCCTACAACAAATGGCTAGAATGGAAACAAGCTCACCAGAGTGCACTTGAAAAGTCCTCTTCAGACAACTCAAATTCGCGTACAAAGAGAGAATCTGGCACAGAAAATGGTCACAAGCAATCTGATGAAGACGACTTCAAGACAGAGTGTGACAATGGGAACGAAGACAAGGCAACTTGTGACTCCTACAACAAATGGCTAGAATGGAAACAAGCTCACCAGAGTGCACTTGAAAAGTCCTCTTCAGACAACTCAAATTCGCGCACAAAGAGAGAATCTGGCACAGAAAATGGTCACCAGCAATCTGATGAAGACGACTTCAAGACAGAGTGTGACAATGGGAACGAAGACAAGGCAACTTGTGACTCCTACAACAAATGGCTAGAATGGAAGCAAGCTCACCAGAGTGCACTTGAAAAGTCCTCTTCCGACAACTCAAATTCGCGTACAAAGAGAGAATCTGGCACAGAAAATGGTCACAGCAATCTGATGAAGACGACTTCAAGACAGAGTGTGACAATGGGAACGAAGACAAGGCAACTTGTGACTCCTACACAAACATGGCTAGAATGGAAACAAGCTCACCAGAGTGCACTTGAAAAGTCCTCTTCCGACAACTCAAATTCGCGCCAAAGAGAGAACTAACACAAAAATGGTCACAAGCAATCTGATGAAGACGACTTCAAGACAGAGTGTGACAATGGGAACGAAGACAAGGCAACTTGTGACTCCTACAACAAATGGCTAGAATGGAAACAAGCTCAGCAGAGTGCACTAGAGCAAATTCCTTCAGACAAATCTCACCCTCGTTCTAAAAGACAAAGTACCAATAATATTGAGTCTGACACGGAGATGGAAGCCTTCAAAAGGCTTGCGAAGGAAGGAAGAGAGAGCAAGGATGTTTGTGACTCTTTTTTTAGTCTCATTCGAGAGAAAAATGAGGAAAACAACCATCTTCGCTCGAAACGAAGCGATTTAACCCAGAAGAAAAAGAGAGCGACAAAGTTGATTTTGAAAGCAGTGAAGAAGTGGATGAGTTTAAAAAGGCCTGTGAAGACGGAACAGAGAGCATCGAGGTATGTGATTCCTTCTACAATCTCATGAAAGAGAAGCAAGCGGAAGGCGAAGGGGCTCGGCTTACACGAAACATTGATGACACAAAACTAGATACTGATGGAAAGGAAAATGGCCAAGAAGACAGCAGTGCCTCTGAATTCATGAAAAGTTGTCAAGAAGGAAATGAAGACAAAGATACTTGCAATTCCTACTTGAGCTGGTTGGAATGGAAGAAAAATCAGGATGCACTATTGAAAAAGAACGAAGACCAGCAGAAAAACGGAGAGTCAAGCAACAGAGTAGAGAAAGCAGGAGAAAGACCGGAGAAAAAGGAGATGAAGAGCTTCACACAGGTGCCAGCAAACATGCTAAAAGTGAAGGGGCAAATGAAGATGATGATATTGAATTAAACGAACTAGATGCAAAGATCCGGGCTGACTTGAAAAAAGACGATGATGACTTTGCGGAGATTTCGAGAAGGCAATCATATGAAGGTTCGACTAATGATAAATCAAAAACAGAGCCAGGAAGTTCTCATGAGCTGAAACGAAGGATGTTACACGGACAAAATGGCCAAGAGAGTGAATTCGACGAGGCTAACATAGATAGAACTGTCGAAACGGTTGCGAGGAAAGAAAGCCCTATTTGTTTTCCAGAAAAGAAACAGAGGGACCTAAGGGCGTCTCAAAATTACAACAGAAGCGCGTAGTTTCTGGACGACAACGGAAGACAGTTGCTGAAGTGTTACATGAGGTTTTGACAAAGAGAAAAGCAGCACGCAAAACCTACAGCCTCTAACTGTCTCGTTTGAAATCTATGTTTTGAATTTTAATCTACGTTGTTGATCCTTAATTTTATTTATCTTTGATTGTACTGTTATGATTAGCCTTATAAATCATAGCCCTATTATAAATCAGCCTTTTAAGAATGCTTGTTTTCTTGACTACATTCAAACGAATCTTCTCTTTATTGAAAGCTGTTTGGAAGAATAAATGCAAATTTTTTAATCATGCTCTAAAAGTTGAATGAGGTGTCCATAAAAAGGAGAGTTTGAACGTATTAAATAGTGAATGCAAAACGATGCAACGTAAACAAAATTATTGGGTCTGGGCAATATTGTTAGGATTCAAATGTAGACTAGTTCCTTGATTTCTTGCGGTATTCCATTTTCAGGGGCTTTATATACACAAAATTGGCTTTCAAATGAAGCCTACAAGCTTCAACATTGTTGGAGGCGATGGGAAAATTCAGTCATTTGAAATAGGCTTAGTACTGCATGCTATCCCTTTCGTAATGAAGACAGGAGAGGCAAAATAATAATAGAAACTATATGGTCAGAAGTATAACACCTTCAGCTTCATAAATTGCAGAAAAGGAACAATTTCGATGCAAAATAGAAACATAAACACGTTGAGCTCAAAGTTTTTGGGGAAAAAGGCTTTGCTTTTCAAGTCAGATCATCGCAATGAACCAATAGGCACATGGTTTACGCTCACTCACACACTCATATAGTGGAACCCTCGCTCATGCGGGGTAAAATTGTTGTGGATATTTAATTTATCTGCCTACCTTGTCCATGGGGAAGTTCCATTTGCTTCTTATTGAATTTTGAATACTTTTAATATTTTACTTTTTGCAATTGACTAGTCGCAATTCATTTTAATATTCAGAACTGACTTGGGTTGTGATGCTAATTTGAATATATAGTGTTTCTAAACCACTAGAACGAGCAATAGGTAGGTTGCAGGCACCTTACATAGTAGCAAAGAAAAAAGCAGAGCCGTGTTAGCCAGTGATAAGTTGAAACCGAGAAAAACGTACTCACATCTTTGTAGTCACCAAGTTGGCATTTGTGGCGAAATAGTAGAACGCGACAAAGAATCCATGATAAACTTGGCCACCGAAGACGAAAATAGCCAGCCGCTACAAATGACTGACTACTCATTGAGAGATTGAAGGCTACTTTTCCCAAAGGAACGGGTGACAGAAACTTCATTGCTATGGCTCGATGCGCAAAGTACATACAGGCGTGAATCCTATTAAGGTTCTTGAAAATGAACTCACGCTGCACATTTGGGGTCAACAATTCAGTTGAAAGTAAAAATATCTTGCTACGGCACATTTCAGTTAAAAATGATGCTCTCCCTTCAGATGAATCACCCAAAACTCACTGTTGCTTAGAGCTTGCCCTGTTTACAAAAATAATGACGTTAAATGGACAGGTGTATAGGATGCATTCTCAATTTTCACTGATCAACACAACATATGTTATCTTTATAATCAAATAATTGCGTAACAGTTCATGGGCTCCAGTACTCTTATTGCCTTCTATGTGTTTGTTTATCATCAATCGCTTAAATCGGTTTACAGTAATTTAATAGCCGGTTTAAAGTATTTCAAAACAGCCATTCTGCATTCAAACCTCTTTGACTTCACCCACGGCTTTCATAGTGGAACGGCATAAAAGGGCACACAATTTTCATTTTGTAACCTTCTTTAACAATAAACTAGAAAAAATGCTGACCAAAACACTAGAACACTGCCATTTATCTCACTTAAATTTTCATGCATCTACGTACCTACAAAATAACATTAAAATTTGCTTACAAGACACTCCATTCTAATCGTTTTGCAAAGCCATTATTGCCTTTGAGGTACAGTTATCAGCCTTGAGAATAAAATTGTGATCTTCAGAAAACTAATTAAATCCTCACCATTAAGGATCCACTTATATCCTTTAGCCTACTTATACTATCCATCCCAATATCCTAACAATGCCAGTAAACTTTTGGGAGCAGTCAAACTGTCCTTCAGTTTATCGATATTTATATGAACTTTCAGAAGCATTTCTTGGTCAATAAGTGGTTTCATGGCTTAAGTTGTATCAAAATGAATTGGAATGGCATGACGGTCAAGAACACCGATGAGAGACAAAAGTGCGCGTGATGACCTGTACAGAGGCCTAAGAGTTTCAAAACATCATTTTACAAAATTAACATCTGCAAAGATCTAAGTTGAAACTCTATGATGATGCTACGACTACAAAATGTAAACAACCCTTTTTCTATCCTGCGAGCGTGCTTGGTGTCTTTATCGCCACTCCATGTTGGACTGGCCTACTCTATAGAAGAGAACTAATGCACGGGTGAGTTCACTTGGTGACTTGGAACAAAACATCGACGTCTTCAGGATATTCTCCACTGCATCACAGAACAGTCTTTGCCTCCAACAGAGATCATTCTGCTGTCATCGTTCATGAATCGAACACATGTCACGTGCGAGCTATGTCCGACACAGCGTTGACAATCAGCCTATACGACGAAAAGAAAGTTGTTGTTGTTGCATAGATATCAGTGTGAAGAAGGTTCGTCACTATAAGGTAACTTCCATGCTAGTTTATTTTATTTGTTTTATATGTCTATATGAAATAAATTCGCTATTTCATTCTTCATAGAAATCGGTTTCCGAGTATTTGAATGATGGATCATCTAATATTGTGCCGCCTTCGCAATATCCATTCACCATTTATTTTAGGACACCAAAGTTCCGTATTATTGGAATTTCAGACCTTGTAAGTCAGGCTTATATGAGACAAATATAATGTAAATGTGCAATCGCGTTATCATGGAACTCGCTACATGATCAGTACTACAATGAAATGCAATAAATAATTCGCACTATTTTCAACAACCATAGATTCTGACCCCTCCGAAACTTAGCAGTTGGCATGAATCCTTTGTAAAATTGTGGCAAAAGAGTCTTCATATACGCTCCTACCTTTGGCTTGGTTGAAGGGAAGTTAAAAAGTTCACTTGTCCAAAGTCATCTCCAGTAACGACATATTCCTGGTTGTTTGATCGGCAACAAGCGTTGATGTCCGTCCCATCAGCACCCTCCGGCCAGATTCCTTTTAAAGACACAGTTATCAACAAAGTGCGAACCATTTGAGTTTTGAAGATAAGTAAAATGGCAGCAAAAATGAGAGGTTCATCATATTGAGAAAAAAAAGAAGCATTTTTTGTCCAGAAAATCAGTCCCTTTTTGAATCACGGGCGACTTTCAGTGTAACAGGAAAGAGCACTTCAGTAAATACATTAAAAGCGTTGGGGAGAAAATTATGCTATAATCTTAAGTAAAAAGGGCTATGCAGCAAAGGCATGTTAACAAAATTAAATTTTGATGCAAGGTAAGAAAACTAGGGTTCTTCATACGTTAAGGTTACGGTAAACATTTTCAGGACGAAAACATCCATTTTTCGATTACTTCACATTCTGATAGCTGAATTAATAAGGTACATAATGATACCATGTTTAAAGCTAGAATAAGTTTTTGAAAATGGAGAAAATCCCGTTTAAACGAAGGTTTCCATAATTTCCTTATCAAAGTTTCTAGCAGCGGTTTTCAAATCCCTTGACCTGTTAAGCCGATTATCCTTGTTCTGCTTCCTTGTGGTTTGTGTGAGAGTATTGCACATCAGTGGGTTGTTGTGCTTATTTCAAGACGCTAATTGATCTTAAAGCCTAAACTACTTGACCCGGATTACATTGTTGGTAACATGATCCCGATGTGTATCTTGCAAGTGCGATCAGTAAAATCCCGTTTTCTCCGGACTCAAAATTCCTTTACATACAGGTACGAAAAAGCTATATTGTACCCAAGGAACCAATCGAATGGCTCAAAAGACAAACCACAGCGAGGGAGATGTTGGCAAACAAATGGTGTTTAAATTTTTTTTTTTGCTCTGGTCCGTCTTTAATACCCTAATACAGCTGCGGGAGGGTGGAAAAATTTTTGCCAATTTTTGACAGGGTATAGTTTCAAGAAGAGGAGAAATTTAAAAAATCAGGTAGCTTAGAATCCGCTGTATAAGTCAGATTTGGTTACCTCAAACGCAAGGGTACAAAAAGCTTTTGAAGGTGGTACACTTTTTGAGCAATAAATTCGCATGGAAAATAACATTTAACATTATTTGCCAATAATTTTGATCTGGCTAGATACACCATAATCTTGTGCATCGAATGATATATAGTTTACCCAGATTCCTTGAACAGTTTGGCCTTTAGGAAGGAAAACCAATTTTCGTGTTGAAAACGTTTACCGTAACCTTAAATGACATCATAACATGCAATCCTGAATCACCATTCTTCCATCGTTCAATCAGTGATTTTAATGTATACTGATAGCATATTCCTTGTTAAAATGCCTTTGTTTGAGCTGCATTTCTAAATTCTTCTAAACCCTAAGTGATTAAATGGTACATATATTGCCAATTACTATGAGAGAAACAAGCTTCTTACCTATTACTGGAAACCCAAGTACACAAGTCCATGTCTCCCATTCTGTGTCCTTCATCGACGCAGCAGAAACAATCTGCCGACATGAAGGAGCGTGCCCTAAAGAAACATACCAAACAAGGTGACATCCCGCTAACTTTGTTTCGAATCTAGAAGCCGAAACGAAATCTACGAACAAAGACCAACGGAGAGAGTCTGATTTGCAAAGCAAAAGTTAGAACCGACTTGCATCAGTCCATTGCACAATCAAACTTACATATCATTTGCACTCTAGTTCTAGATCATTCTGCACAATAATGAGACCAGGTAGGAGCTCTTTTTCCACAATGATTAAATCATTGAAATGTAGGAGAAAGGTTGGATAACGTCACTCTGAAGCAGTGTCACATACTCAGTAGAGAATTTCGTAGTCTCCAGAATTGCTCTGCATGTACTGGCTGTCTTTAGACCAGTCCAAGTGAGTGACAAAACTTGAGTGACCCTGAACAGACCAAAATGTAGTTGAAGAAAACATCAATAACAAAGCCTTTGCCCACCAACACTAAGGTTTCCTTGATAAGGCCTGTGATATTCTTAGAAAGAGGATGCAACTTCATCAAGTGATTAATTTCAGACAACCAAATGCAAAACATGACGGTTGGGAATGGCTTTAGAATCAGAAGAAACGTCTCTTTTGAAAATTCAATCTCATTACTAGCAGCCACTGGGTGTTCTGTGACAAACGGCTGAGCAATTTCTTCACTGAGAGACGATAAAAAAACTGAGCAGCAATCCTCCCCTCAGAATGAACATAAAACAATAATCTACTTGAAAGTCCTAGATGCCAAGAAAGCCTTCCAAACCAAAACACCGATCGATTTCTAATAAAAAGAGCACAAAGAGCTATGGTATGACGTATTCCAGCTTTACAACCAACTTTTATTTTGATGTGTATTGACCTTCTTATCTCATCTCAATCTCTTTAAAAAGGAAGGAGTTGCGATTGTATAAAATTTCCACTTACACTCAACTTTCCGCTCTTTTTGTACGTCCTGCCGTCATCAGAAACATTGTAAACGTAAATGAAGTTGTCGTGTGATCCAACTGCCAGATATTTACCATCTACGAAAATATTTAGTTATCATAAGGGAGCAATGAGTTTACGAGAACACGAAATACTGCAAATATTAGACTCTTAGCACGTTCCTTAAATTGCAGCGATAATGCAAGAGCAGTTGAAAACATCAAAGAGTAAAGGACCATTCTTTTAATATTTAACCTTACATAAGCTCGTGCATGTTTTCTTCGCTAAAGATAACTTTACTTTCACCAGCCCTTCTGATTGGTCGATCGGGCAACCAATCATGGGGCTGCAGGAAGATCAAGTGACGCCCAAATATGCCTTCTTCTATGTGACGTAAGATTATGTGGGTCCCGCCATTTATGCAGTTGCATATGCAATCAACGCCACAAATTTTTATTTGTTGACAGCAGCAGATGCCCATATTTTGCTAGTGTTTTGAAAGTGTAACTTTCTGCGATATTCCAAGTGAAGTTCTTACGATAATCATGATCGTAATAACTTTGGTTTTCTATTTCTGCCTGTTTGGAGCAGGACCGGATGGAGGCGGACGGACCACGTTCGCAAAACCGATTCCGGTAAGTCGTCTACTATTCGTAAACTTAAATTCAACTGTAAGAATGAACTTGAAGTCTACTTTTCGCAAACTTAAAGTCAACTTTATGAATAGACCCAAACCTAATGGCTTCAAATTTGGATGACAATCTCGTAAAATGTTTCGCCGAACTGCTATTATTCCGACCTTAAATTGGATTTTGCACTTTCAAAGTTTATAGGAAAGTGTAATTCATTTTACATGTTACAGGCCGATGCTCCGACCCTTCAGACAACTCCTATCTACAATGACGCTGACCTTCAAAGCCAAGCAATCTACCTTCTGCAGGTATTTCTTGTACTACATCTGTTCGTTACTTGTCAACCTGTCAACAACTTTTGACAATTTTCATCAAAGAAGGGAAATAAGTTAGTTTTAATAAACTCAGTAAAAGAAATTATATTCAAATGCACCTTTAAACAAATCGCATCTACATTCCTAAAACAGATCAATGGAGATAGCGTTATTCAAAAGCAGAACTCTGTAAAAGAAGTTGGACCGACAAACAAGAGGTGAACATTGCAGCAGATGGCAACAGCAATACTTGACAAGATCTCAAGGGACAACAACCTGATAAAGCTCAAGCAAAAGCTAGCTGAAGGGCTTTTCCACTTGAAAAGCTCTAACCCTCGCACCAAGAGACAAGCTGGCACAGAAAATGGTCA
>ML133414.1:993947-1012911 GCA_003864495.1 Nemopilema nomurai
AAGCTCACCAGAGTGCACTTGAAAAGTCCTTTCCGACAGCTCAAATTCGCGCACAAAGAGAGAATCTGGCACAGAAAATGGTCACAAGCAATCTGATGAAGACGACTTCAAGACAGAGTGTGACAATGGGAACGAAGAAAAGGCAACTTGTGACTCCTACAACAAATGGCTAGAATGGAAACAAGCTCACCAGAGTGCACTTGAAAAGTCCTCTTCCGACAACTCAAATTCACGCACAAAGAGAGAATCTGGCACAGAAAATGGTCACAAGCAATCTGATGAAGACGACTTCAAGACAGAGTGTGACAATGGGAACGAAGACAAGGCAACTTGTGACTCCTACAACAAATGGCTAGAATGGAAACAAGCTCACCAGAGTGCACTTGAAAAGTCCTCTTCCGACAACTCAAATTCGCGTACAAAGAGAGAATCTAGCACAGAAAATGGTAAGCAGCAATCAGATGAAGACGACTTCAAGACAGAGTGTGACAATGGGAACGAAGACAAGGCAATTGTGACTCCTACAACAAATGGCTAGAATGGAAACAAGCTCACCAGAGTGCACTTGAAAAGTCCTCTTCCGACAACTCAAATTCGCGTACAAAGAGAGAAGCTGGCACAGAAAATGGTAAGCAGCAATCAGATGAAGACGACTTCAAGACAGAGTGTGACAATGGGAACGAACAAGACAAGGCAACTTGTGACTCCTACAACAAATGGCTAGAATGGAAACAAGCTCACCAGAGTGCACTTGAAAAGTCCTCTTCAGACAACTCAAATTCACGCACAAAGAGAGAATCTGGCACAGAAAATGGTCACAAGCAATCTGATGAAGACGACTTCAAGACAGAGTGTGACAATGGGAACGAAGACAAGGCAACTTGTGACTCCTACAACAAATGGCTAGAATGGAAACAAGCTCACCAGAGTGCACTTGAAAAGTCCTCTTCCGACAACTCAAATTCGCGTACAAAGAGAGAATCTAGCACAGAAAATGGTAAGCAGCAATCAGATGAAGACGACTTCAAGACAGAGTGTGACAATGGGAACGAAGACAAGGCAACTTGTGACTCCTACAACAAATGGCTAGAATGGAAACAAGCTCACCAGAGTGCACTAGAGCAAATTCCTTCAGACAAATCTCACCCTCGTTCTAAAAGACAAAGTACCAATAATATTGAGTCTGACACGGAGATGGAAGCCTTCAAAAAGGCTTGCGAAGAGGGAAGAGAGAGCAAGGATGTTTGTGACTCTTTTTTTAGTCTGATTCGAGAGAAAAATGAGGAAAACAACCATCTTCGCTCGAAACGAAGCGATTTTAACCCGGAAGAAAAAGAGAGCGACAAAGTTGATTTTGAAAGCAGTGAAGAAGTGGATGAGTTTAAAAAGGCCTGTGAAGACGGAACAGAGAGCATCGAGGTATGTGATTCCTTCTACAATCTCATGAAAGAGAAGCAAGCGGAAGGCGAAGGGGCTCGGCTTACACGAAACATTGATGACACAAAACTAGATACTGATGGAAAGGAAAATGGCCAAGAAGACAGCAGTGCCTCTGAATTCATGAAAAGTTGTCAAGAAGGAAATGAAGACAAAGATACTTGCAATTCCTACTTGAGCTGGTTGGAATGGAAGAAAAATCAGGATGCACTATTGAAAAAGAACGAAGACCAGCAGAAAAACGGAGAGTCAAGCAACAGAGTAGAGAAAGCAGGGAGAAAGACCGGAGAAAAAGGAGATGAAGAGCTTCACACAGGTGCCAGCAAACATGCTAAAAGTGAAGGGGCAAATGAAGATGATGATATTGAATTAAACGAACTAGATGCAAAGATCCGGGCTGACTTGAAAAAAGACGATGATGACTTTGCGGAGATTTCGAGAAGGCAATCATATGAAGGTTCGACTAATGATAAACCAAAAACAGAGCCAGGAAGTTCTCATGAGCTGAAACGAAGGATGTTACACGGACAAAATGGCCAAGAGAGTGAATTCGACGAGGCTAACATAGATAGAACTGTCGAATCTTATGGTGAGGAAAGAAAGCCTTATTTGTTCCCCAGAAAAGAAACAGAGGGACCTAAGGGCGTCTCAAAATTACAACAGAAGCGCTTAGTTTCTGGACGACAACGGAAGACAGTTGCTGAAGTGTTACATGAGGTTTTGACAAAGAGAAAAGCAGCACGCAAAACCTACAGCCTCTAACTGTCTCGTTTGAAATCTATGTTTTTGAATTTTAATCTACGTTGTTGATCCTTAATTTTATTTATCTTTGATTGTACTGTTATGATTAGCCTTATAAATCATAGCCCTATTATAAATCAGCCTTTTAAGAATGCTTGTTTTCTTGACTACATTCAAACGAATCTTCTCTTTATTTAAAGCTGTTTGGAAGAATATATGCAAATTTTTTAATGATGCTCTAAAAGTTGAATGAGGTGTCCATAAAAAGGAGAGTTTGAACGTATTAAATAGTGAATGCAAAACGATGCAACGTAAACAAAATTATTGGGTCTGGGCAATATTGTTAGGATTCAAATGTAGACTAGTTTCTTGATTTCTTGCGATATTCCATTTTCAGGGGCTTTATATACACAAAATTGGCTTTCAAATGAAGCCTACAAGCTTCAACATTGTTGGAGGCGATGGGAAAATTCAGTCATTTGAAATAGGCTTAGTACTGCATGCTATTCCCTTTCGTAATGAAGACAGGGAGAGGCAAAATAATAATAGAAACTATATGGTCAGAAGTATAACACCTTCAGCTTCATAAATTGCAGAAAAGGAACAATTTCGATGCAAAATAGAAACATAAACACGTTGAGCTCAAAGTTTTTGGGGAAAAAGGTTTTGCTTTTCAAGTCAGATCATCGCAATGAACCAATAGGCACATGGTTTACGCTCACACACACTCATATAGTGGAACACGCGCTCATGCGGGGTAAACTCGGTGTGAATATTTAATGTAGCTGCCTACCTTATCCATGGGGAAGTTCTATTTGCTTCTTATTGAATTTTGAATACTTTTAATATTTTACTTTTTGCAATTGACTTGTCGCAATTCATTTTAATATTCAGAACTGACTTGGGTTGTGATGCTAATTTGAATATATAGTGTTTCTAAACCACTAGAACGAGCAATAGGTAGGTTGCAGGCACCTTACATAGTAGCAAAGAAAAAAGCAGAGCCGTGTTAGCCAGTGATAAGTTGAAACCGAGAAAAACGTACTCACATCTTTGTAGTCACCAAGTTGGCATTTGTGGCGAAATAGTAGAACGCGACAAAGAAGCCTTGATAAACTTGGCCACCGAAGTCGAAAATAGCCAGCCGCTACAAATGACTGACTACTCATTGAGAGATTGAAGGCTACTTTTCCCAAAGGAACGGGTGACAGAAACTTCATTGCTATGGCTCGATACACAAAGTACATACAGGCGTGAATCCATTAAGTTCTTGAAAATGAACTCAAGCTGCACATTTGGGGTCAACAATTCAGTTGAAAGTAAAAATATCTTGCTACGGCACATTTCAGTTAAAAATGATGCTCTCCCTTCAGATGAATCACTCCAAAACTCACTGTTGCTTAGAGCTTGCCCTGTTTACAAAAATAATGACGTATAAACGGACAGGTGTATAGGATGCATTCTCAATTTTCACTGATCAACACAACATATGTTATCTTTATAATCAAATAATTACGTAACAGTTCATGGGCTCCAGTACTCTTATTCCCCTCTATGTGTTTGTTTATCATCAATCGCTTAAATCGGTTTACAGTCATTTTATAGCCGGTTTAAAGTATTTCAAATACAGCCATTCTGCATTCAAACCTCTTTGACTTCACCCACGGCTTTCATAGTGGAACGGCATAAAAGGGCACACAATTTTCATTTTGTGACCTCCTTTAACAATAAACTAGAAAAAATGCTGACCAAAACACTAGAACACTGCCATTTATCTCACTTAAATTTTCATGCATCTACGTACCTACAAAATAACATTAAAATTTGCTTACAAGACACTCCATTCTAATCGTTTTGCAAAGCCATTATTGCCTTTGAGGTACAGTTATCAGCCTTGAGAATCAAAATTGTTGATCTTCAGAAAAATAATTAAATCTTCATCATTAAGGATCCACTTATACCCTTTAGCTTACTTATACTATCCATTCCAATATCCTACCATTGTAAGAAGCTTGTTATAGCAGTCAAACTGTCCTTCAGTTTATCGATATTTATATGAACTTTCAGAAGCATTTCTTGGTCAATAAGTGGTTTCATGGCTTGAGTTGTATCAAAATGAATTGGAATGGCATGACGGTCAAGAACACCGATGAGAGTACAGAGGCCTAAGAGTTTCAAAACATGATTTTACAAAATTAACATCTACAAAGATCTAAGTTGAAACTCTATGATGATGCTACGACTACAAAATGTAAACAACCCTTTTTCTATCCTGCGAGCGTGCTTGGTGTCTTTATCGCCACTCCATGTTGGACTAGCCTACTCTATAGAAGAGAACTAATGCACGGGTGAGTTCACTTGGTGACTTGGAACTAAACAAACTTTGACTTCTTCAGGATATTCTCCACTGCATCACAGAACAGTCTTTGCCTCCAACAGAGATCATTCTGCTGTCATCGTTCATGAATCGAACACATGTCACGTGCGAGCTATGTCCGACACAGCGTTGACAATCAGCCTATACGACGAAAAGAAAGTTGTTGTTGTTGCATAGATATCAGTGTGAAGAAGGTTCGTCACTATAAGGTAACTTCCATGCTAGTTTATTTTATTTGTTTTATATGTCTATATGAAATAAATTCGCTATTTCATTCTTCATAGAAATCGGTTTCCGAGTATTTGAATGATGGATCATCTAATATTGTGCCGCCTTCGCAATATCCATTCACCATTTATTTTAGGACACCAAAGTTCCGTATTATTGGAATTTCAGACCTTGTAAGTCAGGCTTATATGAGACAAATATAATGTAAATGTGCAATCGCGTTATCATGGAACTCGCTACATGATCAGTACTACAATGAAATGCAATAAATAATTGCACTATTTTCAACAACCATAGATTCTGACCCCTCCGAAACTTAGCAGTTGGCATGAATCCTTTGTAAAATTGTGGCAAAAGAGTCTTCATATCACGCTCCTACCTTTGGCTTGGTTGAAGGGAAGTTGAAGAAGTTCACTTGTCCAAAGTCATCTCCAGTAACGACATATTCCTGGTTGTTTGATCGGCAACAAGCGTTGATGTCCGTCCCATCAGCACCCTCCGGCCAGATTCCTTTTAAAGACACAGTTATCAACAAAGTGCGAACCATTTGAGTTTGAAGATCAGTAAAAAGACAGCAAAAATGAGAGCTTCATCATATTGAGAAAAAAAAGAGCATTTTTTGTCCAGAAAATCAGTCCCTTTTTGAATCACGGGCGACCTTCAGTGTAACAGGAAAGAGCACTTCAGTAAATACATTAAAAGCGTTGGGGAGAAAATTCATGCTATAATCTTAAGTAAAAAGGGCTATGCAGCAAAGGCATGTTAACAAAATTAAATTTTGATGCAAGGTAAGAAAATAGGGTTCTTCATACGTTAAGGTTACGGTAAATGTTTTCAGGACGAAAACATCCATTTTTCGATTACTTACATTCTGATAGCTGAATTAATAAGGTACATAATGATACCATGTTTAAAGCTAGAAGAGTTTTGAAAATGGAGAAAATCCCGTTTAAACGAAGGTTTCCATAATTTCCTTATCAAAGTTTCTAGCAGCGGTTTTCAAATCCCTCGACCTGTTAAGCCGATTATCCTTGTTCTGCTTCCTTGTGGTTTGTGTGAGAGTATTGCACATCCATGGGTTGTTGTGCTTATTTAAAGACGCTAATTGATCTTAAAGCCTAAACTACTTGACCCGGATTACATTGTTGGTAACATGATCCGATGTGTATCTTGCAAGTGCGATCAGTAAAATCCCGTTTTCTCCGGACTCAAAATTCCTTTACATACAGGTACGAAAAAGCTATATTGTACCCAAGGAACCAATCGAATGGCTCGAAAATTTGCACACGGCCAGGGCAGATGTTGGGCAAAAAATGGTGTTTAAATTTTTTTCTTTGCTCTGGTCCGTCTTTAATACCCTAATACAGCTGCGGGAGGGTGGAAAAATTGTTTGCCAATTTTTGACAGGGTATAGTTTCAAGAAGAGGAGAAATTTAAAAAATCAGGTAGCTTAGAATCCGCACTTCCTGCTCGTATAAGTCAGATTTGATTACCTCAAACGCAAGGGTACAAATAGCTTTTGAAGGTGGTACACTTTTTGAGCAATAAATTCGCATGGAAAATAACATTTAACATTATTTGCCAATAATTTTGATCTGGCTAGATACACCATAATCTTGTGCATCGAATGATATATAGTTTACCCAGATTCCTTGAACAGTTTGGCCTTTAGGAAGGAAAAACCAATTTTCGTGTTGAAAACGTTTACCGTAACCTTAAATGACATCATAACATGCAATCCTGAATCACCATTTTCCATCGTTCAATCAGTGATTTTAATGTATACTGATAGCATATTCCTTGTTAAAATGCCTTTGTTTGAGCTGCATTTCTAAATTCTTCTAAACCCTAATGATTAAATGGTACATATATTGCCAATTACTATGAGAGAAACAAGCTTCTTACCTATTACTGGAAACCCAAGTACACAAGTCCATGTCTCCCATTCTGTGTCCTTCATCGACGCAGCAGAAACAATCTGCCGACATGAAGGAGCGTGCCCTAATGAAACATACCAAAGAAGGTGACATCCCGCTAACTTTGTTTCGAATCTAGAAGCCGAAACGAAATCTACGAACACAGACCAACGGGAGAGAGTCTGATTTGCAAAGCAAAAGTTAGAACCGACTTGCATCAGTCCATTGCACAATCAAACTTACATATCATTTGCACTCTAGTTCTAGATCATTCTGCACAATAATGAGACCAGGTAGGAGCTCTTTTTCCACAATGATTAAATCATTGAAATGTAGGAGAAAGGTTGGATAACGTCACTCTGGAGCAGTGTCACATACTCACAGTAGAGAATTTCGTAGTCTCCAGAATTGCTCTGCATGTACTGGCTGTCTTTAGACCAGTCCAAGTGAGTGACAAAACTTGAGTGACCCTGAACAAACCAAAATGTAGTTGAAGAAATCATCAATAACAAAGCCTTTGGCCCACCAACACTAAGATTTCCTTGATAAGGCCTGTGATTTTCTTAGAAAGAGGATGCAACTTCATCAAGTGATTAATTTCAGACAACCAAATGCAAAACATAACTGTTGGGAATGGCTTTAGAATCAGAAGAAACGTCTCTTTTGAAAATTCAATCTCATTACTAGCAGCCACTGGGTGTTCTGTGACAAACGGCTGAGCAATTTCTTCACTGAGGAGACGAAAAAAAAACTGAGCAGCAATCCTCCCCTCAGAGTGAACATAAAACAATAATCTACTTGAAAATCCTAGATGCCAATAGAAAGCCTTCCAAACCAAAACACCGATCGATTTCTAATAAAAAGAGCACAAAGAGCTATGGTATGACGTATTCCAGCTTTACAACCAACTTCTATTTGGATGTGTATTGACCTTCTTATCTCATCTCAATCTCTTTAAAAAGGAAGGAGTTGCGATTGTATAAAATTTCCACTTACACTCAACTTTCCGCTCTTTTTGTACGTCCTGCCGTCATCAGAAACATTGTAAACGTAAATGAAGTTGTCGTGTGATCCAACTGCCAGATATTTACCATCTACGAAAATATTTAGTTATCATAAGGGAGCAATGAGTTTACGAGAACACGAAATACTGCAAATATTAGACTCTTAGCACGTTCCTTAAATTGCAGCGATAATACAAGAGCAGTTGAAAACATCAAAGAGTAAAGGACCATTCTTTTAATATTTAACCTTAAACATATGCTCGTGCACGTTTTCTTCGCTAAAGATAACTTTACTTTCACCAGCCCTTCTGATTGGTCGATCGGGCAACCAATCATGGGGCTCCAGGAAGATCAAGTGACGCCCAAATATGCCTTCTTCTATGTGACGTAAGATTATGAGTGGGTCCCGCCATTTATGCAGTTGCATATGCAATCAACGCCACAAATTTTTATTTGTTGACACAGCGGATGCCCATATTTTGCTAGTGTTTTGAAAGTGTAACTTTCTGTGATATTCCAAGTGAAGTTCTTACGATAATCATGATCGTAATAACTTTGGTTTTCTATTTCTGCCTGTTTGGAGCAGGACCGGATGGAGGCGGACGGACCACGTTCGCAAAACCGATTCCGGTAAGTGTCTACTATTCGTAAACTTAAATTCAACTGTAAGACTGAACTTGAAGTCTACTTTTCGCAAACTTAAAGTCAACTTTATGAATAGACCCAAACCTAATGGCTTCAAATTTGGATGACAATCTCGTAAAATGTTTCGCCGAACTGCTTTTATTCCGACCTTAAAATGAATTTTGCACTTTCAAAGTTTATAGGAAAGTGTAGTTCATTTTACATGTTACAGGCCGATGCTCCGACCCTTCAGACAACTCCTATCTACAATGACGCTGACCTTTCAAAGCCAAGCAATCTACCTTCTGCAGGTATTTCTTGTACTACATCTGTTCGTTACTTGTCAACCTGTCAACCAACAACTTTTGGCAATTTTATTAAAGAAGGGAAATAAGTAATAGTTTTAATAAACTCAGTAAAAGAAATTATATTCAAATGCACCTTTAAACAAATTGCATCTACATTCCTAAAACAGATCCAACTGGAGATGGCGTTATTCAAAAGCAGAACTCTGTAAAAGAAGTTGGACCGACAAACATTCAAAAAGAGGTGCGAACATTGCAGCAGATGGCAACAGCAATACTTGACAAGATCTCAAGGGACAACAACCTGATAAAGCTCAAGCAAAAGCTAGCTGAAGGGCTTTTCCACTTGAAAAGCTCTAACCCTCGCACCAAGAGACAAGCTGGCACAGAAAATGGTCACAGCAATCAGATGAAAACGACTTCAAGACAGAGTGTGACAATGGGAACGAAGACAAGGCAACTTGTGACTCCTACAACAAATGGCTAGAATGGAAACAAGCTCACCAGAGTGCACTTGAAAAGTCCTCTTCGACAACTCAAATTCGCGACAAAGAGAGAATCTGGCACAGAAAATGGTCACAAGCAATCTGATGAAGACGACTTCAAGACAGAGTGTGACAATGGGAACGAAGACAAGGCAACTTGTGACTCCTACAACAAATGGCTAGAATGGAAACAAGCTCACCAGAGTGCACTTGAAAAGTCCTCTTCAGACAACTCAAATTCGCGTACAAAGAGAGAATCTGGCACAGAAAATGGTCACAAGCAATCTGATGAAGACGACTTCAAGACAGAGTGTGACAATGGGAACGAAGACAAGGCAACTTGTGACTCCTACAACAAATGGCTAGAATGGAAACAAGCTCACCAGAGTGCACTTGAAAAGTCCTCTTCCGACAACTCAAATTCGCGTACAAAGAGAGAATCTGGCACAGAAAATGGTCACAGCAATCTGATGAAGACGACTTCAAGACAGAGTGTGACAATGGGAACGAAGACAAGGCAACTTGTGACTCCTACAACAAATGGCTAGAATGGAAACAAGCTCACCAGAGTGCACTTGAAAAGTCCTCTTCCGACAACTCAAATTCGCGACAAAGAGAGAATCTGGCACAGAAAATGGTCACAAGCAATCTGATGAAGACGACTTCAAGACAGAGTGTGACAATGGGAACGAAGACAAGGCAACTTGTGACTCCTACAACAAATGGCTAGAATGGAAACAAGCTCACCAGAGTGCACTTGAAAAGTCCTCTTCCGACAACTCAAATTCGCGCACAAAGAGAGAATCTGGCACAGAAAATGGTCACAAGCAATCTGATGAAGACGACTTCAAGACAGAGTGTGACAATGGGAACGAAGACAAGGCAACTTGTGACTCCTACAACAAATGGCTAGAATGGAAACAAGCTCAGCAGAGCACTAGAGCAAATTCCTTCAGACAAATCTCACCTCGTTCCAAAAGACAAAGTACCAATAATATTGAGTCTGACACGGAGATGGAAGCCTTCAAAAAGGCTTGCAAGGAAGGAAGAGAGAGCAAGGATGTTTGTGACTCTTTTTTTAGTCTGATTCGAGAGAAAAATGAGGAAAACAACCATCTTCGCTCGAAACGAAGCGATTTTAACCCAGAAGAAAAAGAGAGCGACAAAGTTGATTTTGAAAGCAGTGAAGAAGTGGATGAGTTTAAAAAGGCCTGTGAAGACGGAACAGAGAGCATCGAGGTATGTGATTCCTTCTACAATCTCATGAAAGAGAAGCAAGCGGAAGGCGAAGGGGCTCGGCTTACACGAAACATTGATGACACAAAACTAGATACTGATGGAAAGGAAAATGGCCAAGAAGACAGCAGTGCCTCTGAATTCATGAAAAGTTGTCAAGAAGGAAATGAAGACAAAGATACTTGCAATTCCTACTTGAGCTGGTTGGAATGGAAGAAAAATCAGGATGCACTATTGAAAAAGAACGAAGACCAGCAGAAAAACGGAGAGTCAAGCAACAGAGTAGAGAAAGCAGGGAGAAAGACCGGAGAAAAAGGAGATGAAGAGCTTCACACAGGTGCCAGCAAACATGCTAAAAATGAAGGGGCAAATGAAGATGATGATATTGAATTAAACGAACTAGATGCAAAGATCCGGGCTGACTTGAAAAAAGACGATGATGACTTTGCGGAGATTTCGAGAAGGCAATCATATGAAGGTTCGACTAATGATAAACAAAAACAGAGCCAGGAAGTTCTCATGAGCTGAAACGAAGGATGTTACACGGACAAAATGGCCAAGAGAGTGAATTCGACGAGGCTAACATAGATAGAAGTGTCGAAACGGTTGGCGAGGAAAGAAAGCCTATTTGTTTCCAGAAAAGAAACAGAGGGACCTAAGGGCGTCTCAAAATTACAACAGAAGCGCTAGTTTCTGGACGACAACGGAAGACAGTTGCTGAAGTGTTACATGAGGTTTTGACAAAGAGAAAAGCAGCACGCAAAACCTACAGCCTCTAACTGTCTCGTTTGAAATCTATGTTTTTGAATTTTAATCTACGTTGTTGATCCTTAATTTTATTTATCTTTGATTGTACTGTTATGATTAGCCTTATAAATCATAGCCCTATTATAAATCAGCCTTTTAAGAATGCTTGTTTTTCTTGACTACATTCAAACGAATCTTCTCTTTATTGAAAGCTGTTTGGAAGAATAAATGCAAATTTTTTAATCATGCTCTAAAAGTTGAATGAGGTGTCCATAAAAAGGAGAGTTTGAACGTATTAAATAGTGAATGCAAAACGATGCAACGTAAACAAAATTATTGGGTCTGGGCAATATTGTTAGGATTCAAATGTAGACTAGTTCCTTGATTTCTTGCGGTATTCCATTTTCAGGGGCTTTATATACACAAAATTGGCTTTCAAATGAAGCCTACAAGCTTCAGCATTGTTGGAGGCGATGGGAAAATTCAGTCATTTGAAATAGGCTTAGTACTGCATGCTCTTCCCTTTCGTAATGAAGACAGGGAGAGGCAAAATAATAATAGAAACTATATGGTCAGAAGTATAACACCTTCAGCTTCATAAATTGCAGAAAAGGAACAATTTCGATGCAAAATAGAAACATAAACACGTTGAGCTCAAAGTTTTTGGGGAAAAAGGCTTTGCTTTTCAAGTCAGATCATCGCAATGAACCAATAGGCACATGGTTTACGCTCACTCACACACTCATATAGTGGAACCGCGCTCATGCGGGGTAAAATCGTGTGGATATTTAATTTATCTGCCTACCTTGTCCATGGGGAAGTTCCATTTGCTTCTTATTGAATTTTGAATACTTTTAATATTTTACTTTTTGCAATTGACTAGTCGCAATTCATTTTAATATTCAGAACTGACTTGGGTTGTGATGCTAATTTGAATATATAGTGTTTCTAAACCACTAGAACGAGCAATAGGTAGGTTGCAGGCACCTTACATAGTAGCAAAGAAAAAAGCAGAGCCGTGTTAGCCAGTGATAAGTTGAAACCGAGAAAAACGTACTCACATCTTTGTAGTCACCAAGTTGGCATTTGTGGCGAAATAGTAGAACGCGACAAAGAATCCATGATAAACTTGGCCACCGAAGACGAAAATAGCCAGCCGCTACAAATGACTGACTACTCATTGAGAGATTGAAGGCTACTTTTCCCAAAGGAACGGGTGACAGAAACTTCATTGCTATGGCTCGATGCAAAGTACATACAGGCGTGAATCCTATTAAGGTTCTTGAAAATGAACTCAAGCTGCACATTTGGGGTCAACAATTCAGTTGAAAGTAAAAATATCTTGCTACGGCACATTTCAGTTAAAAATGATGCTCTCCCTTCAGATGAATCACGCCAAAACTCACTGTTGCTTAGAGCTTGCCCTGTTTACAAAAATAATGACGTTTAAATGGACAGGTGTATAGGATGCATTCTCAATTTTCACTGATCAACACAACATATGTTATCTTTATAATCAAATAATTGCGTAACAGTTCATGGGCTCCAGTACTCTTATTGCCTTCTATGTGTTTGTTTATCATCAATCGCTTAAATCGGTTTACAGTAATTTAATAGCCGGTTTAAAGTATTTCAAAACAGCCATTCTGCATTCAAACCTCTTTGACTTCACCCACGGCTTTCATAGTGGAACGGCATAAAAGGGCACACAATTTTCATTTTGTAACCTTCTTTAACAATAAACTAGAAAAAATGCTGACCAAAACACTAGAACACTGCCATTTATCTCACTTAAATTTTCATGCATCTACGTACCTACAAAATAACATTAAAATTTGCTTACAAGACACTCCATTCTAATCGTTTTGCAAAACCATTATTGCCTTTGAGGTACAGTTAGCAGCCTTGAGAATAAAAATTGTGGATCTTCAGAAAAATAATTAAATCTCACATTAAGGATCCACTTATACCTTTAGCCTACTTATACTATCCATCCCAATATCCTACAATGCCAGTAAGCTTTTAGCAGTCAAACTGTCCTTCAGTTTATCGATATTTATATGAACTTTCAGAAGCATTTCTTGGTCAATAAGTGGTTTCATGGCTTAAGTTGTATCAAAATGAATTGGAATGGCATGACGGTCAAGAACACCGATGAGAGACAAAAGTGCGCGTGATGACCTGTACAGAGGCCTAAGAGTTTCAAAACATCATTTTACAAAATTAACATCTGCAAAGATCTAAGTTGAAACTCTATGATGATGCTACGACTACAAAATGTAAACAACCCTTTTTCTATCCTGCGAGCGTGCTTGGTGTCTTTATCGCCACTCCATGTTGGACTGGCCTACTCTATAGAAGAGAACTAATGCACGGGTGAGTTCACTTGGTGACTTGGAACAAAACATCGACGTCTTCAGGATATTCTCCACTGCATCACAGAACAGTCTTTGCCTCCAACAGAGATCATTCTGCTGTCATCGTTCATGAATCGAACACATGTCACGTGCGAGCTATGTCCGACACAGCGTTGACAATCAGCCTATACGACGAAAAGAAAGTTGTTGTTGTTGCATAGATATCAGTGTGAAGAAGGTTCGTCACTATAAGGTAACTTCCATGCTAGTTTATTTTATTTGTTTTATATGTCTATATGAAATAAATTCGCTATTTCATTCTTCATAGAAATCGGTTTCCGAGTATTTGAATGATGGATCATCTAATATTGTGCCGCCTTCGCAATATCCATTCACCATTTATTTTAGGACACCAAAGTTCCGTATTATTGGAATTTCAGACCTTGTAAGTCAGGCTTATATGAGACAAATATAATGTAAATGTGCAATCGCGTTATCACGGAACTCGCTACATGATCAGTACTACAATGAAATGCAATAAATAATTCGCAATGGTTTTCAACAACCATAGATTCTGACCCCTCCGAAACTTAGCAGTTGGCATGAATCCTTTGTAAAATTGTGACAAAAGAGTCTCCATATAACGCTCCTACCTTTGGCTTGGTTGAAGGGAAGTTAAAAAAGTTCACTTGTCCAAAGTCATCTCCAGTAACGACATATTCCTGGTTGTTTGATCGGCAACAAGCGTTGATGTCCGTCCCATCAGCACCCTCCGGCCAGATCCTTTTAAAGACACAGTTATCAACAAAGTGCGAACCAGTTTGAAGATCAGTAAAAAGACAGCAAAAATGAGCTTCATCAGAGAAAAAAAGAAGCATTTTTTGTCCAGAAATCAGTCCCTTTTTGAATCACGGGCGACTTTCAGTGTAACAGGAAAGAGCACTTCAGTAAATACATTAAAAGCGTTGGGGAGAAAATTAATGCTATAATCTTAAGTAAAAAGGGCTATGCAGCAAAGGCATGTTAACAAAATTAAGTTTTGATGCAAGGTAAGAAAACTAGGGTTCTTCATACGTTAAGGTTACGGTAAACATTTTCAGGACGAAAACATCCATTTTTCGATTACTTCACATTCTGATAGCTGAATTAATAAGGTACATAATGATACCATGTTTAAAGCTAGAATAAGTTTTGAAAATGGAGAAAATCCCGTTTAAACGAAGGTTTCCATAATTTCCTTATCAAAGTTTCTAGCAGCGCTTTTCAAATCCCTCGACCTGTTAAGCCGATTATCCTTGTTCTGCTTCCTTGTGGTTTGTGTGAGTGTATTGCACATCCATGGGTTGTTGTGCTTATTTCAAGACGTTAATTGATCTTAAAGCCTAAACTACTTGACCCGGATTACATTGTTGGTAACATGATCCCGATGTGTATCTTGCAAGTGCGATCAGTAAAATCCCGTTTTCTCCGGACTCAAAATTCCTTTACATACAGGTACGAAAATGCTATATTGTACCCAAGGAACCAATCGAATGGCTCAAAAATTTGCACACGGCCAGGGAGGATGTTGGGCAAACAAATGGTGTTTAAATTTTTTTTCTTTGGTCTGGTCCGTCTTTAATACCCTAATACAGCTGCGGGAGGGTGGAAAAATTGCTTGCCAATTTTTGACAGGGTATAGTTTCAAGAAGAGGAGAAATTTAAAAATCAGGTAGCTTAGAATCCGCACTTCCTGCTGGTATAAATCAGATTTGGTTACCTCAAACGCAAGGGTACAAAAAAGCTTTTGAAGGTGGTACACTTTTTGAGCAATAAATTCGCATGGAAAATAACATTTAACATTATTTGCCAATAATTTTGATCTGGCTAAATACACCATAATCTTGTGCATCGAATGATACATAGTTTACCCAGATTCCTCGAACAGTTTGGCCTTTAGAAAGGAAAAGCCAATTTTCGTGTTGAAAACGTTTACCGTAACCTTAAATGACATCATAACATGCAATCCTGAATCACCATTCTTCCATCGTTCAATCAGTGATTTTAATGTATACTGATAGCCTATTCCTTGTAAAAATGCCTTTGTTTGAGCTGCATTTCTAAATTCTTCTAAACCCCAAGTGATTAAATGGTACATATATTGTCAATTACTGATGAAGAGAAACAAGCTTCTTACCTATTACTGGAAACCCAAGTACACAAGTCCATGTCTCCCATTCTGTGTCCTTCATCGACGCAGCAGAAACAATCTGCCGACATGAAGGAGCGTGCCCTAAAGAAACATACCAAACAAGGTGACATCCCGCTAACTTTGTTTCGAATCTAGAAGCCGAAACGAAATCTACGAACAAAGACCAACGGGAGAGAGTCTGATTTGCAAAGGAAAAGTTAGAACCGACTTGCATCAGTCCATTGCACAATCAAACTTACATATCATTTGCACTCTAGTTCTAGATCATTCTGCACAATAATGAGACCAGGTAGGAGCTCTTTTTCCACAATGATTAAATCATTGAAATGTAGGAGAAAGGTTGGATAACGTCACTCTGAAGCAGTGTCACATACTCAGTAGAGAATTTCGTAGTCTCCAGAATTGCTCTGCATGTACTGGCTGTCTTTAGACCAGTCCAAGTGAGTGACAAAACTTGAGTGACCCTGAACAGACCAAAATGTAGTTGAAGAAAACATCAATAACAAAGCCTTTGCCCACCAACACTAAGGTTTCCTTGATAAGGCCTGTGATATTCTTAGAAAGAGGATGCAACTTCATCAAGTGATTAATTTCAGACAACCAAATGCAAAACATGACGGTTGGGAATGGCTTTAGAATCAGAAGAAATGTCTCTTTTGAAAATTCAATCTCATTACTAGCAGCCACTGGGTGTTCTGTGACAAACGGCTGAGCAATTTCTTCACTGAGAGACGATAAAAAAACTGAGCAGCAATCCTCCCCTCAGAATGAACATAAAACAATAATCTACTTGAAAGTCCTAGATGCCAAGAAAGCCTTCCAAACCAAAACACCGATCGATTTCTAATAAAAAGAGCACAAAGAGCTATGGTATGACGTATTCCAGCTTTACAACCAACTTTTATTTTGATGTGTATTGACCTTCTTATCTCATCTCAATCTCTTTAAAAAGGAAGGAGTTGCGATTGTATAAAATTTCCACTTACACTCAACTTTCCGCTCTTTTTGTACGTCCTGCCGTCATCAGAAACATTGTAAACGTAAATGAAGTTGTCGTGTGATCCAACTGCCAGATATTTACCATCTACGAAAATATTTAGTTATCATAAGGGAGCAATGAGTTTACGAGAACACGAAATACTGCAAATATTAGACTCTTAGCACGTTCCTTAAATTGCAGCGATAATGCAAGAGCAGTTGAAAACATCAAAGAGTAAAGGACCATTCTTTTAATATTTAACCTTACATAAGCTCGTGCATGTTTTCTTCGCTAAAGATAACTTTACTTTCACCAGCCCTTCTGATTGGTCGATCGGGCAACCAATCATGGGGCTGCAGGAAGATCAAGTGACGCCCAAATATGCCTTCTTCTATGTGACGTAAGATTATGTGGGTCCCGCCATTTATGCAGTTGCATATGCAATCAACGCCACAAATTTTTATTTGTTGACAGCAGCAGATGCCCATATTTTGCTAGTGTTTTGAAAGTGTAACTTTCTGCGATATTCCAAGTGAAGTTCTTACGATAATCATGATCGTAATAACTTTGGTTTTCTATTTCTGCCTGTTTGGAGCAGGACCGGATGGAGGCGGACGGACCACGTTCGCAAAACCGATTCCGGTAAGTCGTCTACTATTCGTAAACTTAAATTCAACTGTAAGAATGAACTTGAAGTCTACTTTTCGCAAACTTAAAGTCAACTTTATGAATAGACCCAAACCTAATGGCTTCAAATTTGGATGACAATCTCGTAAAATGTTTCGCCGAACTGCTATTATTCCGACCTTAAATTGGATTTTGCACTTTCAAAGTTTATAGGAAAGTGTAATTCATTTTACATGTTACAGGCCGATGCTCCGACCCTTCAGACAACTCCTATCTACAATGACGCTGACCTTCAAAGCCAAGCAATCTACCTTCTGCAGGTATTTCTTGTACTACATCTGTTCGTTACTTGTCAACCTGTCAACAACTTTTGACAATTTTCATCAAAGAAGGGAAATAAGTTAGTTTTAATAAACTCAGTAAAAGAAATTATATTCAAATGCACCTTTAAACAAATCGCATCTACATTCCTAAAACAGATCAATGGAGATAGCGTTATTCAAAAGCAGAACTCTGTAAAAGAAGTTGGACCGACAAACAAGAGGTGAACATTGCAGCAGATGGCAACAGCAATACTTGACAAGATCTCAAGGGACAACAACCTGATAAAGCTCAAGCAAAAGCTAGCTGAAGGGCTTTTCCACTTGAAAAGCTCTAACCCTCGCACCAAGAGACAAGCTGGCACAGAAAATGGTCACAGCAATCAGATGAAACGACTTCAAGACAGAGTGTGACAATGGGAACGAAGACAAGGCAACTTGTGACTCCTACAACAAATGGCTAGAATGGAAACAAGCTCACCAGAGTGCACTTGAAAAGTCCTCTTCCGACAACTCAAATTCGCGCACAAAGAGAGAATCTGGCACAGAAAATGGTCACAAGCAATCTGATGAAGACGACTTCAAGACAGAGTGTGACAATGGGAACGAAGACAAGGCAACTTGTGACTCCTACAACAAATGGCTAGAATGGAAACAAGCTCACCAGAGTGCACTTGAAAAGTCCTCTTCCGACAACTCAAATTCGCGCACAAAGAGAGAATCTGGCACAGAAAATGGTCACAAGCAATCTGATGAAGACGACTTCAAGACAGAGTGTGACAATGGGAACGAAGACAAGGCAACTTGTGACTCCTACAACAAATGGCTAGAATGGAAACAAGCTCACCAGAGTGCACTTGAAAAGTCCTCTTCCGACAACTCAAATTCGCGCACAAAGAGAGAATCTGGCACAGAAAATGGTCACAAGCAATCTGATGAAGACGACTTCAAGACAGAGTGTGACAATGGGAACGAAGACAAGGCAACTTGTGACTCCTACAACAAATGGCTAGAATGGAAACAAGCTCACCAGAGTGCACTTGAAAAGTCCTCTTCCGACAACTCAAATTCGCGCACAAAGAGAGAATCTGGCACAGAAAATGGTCACAAGCAATCTGATGAAGACGACTTCAAGACAGAGTGTGACAATGGGAACGAAGACAAGGCAACTTGTGACTCCTACAACAAATGGCTAGAATGGAAACAAGCTCACCAGAGTGCACTTGAAAAGTCCTCTTCCGACAACTCAAATTCGCGCACAAAGAGAGAATCTGGCACAGAAAATGGTCACAGCAATCTGATGAAGACGACTTCAAGACAGAGTGTGACAATGGGAACGAAGACAAGGCAACTTGTGACTCCTACAACAAATGGCTAGAATGGAAACAAG
>ML133414.1:1012956-1038578 GCA_003864495.1 Nemopilema nomurai
GAAAACAGGTTGCCCTTGTTATGCTCTACAAGACAATGGTAGAAAAGAACGTCGAAATTTTCCATCAGTTTTGACCAATTTGGCAAGGCTATAGCCTTGGTGTTTTGCGTAAAACGGGCAACTTCCAAAACCACTCATATCTTGCAAAATACACGTCTAAGAGCTGAACCAAGTACACCAACAGGTTGCCCTTGTTCAACTCTACAAGACAATGGTAGAAAAGAAGGTCGAAATTTTCCATCAGTTTTGACAAATTTGGCAAGGCTATAGCCTTGGTGTTTTGCGTAAAACGTGGCAACTTCTAAAACCACTCATATCTTGCAAAATACACGACTAAGAGCTGAACCAAGTACACCAACAGGTTGCCCTTGTTATGCTCTACAAGACAATGGTAGAAAAGAAGGTCGAAATTTTCCATCAGTTTTGACCAATTTGCAAGGCTATAGCCTTGGTGTTTTGCGTAAAACGGGCAACTTGTAAAACCACTCATATCTCGCAAAATACACGTCTAAGAGCTGAACCAAGTACACCAACAGGTTGCCCTTGTTATGCTCTACAAGGCAATGGTAGAAAAGAAGGTCGAAATTTTCCATCAGTTTTGACCAATTTGGCAAGGCTATAGCCTTGGTGTTTTGCGTAAAACGGGGCAACTTCTAAAACCACTCATATCTTGCAAAATACACGTCTAAGAGCTGAACGAAGTACACCAACATGTTGCCCTTGTTCTGCTCTACAAGACAATGGTAGAAAAGAACGTGGAAATTATCCATCAGCTTTGACCAATTTTGCAAAGCTATAGCCTTGGTGTTTTGCGTAAAACGGGGCAACTTGTAAAACCACTCATATCTTGCAAAATACACGACTAAGAGCTGAACCAAATACACCAACAGGTTTCCCTTGTTATGCTCTACAAGACAATGGCAGAAAAGAATGTGGAAATTTTCCATCAGTTTTGACCAATTTTGCAAGGCTATAGCCTTGGTGTTTTGCGTAAAACGGAGCTACTTCGAAAACCAGTCATATCTTGCAAAATCCACGTCTAAGAGCTGAACCAAGTACACCAACAGGTTGCCCTTTTCTGCTTTACGAGAAAATGTTAGAAAAAGACGTCGCAATTTTCCATCAGTTTTGAATAATTTTGCAATGCTATAGCCTTGGTGTTTTGCATAAAACGGGGCTACTTCGAAAACCAATCATATCTTGCAAAATACACGTCTAAGAGGTGAACCAAGTGCACCAACAGGTTGCCCTTGTTATGCTATACGAGAAAATGTTAGAAAAGAACGTCGAAATTTTCCATCAGTTTTGACCAATTTTGCAAGGCTATAGTCCTGGTGTTTTTTGTGTAAAACGGGGCTACCTCGAAAACCACTCATATCTTGCAAAAGACACGTCTAAGAGCTGAACCAAGTCACCAACAGGTTGCCCTTGTTCTACTCTAGAAGACAATGGTAGAAAAGAAGGTCGCAAATTTCCATCAGTTTTGAACAGTTTTGCAAGGCCAAGTCATAAAAGGAAATTTTTTTTTCCATCAGAAATTATCCTCCTGGGAAGGCTGTATAGTCTTGTATTTTTGACAGACATAAAAATGATCTTGATGCGTTTTTAATTCTAGAATTACAGATCAGAAAATGGCGAAAATACCAAGTATTTGCTTCTAATGATATGTCCTACACCTGCAAGTTATAAAATGAAATTTCATTCTTCGTCCATAAACTCCACTTTTGGCAAGGCTATAGCATCACCTTTTTGACCGATATGAAAATGTCCTGTATACCTTTCCAACTCTTGAAATACTGATCAGAAAATGAAGAAACTACCAAGAATGTGCTTCGGTCAAAATAGCAAGGCTATAGCCTTGTCAAATGGGCAGTATCTGATCCAAAAATGAATTATCATTTTATGACTTGTAGGGCACATCATTAGAAGCACATTGATGGTAGTTTCGTCAGTTTCTGATCAGTATTTCAAGCGTTAAAAGGACGAAAAAGTACTCGAAGTATTCAAATATTATTCCCGCTTTTCCTTGCCATTGTGAAGCTCTGCAGCGAAAAGCACTTGTTGACGTTAGTATATTTTTTAATGTTTTAATGAAAAAAAATTATTTCCTTATGCTAAAGTTGCCATGTAAAATGTCAACAAACAATGAAGGGCATTGATGATAATTGAAAATGGTTCTTTCAAAATATGGTTTGTATTACTCTGTCTACATCAAGAAAAGGCAAACAATTTTTTGCTTTATAACACCAAGGTCGTTGCTTGTAAACAGAATGGCAGGGCATCTACAGTCGAAAGATATAGGTAATCCCTAAAAATTGAATTAATAGTATTTTTCTGAGTAACTGAACGTCATTCCGAGAGAACAAACAATATTACCCTCTTTTCAAAGCAAAGCAGGGTGTGTAAGGATAATTTAGTATTGCCTACTTCAATGATAGAAGGGCAATAGTTGAGTCTAAAAGGCCTTAAATATTACAGAATCTGCTGCGCAAATATTATAACTATTACATAATTAGCTTAAAAACTACCTGAATAAATGAGTCCATCCCATTTTATTCTTTCTACTGTTTTGGACTCGTTTTGATGGTATGAAAAATAGAGAGGAGTTCTGAATACAAAGGTTCTGAAAGCTCTCCACACTAATCTTTTAAACCCTGACAGCTTTCTGGTCTTGTTAGGTCGGGTCATTGTGTGATCACATATCCCGTTCAAGAAGTTTTACCTTTGCCGAAGTTTCGGTGTTTTAGAAAACTCTTTAGGCACATTTATGAAAGAGCTCTAATCACAAATGAAAGGTAATTGACATGTCTCTTTACCTCTTATTGCTTTACAACAGCTCTAACCGGAAGTTGACAAACTCTATTTTAAACTTGCTTTCCTCACGCCATATCTCACCGTGTTGTCAATTTGACTTTATTCAGCTTGAATGTTCCCGCTAGGTTCACAAAAAGAAATCGGCGCGAAAACAATCGATCAAGTCTTTTTCAATCCATATTTCCACTGAGAACCTGGAAAGAAAGGGGATGAAGGGAGTCCCTATAGTATCAACAATTTATGCGACAAAATTTTAACAATCTACAAGCCAAGACAAATCTGGCGAATCTCACAAAAACCTGTCTTTTTGTGCCCTTCCAACAGGGTTGGAAATCTGAATCTTTTTTTTAAGAATCTTCCTCTGTCTAATATTTCTTTCGATGTATTGAATAATTTTAAAAAATCGACGGTTGCATAACAGTTTCTTACTTTTGTAGCTTGAAATATGCACTATTGATGCTATAGGCCAAACAGTATTCGGTATATCACTTTTGCGACCATTCTTTAGCTTACAAGGACACTTGCTAAGTTGCTTTCCAATTCAAATGTAGGCCAGGCAGAGCCACAAATAACAACCACCGGCTGTGTTTTCATTTACTATAAATATTAATATGATAATTACAACTGGCGAGAACACAGTAGGCAGTTAGGGGGCTAGCAGGAAGGAGTACCAACGAGAAAATGCTGTACCTCCATTCAAAAGTCACAACATCCCCTGACCCTCTCCCCATCACTACGTCCCTGATCATACAGCAATTATATAAAAAAGAAACTTTTCCAAAACAATTCCTTTCGCTGGCTTGGTATAAAAAATTAAACTGATATTGCAACAAATGAAGGTAAAAGCACCATAAAGACCACGTGCCTCCAGCCCTTTATCATTAGTCGAACTGCCAACCAATCATGGGGCTGCATATGAATCAAGTGACGTTCAGATATGTCTTCTTCTATATGACGTAAGATTATTAGTGGGTCCCGCCATTTATGCAGTTGCATATGTAATCAACGCCACAAATTTTTATTTGTTGACACCAGCGGATGCCCTTATTTTGCTAGTGTTTTGAAAGTGTAACTTTCTGTGATATTCCAATTGAAGTTCTTACGATAATCATGATCGTAATAACTTTGGTTTTCTATTTCTGCCTGTTTGGAGCAGGACCGGATGGAGGCGGACGGACCACGTTGGCAAAACCGATTCCGGTAAGTCGTCTACTATTCGTAAACTTAAATTCAACTGTAAGAATGAACTTGAAGTCTACTTTTCGCGAGTCAACTTTATAAATAGCTCCAAGCCTAATGGCTTCAAATTTTGACAATAATCTCTTAAAATGTTTCGCCCAACTGCTTTTATTCCGACCTTAAAATGAATTTTGCATTTTCAAAGTTTATAGGAAAGTGTAGTTCATTTTACATGTTACAGGCCGATGCTCCGACCCTTCAGACAACTCCTATCTACAATGACGCTGACCTTTCAAAGCCAAGCAATCTACCTTTTGCAGGTATTTCTTGTACTATATCTGTTCGTTACTTGTCAACCAACAACTTTCGGCAATTTTCTTCAAAGAAGGGAAATAATTAATAGTTTTAATAAACTCAGTAAAAAAATTATATTCAAATGCACCTTTAAACAAATCGCATCTACATTCCTAAAACAGATCAAATTGGAGATGGCGTTATTCAAAAGCAGAACTCTGTAAAAGAAGTTGTACCGACAAACATTCAAGAAGAGGTAAGAACATTGCAGCAGATGGCAACAGCAATACTTGACAAGATCTCAAGGGACAACAACCTGATAAAGCTCAAGCAAAAGCTAGCTGAAGGGCTTTTCCACTTGAAAAGTTCTAACCCTCGCACCAAGAGACAAGCTGGCACAGAAAATGGTCAGCAGCAATCAGATGAAGACGACTTCAAGACAGAGTGTGACAATGGGAACGAAGACAAGGCAACTTGTGACTCCTACAACAAATGGCTAGAATGGAAACAAGCTCACCAGAGTGCACTTGAAAAGTCCTCTTCCGACAACTCAAATTCGCGCACAAAAAGAGAATCTGGCACAGAAAATGGTCACAAGCAATCTGATGAAAACGACTTCAAGACAGAGTGTGACAATGGGAACGAAGACAAGGCAACTTGTGACTCCTACAACAAATGGCTAGAATGGAAACAAGCTCACCAGAGTGCACTTGAAAAGTCCTCTTCCGACAACTGGAATTCGCGCACAAAGAGAGAATCTGGCACAGAAAATGGTCACAAGCAATCTGATGAAGACGACTTCAAGACAGAGTGTGACAATGGGAACGAAGACAAGGCAACTTGTGACTCCTACAACAAATGGCTGGAATGGAAACAAGCTCACCAGAGTGCACTTGAAAAGTCCTCTTCCGACAACTCAAATTCGCGCACAAAGAGAGAATCTGGCACAGAAAATGGTCACAAGCAATCTGATGAAGACGACTTCAAGACAGAGTGTGACAATGGGAACGAAGACAAGGCAACTTGTGACTCCTACAACAAATGGCTGGAATGGAAACAAGCTCACCAGAGTGCACTTGAAAAGTCCTCTTCCGACAAATCTCACCCTCGTTCCAAAAGACAAAGTACCAATAATATTGAGTCTGACACGGAGATGGAAGCCTTCAAAAAGGCTTGCGAAGAGGGAAGAGAGAGCAAGGATGTATGTGACTCGTTTTTTAGTCTCATTCGAGAGAAAAATGAGGAAAACAACCATCTTCGCTCGAAACGAAGCGATATTAACCCAGAAGAAAAAGAGAGCGACAAAGTTGATTTTGAAAGCAGTGAAGAAGTGGATGAGTTTAAAAAGGCCTGTGAAGACGGAACAGAGAGCATCGAGGTATGTGATTCCTTCTTCAATCTCATGAAAGAGAAGCAAGCGGAAGGCGAAAGGGCTCGGCTTACACGAAACATTGATGATACAAAAGTAGATACTGATGGAAAGGAAAATGGCCAAGAAGACAGCAGTGCCTCTGAATTCATGAAAAGTTGTCAAGAAGGAAATGAAGACAAAGATACTTGCAATTCCTACTTGAGCTGGTTGGAATGGAAGAAAATCAGGATGCACTATTGAAAAGAACGAAGACCAGCAGAAAGACGGAGAGTCAAGCAACAGAGTAGAGAAAGCAGCGAGAAAGACCGGAGAAAAAGGAGATGAAGAGCTTCACACAGGTGCCAGCAAACATGCTAAAAGTGAGGGGGCAAATGAATATAATGATATTGAATTAAACGAACTAGATGCAAAGATCCGGGCTGACTTGAAAAAAGACGATGATGACTTTGCGGAGATTTCAAGAAGGCAATCATATGGCGGTTCGACTAATGATAAATCAAAAACAGAGCCAGGAAGTTCTCATGAGCTGAAACGAAGGATGTTACACGGACAAAATGGCCAAGAAAGTGAATTCAACGAGGCTAACAATGATAGAACTGTCCAAACGATTGGTAAGGAAAGAAAGCCTTATTTGTTCCCTAGAAAAGAAACAGAGGGACCTAAGGGCGTCTCAAAATTACAACAGAAGCGCGTAGTTTTTGGACGACAACGGAATGCAGTTGCTGAAGTGTTACATGAGGTTTTGACACAAAGAAAAGCAGCAAACAAGGATAATTCAGTTAAGAAAGGAACTGACAGCCTCTAACTGTCTTGTTTGGAAATATATTTTAATCTGTTTTGTTGATCCTTCCTTTTAATTATATTTGATTGTACTAATATGATTAGTAATAAATCAGCCTTTTAAGAATGCTTTTTCTAACGACATTCAAACGAATCGTCTTTTCATTGAAAGCTGTTTGGAAGAACAAATGCAAATTTTTCAATCATGCTCTAAAAGTTGAATGAGGTTTCCATAAAAAAGAAGTGTTTGAAAGCATTAAATAGTGAAAGCAAAACGATGCAACGTAAACAAAATTATTGGGTCTGGGCAATATTGTTAGGATTCAAATGTACACTAGTTCCTAGAATCCTTGCGAAATTTCATTTTCAAAATTGTTTAGATTGTTTGATGGTGCTTCTTACTGGTGTTTAATTGTTGAAAATATTTCAAATTTACCTCAAGTTCGTTGGCTTCGATAGAATATTTTAACGCGTGAAATTAGTTTTTTCAGTGTTTTCTTTCCCGTCCGTCCGTCAGTCACGACAGACATTTGTATCCTTCTGAGGCGATGTGCTTATCCCAGAAGTGATTGCTTCAACTAAGCCACACTTCCTTATGGGTTCTTTTGTGCTACAAAAGGAGAAAATTAAGAGATCACCCGCCAATTTTTGAGACCTTATAAAAGTATCGTTTGTCCGTCCGTCACGGAAACAGAATTTCGTAATAGCCCCTCATGCGGGGTAAACTCGCCACAAATCTGCCTACCTTATCCGTGGGGATCTACAATTGGCTTCTAATTGAATTTTGAATACCTTCCTTATTTTGAGTTTGGCATTGACTAGTCGCAATTCATTTTAATATTCACACTACAACGAGCAATAGGGAGATTGCAGGCACCTTACATAGTAGCAAAGCAAAAAACAGAGCCGTGTTAGCCAGTGATAAATTGAAACCGAGAAAAACGTACTCACCTCTTTGTAGTCGCGAAGTTGGCATTTGTGGCGAAATAGTAGAACGCGACAAAGAAGCCTTGATAAACTTGGCCACCGAAGTCGAAAACAGACAACCGCTACAAATGACTGAGAGATATTTTTCCCAAAGGAATGGGTGACAGAAACTTAATTGCTATAGCACGATGCACCAAGTACAAACAGGCGTGAATCCTATTAAGGTTTTGAAAATGAACTCAAGCTGCACATTTGGTCAACAATTCAGTTGAAAGTAATAATATCTTGCTACGGCACATTTCAGTTAAAAATGATGCTCTCCCTTCATGAGGCAACCCTAAAATCACTGTTGCTTGAGCTCGCTCCTTTTACAAAAATATGACGCGTAAATGAACGGTGTATAGGATGCATTCTCAACTTTCACTGATCAACACAACATATGTTATCTTTATAATCAAATAATGACGTAACAGTTCATGGGCTCCTGTATTCTTAATTCCTTCGATGTGTTTCTTTTTCATCAATCGCTTGAATCGGTTTACAGTCAATTTACAGTCGGTTTAAAGTACTTCAAATACAGCCATTCTGCATTCAAACCTCTTTGACTTAACCCACGGCTTTCATAGTGGAACGGCATAAAAGGGTACACAATTTTCATTTTGTAATGTCCTTTAACAATAAACTAGAAAAAATGCTGACAAAACACTAGAACACTGCCATTTATCTCACTTAAATTTTCATGCATCTACGTACCTACAAAATAACATTAAAATTTGCTTACAAGACACTCCATTCTAATCGTTTTGCAAAGCCTTTATTGCCTTTGAGGTACAGTTATCAGCCTTGAGAATCAAAATGGATCTTCAGTAAAATAATTAAATCTTCATCATTAAGAATCCACTTATACCCTTTAGCCTACTTATTCTATCCATCCCAATATCCTACCAATGACAGTAAACTTTTAAGAGCAGTCAAACTGTCCTTCAGTTTATCGTTATTTGAATGAACTTTCAGAAGCATTTCTTGGTCAATAAGTGGTTTCTTGGCTTAAGTTGTATCAAAATGAATTGGAATGGCATGGCGGTCAAGAACACCGATGAGAGACAAAGTGCGCGTGATGACCTGTACAGAGGCCTAAGAGTTTCAAAACATCATTTTACAAAATTAACATCTACAAAGATCTAAGTTGAAACTCTATGATGATGCTACGACTACAAAATGTAAACAACCCTTTTTCTATCCTGCGAGCGTGCTTGGTGTCTTTATCGCCACTCCATGTTGGACTGGCCTACTCTATAGAAGAGAACTAATGCACGGGTGAGTTCACTTGGTGACTTGGAACAAAACATCGACGTCTTCAGGATATTCTCCACTGCATCACAGAACAGTCTTTGCCTCCAACAGAGATCATTCTGCTATCATCGTTCATGAATCGAACACATGTCACGTGCGAGCTATGTCCGACAGAGCGTTGACAATCAGCCTATACGACGAAAAGAAAGTTGTTGTTGTTGCATAGATATCAGTGTGAAGAAGGTTCGTCACTATAAGGTAACTTCCATGCTAGTTTATTTTATTTGTTTTATATATGAAATAAATTCGCTATTTCATTCTTCATAGAAATCGGTTTCCGAGTATTTGAATGATGGATCATCTAATATTGTGCCGCCTTCGCAATATCCATTCACCATTTATTTTAGGACACCAAAGTTCCGTATTATTGGAATTTCAGACCTTGTAAGTCAGGCTTATATGAGACAAATATAATGTAAATGTGCAATCGCGTTATCATGGAACTCGCTACATGATCAGTACTACAATGAAATGCAATAAATAATTGCACTATTTTCAACAACCATAGATTCTGACCCTCCGAAACTTAGCAGTTGGCATGAATCCTTTGTAAAATTGTGGCAAAAGAGTCTTCATATCACGCTCCTACCTTTGGCTTGGTTGAAGGGAAGTTAAAGAAGTTCACTTGTCCAAAGTCATCTCCAGTAACGACATATTCCTGGTTGTTTGATCGGCAACAAGCGTTGATGTCCGTCCCATCAGCACCCTCCGGCCAGATTCCTTTTAAAGACACAGTTATCAACAAAGTGCGAACCATTTGAGTTTGAAGATCAGTAAAAAGACAGCAAAAATGAGAGCTTCATCATATTGAGAAAAAAAGAGCATTTTTTGTCCAGAAAATCAGTCCCTTTTTGAATCACGGGCGACCTTCAGTGTAACAGGAAAGAGCACTTCAGTATAATACATTAAAAGCGTTGGGGAGAAAATTCATGCTATAGACTTAAGTAAAAAGGGCTATGCAGCAAAGGCATGTTAACAAAATTAAATTTTGATGCAAGGTAAGAAAATAGGGTTCTTCATACGTTAAGGTTACGGTAAATGTTTTCAGGACGAAACATCCATTTTTCGATTACTTAACATTCTGATAGCTGAATTAATAAGGTACATAATGATACCATGTTTAAAGCTAGAAGGAGTTTTGAAAATTGAGAAATCCCGTTTAAACGAAGGTTTCCATAATTTCCTTATCAAAGTTTCTAGCAGCGGTTTTCAAATCCCTCGACCTGTTAAGCCGATTATCCTTGTTCTGCTTCCTTGTGGTTTGTGTGAGAGTATTGCACATCCATGGGTTGTTGTGCTTATTTAAAGACGCTAATTGATCTTAAAGCCTAAACTACTTGACCCGGATTACATTGTTGGTAACATGATCCGATGTGTATCTTGCAAGTGCGATCAGTAAAATCCCGTTTTCTCCGGACTCAAAATTCCTTTACATACAGGTACGAAAAAGCTATATTGTACCCAAGGAACCAATCGAATGGCTCGAAAATTTGCACACGGCCAGGGCAGATGTTGGGCAAAAATGTTTAAATTTTTTTTCTTTGCTCTGGTCCGTCTTTAATACCCTAATACAGCTGCGGAGGGTGGAAAGTTTTTGCCAATTTTTGACAGGGTATAGTTTCAAGAAGAGGAGAAATTTAAAAAATCAGGTAGCTTAGAATCCGCACTTCCTGCTCGTATAAGTCAGATTTGATTACCTCAAACGCAAGGGTACAAAAAGCTTTTGAAGGTGGTACACTTTTTGAGCAATAAATTCGCATGGAAAATAACATTTAACATTATTTGCCAATAATTTTGATCTGGCTAGATACACCATAATCTTGTGCATCGAATGATACATAGTTTACCCAGATTCCTTCAACAGTTTGGCCTTTAGGAAGGAAAAACCAATTTTCGTGTTGAAAACGTTTACCGTAACCTTAAATGACATCATAACATGCAATCCTGAATCACCATTTTCCATCGTTCAATCAGTGATTTTAATGTATACTGATAGCATATTCCTTGTTAAAATGCCTTTGTTTGAGCTGCATTTCTAAATTCTTCTAAACCCTAATGATTAAATGGTACATATATTGCCAATTACTAATGAGGAGAAACAAGCTTCTTACCTATTACTGGAAACCCAAGTACACAAGTCCATGTCTCCCATTCTGTGTCCTTCATCGACGCAGCAGAAACAATCTGCCGACATGAAGGAGCGTGCCCTAAAGAAACATACCAAACAAGGTGACATCCCGCTAACTTTGTTCGAATCTAGAAGCCGAAACGAAATCTACGAACAAAGACCAACGGGAGAGAGTCTGATTTGCAAAGCAAAAGTTAGAACCGACTTGCATCAGTCCATTGCACAATCAAACTTACATATCATTTGCACTCTAGTTCTAGATCATTCTGCACAATAATGAGACCAGGTAGGAGCTCTTTTTCCACAATGATTAAATCATTGAAATGTAGGAGAAAGGTTGGATAACGTCACTCTGAAGCAGTGTCACATACTCACAGTAGAGAATTTCGTAGTCTCCAGAATTGCTCTGCATGTACTGGCTGTCTTTAGACCAGTCCAAGTGAGTGACAAAACTTGAGTGACCCTGAACAGACCAAAATGTAGTTGAAGAAAACATCAATAACAAAGCCTTTGCCCACCAACACTAAGGTTTCCTTGATAAGGCCTGTGATATTCTTAGAAAGAGGATGCAACTTCATCAAGTGATTAATTTCAGACAACCAAATGCAAAACATGACGGTTGGGAATGGCTTTAGAATCAGAAGAAACGTCTCTTTTGAAAATTCAATCTCATTACTAGCAGCCACTGGGTGTTCTGTGACAAACGGCTGAGCAATTTCTTCACTGAGGAGACGATAAAAAAACTGAGCAGCAATCCTCCCCTCAGAATGAACATAAAACAATAATCTACTTGAAAATCCTAGATGCCAACAGAAAGCCTTCCAAACCAAAACACCGATCGATTTCTAATAAAAAGAGCACAAAGAGCTATGGTATGACGTATTCCAGCTTTACAACCAACTTTTATTTTGATGTGTATTGACCTTCTTATCTCATCTCAATCTCTTTAAAAAGGAAGGAGTTGCGATTGTATAAAATTTCTACTTACACTCAACTTTCCGCTCTTTTTGTACGTCCTGCCGTCATCAGAAACATTGTAAACGTAAATGAAGTTGTCGTGTGATCCAACTGCCAGATATTTACCATCTACGAAAATATTTAGTTATCATAAGGGAGCAATGAGTTTACGAGAACACGAAATACTGCAAATATTAGACTCTTAGCACGTTCCTTAAATTGCAGCGATAATACAAGAGCAGTTGAAAACATCAAAGAGTAAAGGACCATTCTTTAATATTTAACCTTAAACATAAGCTCGTGCACGTTTTCTTCGCTAAAGATAACTTTACTTTCACCAGCCCTTCTGATTGGTCGATCGGGCAACCAATCATGGGGCTGCAGGAAGATCAAGTGACGCCCAAATATGCCTTCTTCTATGTGACGTAAGATTATTAGTGGGTCCCGCCATTTATGCAGTTGCATATGCAATCAACGCCACAAATTTTTATTTGTTGACACAGCAGATGCATATTTGCTAGTGTTTTGAAAGTGTAACTTTCTGCGATATTCCAAGTGAAGTTCTTACGATAATCATGATCGTAATAACTTTGGTTTTCTATTTCTGCCTGTTTGGAGCAGGACCGGATGGAGGCGGACGGACGACGTTCGCAAAACCGATTCCGGTAAGTCGTCTACTATTCGTAAACTTAAATTCAACTGTAAGAATGAACTTGAAGTCTACTTTTCGCAAACTTAAAGTCAACTTTATGAATAGACCCAAACCTAATGGCTTCAAATTTGGATGACAATCTCGTAAAATGTTTCGCCGAACTGCTATTTATTCCGACCTTAAATTGGATTTTGCACTTTCAAAGTTTATAGGAAAGTGTAATTCATTTTACATGTTACAGGCCGATGCTCCGACCCTTCAGACAACTCCTATCTACAATGACGCTGACCTTTCAAAGCCAAGCAATCTACCTTCTGCAGGTATTTCTTGTACTACATCTGTTCGTTACTTGTCAACCAACAACTTTTACAATTTTCATCAAAGAAGGGAAATAATTAATGTTTTAATAAACTCAGTAAAAAAATTATATTTGTGCACCTTTAAACAAATCGCATCTACATTCCTAAAACAGATCAATTGGAGATGGCGTTATTCAAAAGCAGAACTCTGTAAAAGAAGTTGGACCGACAAACATTCAAAAAGAGGTAAGAACATTGCAGCAGATGGCAACAGCAATACTTGACAAGATCTCAAGGGACAACAACCTGATAAAGCTCAAGCAAAAGCTAGCTGAAGGGCTTTTCCACTTGAAAAGCTCTAACCCTCGCACCAAGAGACAAGCTGGCACAGAAAATGGTCACCAGCAATCAGATGAAACGACTTCAAGACAGAGTGTGACAATGGGAACGAAGACAAGGCAACTTGTGACTCCTACAACAAATGGCTAGAATGGAAACAAGCTCACCAGAGTGCACTTGAAAAGTCCTCTTCGACAACTCAAATTCACGCACAAAGAGAGAATCTGGCACAGAAAATGGTCACAGCAATCAGATGAAGACGACTTCAAGACAGAGTGTGACAATGGGAACGAAGACAAGGCAACTTGTGACTCCTACAACAAATGGCTAGAATGGAAACAAGCTCACCAGAGTGCACTTGAAAAGTCCTCTTCCGACAACTCAAATTCGCGTACAAAGAGAGAAGCTGGCACAGAAAATGGTCACAAGCAATCTGATGAAACGACTTCAAGACAGAGTGTGACAATGGGAACGAAGACAAGGCAACTTGTGACTCCTACAACAAATGGCTAGAATGGAAACAAGCTCACCAGAGTGCACTTGAAAAGTCCTCTTCCGACAACTCAAATTCGCGACAAAGAGAGAAGCTGGCACAGAAAATGGTCACAAGCAATCATGAAGACGACTTCAAGACAGAGTGTGACAATGGGAACGAAGACAAGGCAACTTGTGACTCCTACAACAAATGGCTAGAATGGAAACAAGCTCACCAGTGCACTTGAAAAGTCCTCTTCAGACAACTCAAATTCACGCACAAAGAGAGAATCTGGCACAGAAAATGGTCACAAGCAATCTGATGAAGACGACTTCAAGACAGAGTGTGACAATGGGAACGAAGACAAGGCAACTTGTGACTCCTACAACAAATGGCTAGAATGGAAACAAGCTCACCAGAGTGCACTTGAAAAGTCCTCTTCCGACAACTCAAATTCGCGTACAAAGAGAGAAGCTGGCACAGAAAATGGTCACAGCAATCAGATGAAGACGACTTCAAGACAGAGTGTGACAATGGGAACGAAGACAAGGCAACTTGTGACTCCTACAACAAATGGCTAGAATGGAAACAAGCTCACCAGAGTGCACTTGAAAAGTCCTCTTCAGACAACTCAAATTCGCGCCAAAGAGAGAATCTGGCACAGAAAATGGTCACAGCAATCTGATGAAGACGACTTCAAGACAGAGTGTGACAATGGGAACGAAGACAAGGCAACTTGTGACTCCTACAACAAATGGCTAGAATGGAAACAAGCTCACCAGAGTGCACTTGAAAAGTCCTCTTCAGACAACTCAAATTCACGCACAAGAGAGAATCTGGCACAGAAAATGGTACAGCAAATCTGATGAAGACGACTTCAAGACAGAGTGTGACAATGGGAACGAAGACAAGGCAACTTGTGACTCCTACAACAAATGGCTAGAATGGAAACAAGCTCACCAGAGTGCACTTGAAAAGTCCTCTTCCGACAACTCAAATTCGCGTACAAAGAGAGAATCTGGCACAGAAAATGGTAAGCAGCAATCTGATGAGGACGACTTCAAGACAGAGTGTGACAATGGAAACGAAGACAAGGCAACTTGTGACTCCTACAACAAATGGCTAGAATGGAAACAAGCTCAGCAAAGAGCACTAGAGCAAATTCCTTCAGACAAATCTCACCCTCGTTCTAAAAGACAAAGTACCAATAATATTGAGTCTGACACGGAGATGGAAGCCTTCAAAAAGGCTTGCGAAAGGGAAGAGAGCAAGGATGTATGTGACTCGTTTTTTAGTCTCATTCGAGAGAAAAATGAGGAAAAACCATCTTCGCTCGAAACGAAGCGATTTAACCCAGAAGAAAAAGAGAGCGACAAAGTTGATTTTGAAAGCAGTGAAGAAGTGGATGAGTTTTAAAAAGGCCTGTGAAGACGGAAACAGAGAGCATCGAGGTATGTGATTCCTTCTACAATCTCATGAAAGAGAAGCAAGCGGAAGGCAAAGGGGCTCGGCTTACACGAAACATTGATGACACAAAAGTAGATACTGATGGAAAGGAAAATGGCCAACAAGACAGCAGTGCCTCTGAATTCATGAAAAGTTGTCAAGAAGGAAATGAAGACAAAGATACTTGCAATTCCTACTTGAGCTGGTTGGAATGGAAGAAAAATCAGGATGCACTATTGAAAAAGAGCGAAGACCAGCAGAAAGACGGAGAGTCAAGCAACAGAGTAGAGAAAGCAGCGAGAAAGACCGGAGAAAAGGAGATGAAGAGCTTCACACAGGTGCCAGCAAACATGCTAAAAGTGAAGGGGCAAATGAAGATGATGATATTGAATTAAACGAACTAGATGCAAAGATCCGGGCTGACTTGAAAAAAGACGACGATGACTTTGCGGAGATTTCAAGAAGGCAATCATATGAAGGTTCGACTAATGATAAATCAAAAACAGAGCCAGGAAGTTCTCATGAGCTGAAACGAAGGATGTTACATGGACAAAATGGCCAAGAGAGTGAATTCGACGAGGCTAACAATGATAGAACTGTCGAAAAGTATGGTGAGGAAAGAAAGCCTTATGTTTTGGCCAGAAAAGAAGCAGAGGGACTTCAGGGCGTCTCAAAATTACAACAGAAGCGCGTAGTTTCTGGACGACAACGGAGGACAGTTGCTGAAGTGTTACATGAGGTTTTGGCACAGAGAAAAGCAGCAAACAAGGATAATTCTGTTAAGAAAGGAACTGACAGCCTCTAACTGTCTTGTTTGGAAATATATTTTAATCTACGTTGTTGATCCTTAACTTTATTTATATTTGATTGTACTTATATCATTAGAAATAAATCAACCCTTTAAGAATGCTTGTTTTTTAACGACATTCTAACGATACTAATATTCATTGAAAGCTGTTTGGAAGAATTAATGCAAATTTTTCAATCATGCTCTAAAAGTTGAATGAGGTGTCCATAAAAAGGAGAGTTTGAACGTATTAATAGAGAATGCAAAACGATGCAACGTAAACAAAATGATTGCTACTGGGCAATATTGTTAGGATTTAAATGTACACTAGTTTCTTGATTTTTTGCGGTGTTCCATTTTCAGGGACTTTATATTCACAAAACTGGCTTTTAAAAAAAGCGCACAAGCTTCAAAACTGTTGGAGCGATGGGAAAATTCAGTCATTTGAAATAGGCTTAGTACTGCATGCTATTCCTTTTGGTAATGCTACGATGTGTTTGTTTATCATCAATCGCTTAAATCGGTTTACAGTCATTTTAATAGCCGGTTTAAAGTATTTCAAAACAGCCATTCCGCATTCAAACCTCTTTGACTTCACCCACGGCTTTCATAGTGGAACGGCATAAAAGGGCACACAATTTTCATTTTGTAACCTTCTTTAACAATAAACTAGAAAAAATGCTGACCAAAACACTAGAACACTGCCATTTATCTCACTTAAATTTTCATGCATCTACGTACCTACAAAACCACATAAAAATTGGCTTAAAAGACACTCCATTCTAATCGTTTTGCAAAACCACTATTGCCGATGAGGTACATTATCAGCCTTGAGAATAAAAATTTGATGTTCAGAAAAATAATTAAATCCTCACCATTAAGGATCCACTTATATCCTTTAGCCTACTTATTCTATCCATCCCAATATCCTACCAATGCCAGTAAACTTTTAAGAGCAGTCAAACTGTCCTTCAGTTTATCGATATTTATATGAACTTTCAGAAGCATTTCTTGGTCAATAAGTGGTTTCATGGCTTAAGTTGTATCAAAATGAATTGGAATGGCATGGCAGTCAAGAACACCGATGAGAGACCAAAGTGCACGTGGTGGCCTGTACAGAGGCCTAAGTGTTTCAAAACATCATTTTACACAATTAACATCTACAAAGATCTAAGTTGAAACTCTATGATGATGCTACGACTACAAAATGTAAACAAGCCTTTTTCTATCCTGTGAGCGTGCTTGGTGTCTTTATCGCCACTCCATGTTGGACTGGCCTACTCTATAGAAGAGAACTAATGCACGGGTGAGTTCACTTGGTGACTTAAAAAAACATCGACGTCTTCAGGATATTCTCCACTGCATCACAGAACAGTCTTTGCCTCCAACAGAGATCATTCTGCTGTCATCGTTCATGAATCGAACACATGTCACGTGCGAGCTATGTCCGACACAGCGTTGACAATCAGCCTACGACGAAAAGAAAGTTGTTGTTGTTGCATAGATATCAGTGTGAAGAAGGTTCGTCACTATAAGGTAACTTCCATGCTAGTTTATTTTATTATTTTATTTGTTATATGAAATAAATTCGCTATTTCATTCTTCATAGAATCGGTTTCCGAGTATTTGAATGATGGATCATCTAATATTGTGCCGCCTTCGCAATATCCATTCACCATTTATTTTAGGACACCAAAGTTCCGTATTATTGGAATTTCAGACTTGTAAGTCAGGCTTATATGAGACAAATATAATGTAAATGTGCAATCGCGTTATCATGGAACTCGCTACATGATCAGTACTACAATGAAATGCAATAAATAATTCGCACTATTTTCAACAACCATAGATTCTGACCCCTCCGAAACTTAGCAGTTGGCATGAATCCTTTGTAAAATTGTGGCAAAAGAGTCTTCATATCACGCTCCTACCTTTGGCTTGGTTGAAGGGAAGTTGAAGAAGTTCACTTGTCCAAAGTCATCTCCAGTAACGACATATTCCTGGTTGTTTGATCGGCAACAAGCGTTGATGTCCGTCCCATCAGCACCCTCCGGCCAGATTCCTTTTAAAGACACCGTTATCAACAAAGTGCGAAACATTTGAGTTTGAAGATCAGTAAAAAGACAGCAAAAATGAGAGCTTCATCATATTGAGAAAAAAAGAAGCATTTTTTGTCCAGAAAATCAGTCCCTTTTTGAATCACGGGCGACCTTCAGTGTAACAGGAAAGAGCACTTCAGTAAATACATTAAAAGCGTTGGGGAGAAAATTATGCTATAGTCTTAAGTAAAAAGGGCTATGTAGCAAAGGCATGTTAACAAAATTAAATTTTGATGCAAGGTAAGAAAACTAGGGTTCTTCATACGTTAAGGTTACGGTAAACGTTTTCAGGACGAAAACATCCATTTTTCGATTACTTCACATTCTGATAGCTGAATTAATAAGGTACATAATGATACCATGTTTAAAGCTAGAAGAAGTTTTGAAAATGGAGAAAATCCCGTTTAAACGAAGGTTTCCATAATTTCCTTATCAAAGTTTCTAGCAGCGGTTTTCAAATCCCTCGACCTGTTAAGCCGATTATCCTTGTTCTGCTTCCTTGTGGTTTGTGTGAGAGTATTGCACATCCATGGGTTGTTGTGCTTATTTAAAGACGCTAATTGATCTTAAAGCCTAAACTACTTGACCCGGATTACATTGTTGGTAACATGATTCCGATGTGTATCTTGCAAGTGCGATCAGTAAAATCCCGTTTTCTCCGGACTCAAAATTCCTTTACATACAGGTACGAAAAAGCTATATTGTACCCAAGGAACCAATCGAATGGCTCGAAAATTTGCACACGGCCAGGGCAGATGTTGGCAAAAAATGGTGTTTAAATTTTTTTTCTTTGCTCTGGTCCGTCTTTAATACCCAATACAGCTGCGGGAGGGTGGAAAATTTTTGCCAATTTTTGACAGGGTATAGTTTCAAGAAGAGGAGAAATTTAAAAAATCAGGTAGCTTAGAATCCGCACTTCCTGCTCGTATAAGTCAGATTTGATTACCTCAAACGCAAGGGTACAAAAAAGCTTTTGAAGGTGGTACACTTTTTGAGCAATAAGTTCGCATGGAAAATAACATTTAACATTATTTGCCAATAATTTTGATCTGGCTAGATACCCCATACTCTTGTGCATCGAATGATATATAGTTTACCCAGATTCCTTCAACAGTTTGGCCTTTAGGAAGGAAAATTCAATTTTCGTGTTGAAAACGTTTACCGTAACCTTAAATGACATCATAACATGCAATCCTGAATCACCATTTTTCCATCGTTCAATCAGTGATTTTAATGTATACTGATAGCATATTCCTTGTTAAAATGCGTTTGTTTGAGCTGCATTTCTAAATTCTTCTAAACCCTAATTGATTAAATGGTACATATATTGCCAATTACTAATGAGGAGAAACAAGCTTCTTACCTATTACTGGAAACCCAAGTACACAAGTCCATGTCTCCCATTCTGTGTCCTTCATCGACGCAGCAGAAACAATCTGCCGACATGAAGGAGCGTGCCCTAAAGAAACATACCAAACAAGGTGACATCCCGCTAACTTTAGTTCGAATCTAGAGGCTGAAACGAAATCTACGAACAAAGACCGACGGGAGAGAGTATCATTTGCACTCTAGTTCTAGATCATTCTGCACAATAATGAGACCAGGTAGGAGCTCTTTTTCCACAATGATTAAATCATTGAAATGTAGAGAAGGTTGGATAACGTCACTCTGAAGCAGTGTCACATACTCACAGTAGAGAATTTCGTAGTCTCCAGAATTGCTCTGCATGTACTGGCTGTCTTTAGACCAGTCCAAGTGAGTGACAAAACTTGAGTGACCCTGAACAGACCAAAATGTAGTTGAAAAAACATCAATAACAAAGCCTTTTGCCCACCAACACTAAGGTTTCCTTGATAAGGCCTGTGATATTCTTAGAAAGAGGATGCAACTTCATCAAGTGATTAATTTCAGACAACCAAATGCAAAACATGACGGTTGGGAATGGCTTTAGAATCAGAAGAAACGTCTCTTTTGAAAATTCAATCTCATTACTAGCAGCCACTGGGTGTTCTGTGACAAACGGCTGAGCAATTTCTTCACTGAGGAGACGATAAAAAAACTGAGCAGCAATCCTCCCCTCAGAATGAACATAAAACAATAATCTACTTGAAAATCCTAGATGCACAGAAAGCTTCCAAACCAAAAACCGATCGATTTCTAAAAAAAGAGCACAAAGAGCTATGGTATGACGTATTCCAGCTTTACAACCAACTTTTATTTTGATGTGTATTGACCTTCTTATCTCATCTCAATCTCTTTAAAAAGGAAGGAGTTGCGATTGTATAAAATTTCCACTTACACTCAACTTTCCGCTCTTTTTGTACGTCCTGCCGTCATCAGAAACATTGTAAACGTAAATGAAGTTGTCGTGTGATCCAACTGCCAGATATTTACCATCTACGAAAATATTTAGTTATCATAAGGGAGCAATGAGTTTACGAGAACACGAAATACTGCAAATATTAGACTCTTAGCACGTTCCTTAAATTGCAGTAATAATACAAGAGCAGTTGAAAACATCAAAGAGTAAAGGACCATTCTTTTAATATTTACCTTAAACATAAACTCGTGCACGTTTCTTCGCTAAAGATAACTTTACTTTCACCAGCCCTTCTGATTGGTCAATCGGGCAACCAATCATGGGGCTGCAGGAAGATCAAGTGACGCCCAAATATGCCTTCTTCTATGTGACGTAAGATTATCAGTGGGTCGCGACATTTATACAGTTGCATATGCAATCAACGCCACAAATTTTTATTTGTTGACACAGCGGATGCCCATATTTTGCTAGTGTTTTGAAAGTTAACTTTCTGTGATATTCCAAGTGAAGTTCTTACGATAATCATGATCGTAATAACTTTGGTTTTCTATTTCTGCCTGTTTGGAGCAGGACCGGATGGAGGCGACGGACTACGTTCGCAAAACCGATTCCGGTAAGTCGTCTATATTCGTAAACTTAAATTCAACTGTAAGAATGAACTTGAAGTCTACTTTTCGCAAACTTAAAGTCAACTTTATGAATAGACCCAAGCCTAATGGCTTCAAATTTGGATGACAATCTCGTAAAATGTTTCGCCGAACTGCTTTTATTCCGACCTTAAATTGGATTTTGCATTTTCAAAGTTTATAGGAAAGTGTAATTCATTTTACATGTTACAGGCCGATGCTCCGACCCTTCAGACAACTCCTATCTACAATGACGCTGACCTTCAAAGCCAAGCAATCTACCTTCTGCAGGTATTTCTTGTACTACATCTGTTCGTTACTTGTCAACCAACAACTTTCGGCAATTTTCATCAAAGAAGGGAAATAATTAATAGTTTTAATAAACTCAGTAAAAAATTTTTATTCAAATTCTCCTTTAAACAAATCGCATCTACATTCGTAAAACAGATCCAATTGGAGATGGCGATATCAAAAGCAGAACTCTGTAAAAGAAGTTGTACCGACAAATATTCAAAAAGAGGTAAGAACATTGCAGCAAATGGCAACAGCAATACTTGACAAGATCTCAAGGGACAACAACCTGATAAAGCTCAAGCAAAAGCTAGCTGAAGGGCTTTTCCACTTGAAAAGCTCTAACCCTCGCACCAAGAGACAAGCTGGCACAGAAAATGGTCACAAGCAATCTGATGAAGACGACTCAAGACAGAGTGTGACAATGGGAACGAAGACAAGGCAACTTGTGACTCCTACAACAAATGGCTAGAATGGAAACAAGCTCACCAGAGTGCACTTGAAAAGTCCTCTTCCGACAGCTCAAATTCGCGCACAAAGAGAGAATCTGGCACAGAAAATGGTCACAAGCAATCTGATGAAGACGACTTCAAGACAGAGTGTGACAATGGGAACGAAGACAAGGCAACTTGTGACTCCTACAACAAATGGCTAGAATGGAAACAAGCTCACCAGAGTGCACTTGAAAAGTCCTCTTCCGACACTCAAATTCGCGCAAAAGAGAGAATCTGGCACAGAAAATGGTCACAAGCAATCTGATGAAGACGACTTCAAGACAGAGTGTGACAATGGGAACGAAGCAAGGCAACTTGTGACTCCTATAACAAATGGCTAGAATGGAAACAAGCTCACCAGAGTGCACTTGAAAAGTCCTCTTCCGACAACTCAAATTCGCGTACAAAGAGAGAATCTGGCACAGAAAATGGTCACAGCAATCTGATGAAGACGACTTCAAGACAGAGTGTGACAATGGGAACGAAGACAAGGCAACTTGTGACTCCTACAACAATGGCTAGAATGGAAACAAGCTCACCAGAGTGCACTTGAAAAGTCCTCTTCCGACAACTCAAATTCGCGCAAAAGAGAGAAGCTGGCACAGAAAATGGTCACAAGCAATCTGATGAAGACGACTTCAAGACAGAGTGTGACAATGGGAACGAAGACAAGGCAACTTGTGACTCCTACAACAAATGGCTAGAATGGAAACAAGCTCACCAGAGTGCACTTGAAAAGTCCTCTTCCGACAACTCAAATTCGCGCACAAAGAGAGAATCTGGCACAGAAAATGGTCACAAGCAATCTGATGAAGACGACTTCAAGACAGAGTGTGACAATGGGAACGAAGACAAGGCAACTTGTGACTCCTACAACAAATGGCTAGAATGGAAACAAGCTCAGCAAAGAGCACTAGAGCAAATTCCTTCAGACAAATCTCACCCTCGTTCAAAAGACAAAGTACCAATAATATTGAGTCTGACACGGAGATGGAAGCCTTCAAAAAGGCTTGCAAGGAGGGAAGAGAGAGCAAGGATGTATGTGACTCGTTTTTTAGTCTCATTCGAGAGAAAAATGAGGAAAACAACCATCTTCGCTCGAAACGAAGCGATATTAACCCAGAAGAAAAAGAGAGCGACAAAGTTGATTTTGAAAGCAGTGAAGAAGTGGATGAGTTTAAAAAGGCCTGTGAAGACGGAACAGAGAGCATCGAGGTATGTGATTCCTTCTACAATCTCATGAAAGAGAAGCAAGCGGAAGGCGAAGGGGCTCGGCTTACACGAAACATTGATGATACAAAACTAGATACTGATGGAAAGGAAAATGGCCAAGAAGACAGCAGTGCCTCTGAATTCATGAAAAGTTGTCAAGAAGGAAATGAAGACAAAGATACTTGCAATTCCTACTTGAGCTGGTTGGAATGGAAGAAAAATCAGGATGCACTATTGAAAAAGAACGAAGACCAGCAGAAAGACGGAGAGTCAAGCAACAGAGTAGAGAAAGCAGCGAGAAAGACCGGAGAAAAGGAGATGAAGAGCTTCACACAGGTGCCAGCAAACATGCTAAAAGTGAGGGGCAAATGAAGATGATGATATTGAATTAAACGAACTAGATGCAAAGATCCGGGCTGACTTGAAAAAAGACGATGATGACTTTGCGGAGATTTCAAGAAGGCAATCATATGAAGGTTCGACTAATGATAAATCAAAAACAGAGCCAGGAAGTTCTCATGAGCTGAAACGAAGGATGTTACACGGACAAAATGGCCAAGAGAGTGAATTCGACGAGGCTAACAATGATAGAACTGTCAAACGTTGGAGAAAAGAAAGCCTTATTTGTTCCCAGAAAAGAAACAGAGGGACCTAAGGGCGTCTCAAAATTACAACAGAAGCGCGTAGTTTTGGACGACAACGGAAGACAGTTGCTGAAGTGTTACATGAGGTTTTGACAAAGAGAAAAGCAGCACGCAAAACCTACAGCCTCTAACTGTCTCGTTTGATATCTATGTTGTTGAATTTTAATCTACGTTGTTGATCCTTAATTTTATTTATCTTTGATTGTACTGTTATGATTAGCCTTATAAATCATAGCCCTATTATAAATCAGCCTTTTAAGAATGCTTGTTTTTTTGACTACATTCAAACGAATCTTCTCTTTATTGAAAGCTGTTTGGAAGAATAAATGCAAATTTTTTAATCATGCTCTAAAAGTTGAATGAGGTGTCCATAAAAAGGAGAGTTTGAACGTATTAAATAGTGAATGCAAAACGATGCAACGTAAACAAAATTATTGGGTCTGGGCAATATTGTTAGGATTCAAATGTAGACTAGTTTCTTGATTTCTTGCGGTATTCCATTTTCAGGGACTTTATATACACAAAATTGGCTTTCAAATGAAGCCTACAAGCTTCAACATTGTTGGAGGCGATGGGAAAAAATGCTATGCTATTCCCTTTCGTAATGAAGACAAGGAGAGGCAAAATAATAATAGAAACTATATGGTCAGAAGTATAACACCTTCAGCTTCATAAATTGCAGAAAAGGAACAATTTCGATGCAAAATAGAAACATAAACACGTTGAGCTCAAAGTTTTTGGGGAAAAAGGCTTTGCTTTTCAAGTCAGATCATCGCAATGAACCAATAGGCACATGGTTTACGCTCACTCACACACTCATATAGTGGAACACGCGCTCATGCGGGGTAAAATTGTGTGGATATTTAATTTATCTGCCTACCTTGTCCATGGGGAAGTTCCATTTGCTTCTTATTGAATTTTGAATACTTTTAATATTTTACTTTTTGCAATTGACTAGTCGCAATTCATTTTAATATTCAGAACTGACTTGGGTTGTGATGCTAATTTGAATATATAGTGTTTCTAAACCACTAGAACGAGCAATAGGTAGGTTGCAGGCACCTTACAAAGTAGCAAAGAAAAAAGCCATGTTAGCCAGTGATAAGTTGAAACCGAGAAAAACGTACTCACATCTTTGTAGTCACCAAGTTGGCATTTGTGGCGAAATAGTAGAACGCGACAAAGAAGCCTTGATAAACTTGGCCACCGAAGACGAAAATAGCCAGCCGCTACAAATGACTGACTACTCATTGAGAGATTGAAGGCTACTTTTCCCAAAGGAACGGGTGACAGAAACTTCATTGCTATGGCTCGATACACAAAGTACATACAGGCGTGAATCCCATTAAAGTTCTTGAAAATGAACTCAAGCTGCACATTTGGGGTCAACAATTCAGTTGAAAGTAAAAATATCTTGCTACGGCACATTTCAGTTAAAAATGATGCTCTCCCTTCAGATGAATCACTCCAAAACTCACTGTTGCTTAGAGCTTGCCCTGTTTACAAAAATAATGACGTATAAATGGACAGGTGTATAGGATGCATTCTCAATTTTCACTGATCAACACAACATATGTTATCTTTATAATCAAATAATTACGTAACAGTTCATGGGCTCCAGTACTCTTATTCCCCTCTATGTGTTTGTTTATCATCAATCGCTTAAATCGGTTTACAGTCATTTATAACCGGAACGGCATAAAAGGGCACACAATTTTCATTTTGTAACCTCCTTTAACAATAAACTAGAAAAAATGCTGACCAAAACACTAGAACACTGCCATTTATCTCACTTAAATTTTCATGCATCTACGTACCTACAAAATAACATTAAAATTTGCTTACAAGACACTCCATTCTAATCGTTTTGCAAAGCCATTATTGCCTTTGAGGTACAGTTATCAGCCTTGAGAATCAAAATTGTTGATCTTCAGAAAAATAATTAAATATTCATCATTAAGGATCCACTTATACCCTTTAGCTTACTTATACTATCTATTCCAATATCCTACCATTGCCAGAAGCTTGTTACAGCAGTCAAACTGTCCTTCAGTTTATCGATATTTATATGAACTTTCAGAAGCATTTCTTGGTCAATAAGTGGTTTCATGCTTGAGTTGTATCAAAAGATTGG
>ML133414.1:1040516-1070155 GCA_003864495.1 Nemopilema nomurai
CAATGCCAGTAAACTTTTAAGAGCAGTCAAACTGTCCTTCAGTTTATCGATATTTATATGAACTTTCAGAAGCATTTCTTGGTCAATAAGTGGTTTCATGGCTTAAGTTGTATCAAAATGAATTGGAATGGCATGGCGGTCAAGAACACCGATGAGAGACAAAAGTGCGCGTGATGACCTGTACAGAGGCCTAAGAGTTTCAAAACATCATTTTACAAATTAACATCTACAAAGATCTAAGTTGAAACTCTATGATGATGCTACGACTACAAAATGTAAACAACCCTTTTTCTATCCTGCGAGCGTGCTTGGTGTCTTTATCGCCACTCCATGTTGGACTGGCCTACTCTATAGAAGAGAACTAATGCACGGGTGAGTTCACTTGGTGACTTGGAACAAAACATCGACGTCTTCAGGATATTCTCCACTGCATCACAGAACAGTCTTTGCCTCCAACAGAGATCATTCTGCTGTCATCGTTCATGAATCGAACACATGTCACGTGCGAGCTATGTCCGACACAGCGTTGACAATCAGCCTATACGACGAAAAGAAAGTTGTTGTTGTTGCATAGATATCAGTGTGAAGAAGGTTCGTCACTATAAGGTAACTTCCATGCTAGTTTATTTTATTTGTTTTATATGTCTATATGAAATAAATTCGCTATTTCATTCTTCATAGAAATCGGTTTCCGAGTATTTGAATGATGGATCATCTAATATTGTGCCGCCTTCGCAATATCCATTCACCATTTATTTTAGGACACCAAAGTTCCGTATTATTGGAATTTCAGACTTGTAAGTCAGGCTTATATGAGACAAATATAATGTAAATGTGCAATCGCGTTATCATGGAACTCGCTACATGATCAGTACTACAATGAAATGCAATAAATAATTCGCACTATTTTCAACAACCATAGATTCTGACCCCTCCGAAACTTAGCAGTTGGCATGAATCCTTTGTAAAATTGTGGCAAAAGAGTCTTCATATCACGCTCCTACCTTTGGCTTGGTTGAAGGGAAGTTGAAGAAGTTCACTTGTCCAAAGTCATCTCCAGTAACGACATATTCCTGGTTGTTTGATCGGCAACAAGCGTTGATGTCCGTCCCATCAGCACCCTCCGGCCAGATTCCTTTTAAAGACACAGTTATCAACAAAGTGCGAACCATTTGAGTTTGAAGATCAGTAAAAAGACAGCAAAAATGAGAGCTTCATCATATTGAGAAAAAAAGAAGCATTTTTTGTCCAGAAAATCAGTCCCTTTTTGAATCACGGGCGACCTTCAGTGTAACAGGAAAGAGCACTTCAGTAAATACATTAAAAGCGTTGGGGAGAAAATTCATGCTATAATCTTAAGTAAAAAGGGCTATGCAGCAAAGGCATGTTAACAAAATTAAATTTTGATGCAAGGTAAGAAAACTAGGGTTCTTCATACGTTAAGGTTACGGTAAACATTTTCAGGACGAAAACATCCATTTTTCGATTACTTCACATTCTGATAGCTGAATTAATAAGGTACATAATGATACCATGTTTAAAGCTAGAAGAAGTTTTGAAAATGGAGAAAATCCCGTTTAAACGAAGGTTTCCATAATTTCCTTATCAAAGTTTCTAGCAGCGGTTTTCAAATCCCTCGACCTGTTAAGCCGATTATCCTTGTTCTGCTTCCTTGTGGTTTGTGTGAGAGTATTGCACATCCATGGGTTGTTGTGCTTATTTAAAGACGCTAATTGATCTTAAAGCCTAAACTACTTGACCCGGATTACATTGTTGGTAACATGATCCGATGTGTATCTTGCAAGTGCGATCAGTAAAATCCCGTTTTCTCCGGACTCAAAATTCCTTTACATACAGGTACGAAAAAGCTATATTGTACCCAAGGAACCAATCGAATGGCTCGAAAATTTGCACACGGCCAGATGTTGGGCAAACAAATGGTGTTTAAATTTTTTTTCTTTGCTCTGGTCCGTCTTTAATACCCTAATACAGCTGCGGGAGGGTGGAAAAATTGTTTGCCAATTTTTGACAGGGTATAGTTTCAAGAAGAGGAGAAATTTAAAAAATCAGGTAGCTTAGAATCCGCACTTCCTGCTCGTATAAGTCAGATTTGGTTACCTCAAACGCAAGGGTACAAAAAGCTTTTGAAGGTGGTACACTTTTTGAGCAATAAATTCGCATGGAAAATAACATTTAACATTATTTGCCAATAATTTTGATCTGGCTAGATACACCATAATCTTGTGCATCGAATGATACATAGTTTACCCAGATTCCTTGAACAGTTTGGCCTTTAGGAAGGAAAAACCAATTTTCGTGTTGAAAACGTTTACCGTAACCTTAAATGACATCATAACATGCAATCCTGAATCACCATTCTTCCATCGTTCAATCAGTGATTTTAATGTATACTGATAGCATATTCCTTGTTAAAATGCCTTTGTTTGAGCTGCATTTCTAAATTCTTCTAAACCCTAATGATTAAATGGTACATATATTGCCAATTACTATGAGGAGAAACAAGCTTCTTACCTATTACTGGAAACCCAAGTACACAAGTCCATGTCTCCCATTCTGTGTCCTTCATCGACGCAGCAGAAACAATCTGCCGACATGAAGGAGCGTGCCCTAAAGAAACATACCAAACAAGGTGACATCCCGCTAACTTTGTTCGAATCTAGAAGCCGAAACGAAATCTACGAACAAAGACCAACGGGAGAGAGTCTGATTTGCAAAGCAAAAGTTAGAACCGACTTGCATCAGTCCATTGCACAATCAAACTTACATATCATTTGCACTCTAGTTCTAGATCATTCTGCACAATAATGAGACCAGGTAGGAGCTCTTTTTCCACAATGATTAAATCATTGAAATGTAGGAGAAAGGTTGGATAACGTCACTCTGAAGCAGTGTCACATACTTACAGTAGAGAATTTCGTAGTCTCCAGAATTGCTCTGCATGTACTGGCTGTCTTTAGACCAGTCCAAATGAGTGACAAAACTTGAGTGACCCTGAACACCAAAATGTAGTTGAAGAAAACATCAATAACAAAGCCTTTGCCCACCAACACTAAGGTTTCCTTGATAAGGCCTGTGATATTCTTAGAAAGAGGATGCAACTTCATCAAGTGATTAATTTCAGACAACCAAATGCAAAACATGACGGTTGGGAATGGCTTTAGAATCAGAAGAAACGTCTCTTTTGAAAATTCAATCTCATTACTAGCAGCCACTGGGTGTTCTGTGACAAACGGCTGAGCAATTTCTTCACTGAGAGACGATAAAAAACTGAGCAGCAATCCTCCCCTCAGAATGAACATAAAACAATAATCTACTTGAAAATCCTAGATGCCAATAGAAAGCCTTCCAAACCAAAACACCGATCGATTTCTAATAAAAAGAGCACAAAGAGCTATGGTATGACGTATTCCAGCTTTACAACCAACTTTTATTTTGATGTGTATTGACCTTCTTATCTCATCTCAATCTCTTTAAAAAGGAAGGAGTTGCGATTGTATAAAATTTCCACTTACACTCAACTTTCCGCTCTTTTTGTACGTCCTGCCGTCATCAGAAACATTGTAAACGTAAATGAAGTTGTCGTGTGATCCAACTGCCAGATATTTACCATCTACGAAAATATTTAGTTATCATAAGGGAGCAATGAGTTTACGAGAACACGAAATACTGCAAATATTAGACTCTTAGCACGTTCCTTAAATTGCAGCGATAATACAAGAGCAGTTGAAAACATCAAAGAGTAAAGGACCATTCTTTTAATATTTAACCTTATACATAAGCTCGTGCATGTTTTCTTCGCTAAAGATAACTTTACTTTCACCAGCCCTTCTGATTGGTCGATCGGGCAACCAATCATGGGGCTGCAGGAAGATCAAGTGACGCCCAAATATGCCTTCTTCTATGTGACGTAAGATTATTAGTGGGTCCCGCCATTTATGCAGTTGCATATGCAATCAACGCCACAAATTTTTATTTGTTGACAGCAGCAGATGCCCATATTTTGCTAGTGTTTTGAAAGTGTAACTTTCTGCGATATTCCAAGTGAAGTTCTTACGATAATCATGATCGTAATAACTTTGGTTTTCTATTTCTGCCTGTTTGGAGCAGGACCGGATGGAGGCGGACGGACCACGTTCGCAAAACCGATTCCGGTAAGTCGTCTACTATTCGTAAACTTAAATTCAACTGTAAGAATAAACTTGAAGTCTACTTTTCGCAAACTTAAAGTCAACTTTATAAATAGACCCAAACCTAATGGCTTCAAATTTGGATGACAATCTCGTAAAATGTTTCGCCGAACTGCTATTATTCCGACCTTAAATTGGATTTTGCACTTTCAAAGTTTATAGGAAAGTGTAGTTCATTTTACATGTTACAGGCCGATGCTCCGACCCTTCAGACAACTCCTATCTACAATGACGCTGACCTTCCAAAGCCAAGCAATCTACCTTCTGCAGGTATTTCTTGTACTACATCTGTTCGTTACTTGTCAACCTGTCAACCAACAACTTTTGGCAATGTTTATCAAAGAAGGGAAATAAGTTATAGTTTTAATAAACTCAGTAAAAGAAATTATATTCAAATGCACCTTTAAACAAATCGCATCTACATTCCTAAAACAGATCAAACTGGAGATAGCGTTATTCAAAAGCAGAACTCTGTAAAAGAAGTTGGACCGACAAACATTCAAAAAGAGGTGCGAACATTGCAGCAGATGGCAACAGCAATACTTGACAAGATCTCAAGGGACAACAACCTGATAAAGCTCAAGCAAAAAGCTAGCTGAAGGGCTTTTCCACTTGAAAAGCTCTAACCCTCGCACCAAGAGACAAGCTGGCACAGAAAATGGTCACCAGCAATCAGATGAAAACGACTTCAAGACAGAGTGTGACAATGGGAACGAAGACAAGGCAACTTGTGACTCCTACAACAAATGGCTAGAATGGAAACAAGCTCAACAGAATGCACTTGAAAAGTCCTCTTCGGACAACTCAAATTCACGCACAAAGAGAGAATCTGGCACAGAAAATGGTCACCAGCAATCAGATGAAGACGACTTCAAGACAGAGTGTGACAATGGGAACGAAGACAAGGCAACTTGTGACTCCTACAACAAATGGCTAGAATGGAAACAAGCTCACCAGAGTGCACTTGAAAAGTCCTCTTCAGACAACTCAAATTCGCGCACAAAGAGAGAATCTGGCACAGAAAATGGTCACAAGCAATGATGAAACGACTTCAAGACAGAGTGTGACAATGGGAACGAAGACAAGGCAACTTGTGACTCCTACAACAAATGGCTAGAATGGAAACAAGCTCACCAGAGTGCACTTGAAAAGTCCTCTTCCGACAGCTCAAATTCGCGCACAAAGAGAGAATCTGGCACAGAAAATGGTCACAGCAATCTGATGAAGACGACTTCAAGACAGAGTGTGACAATGGGAACGAAGACAAGGCAACTTGTGACTCCTACAACAAATGGCTAGAATGGAAACAAGCTCACCAGAGTGCACTTGAAAAGTCCTCTCCGACAACTCAAATTCGCGCACAAAGAGAGAATCTGGCACAGAAAATGGTCACAAGCAATCTGATGAAGACGACTTCAAGACAGAGTGTGACAATGGGAACGAAGACAAGGCAACTTGTGACTCCTACAACAAATGGCTAGAATGGAAACAAGCTCACCAGAGTGCACTTGAAAAGTCCTCTTCGACAACTCAAATTCGCGTACAAAGAGAGAATCTGGCACAGAAAATGGTCACAGCAATCTGATGAAGACGACTTCAAGACAGAGTGTGACAATGGGAACGAAGACAAGGCAACTTGTGACTCCTACAACAAATGGCTAGAATGGAAACAAGCTCACCAGAGTGCACTTGAAAAGTCCTCTTCCGACAACTCAAATTCGCGCACAAAGAGAGAATCTGGCACAGAAAATGGTCACAGCAATCTGATGAAGACGACTTCAAGACAGAGTGTGACAATGGGAACGAAGACAAGGCAACTTGTGACTCCTACAACAAATGGCTAGAATGGAAACAAGCTCACCAGAGTGCACTTGAAAAGTCCTCTTCGACAACTCAAATTCGCACGTACAAAGAGAGAATCTGGCACAGAAAATGGTCACAAGCAATCTGATGAAGACGACTTCAAGACAGAGTGTGACAATGGGAACGAAGACAAGGCAACTTGTGACTCCTATAACAAATGGCTAGAATGGAAACAAGCTCAGCAGAGTGCACTTGAAAAGTCCTCTTCAGACAACTCAAATTCGCGTACAAAGAGAGAATCTGGCACAGAAAATGGTAAGCAGCAATCAGATGAAGACGACTTCAAGACAGAGTGTGACAATGGGAACGAAGACAAGGCAACTTGTGACTCCTACACAAATGGCTAGAATGGAAACAAGCTCAGCAAAGAGCACTAGAGCAAATTCCTTCCGACAAATCTCACCCTCGTTCTAAAAGACAAAGTACCAATAATATTGAGTCTGACACGGAGATGGAAGCCTTCAAAAAGGCTTGCGAAGAGGGAAGAGAGAGCAAGGATGTATGTGACTCGTTTTTTAGTCTCATTCGAGAGAAAAATGAGGAAAACAACCATCTTCGCTCGAAACGAAGCGATATTAACCCAGAAGAAAAAGAGAGCGACAAAGTCTATTTTGAAAGCAGTGAAGAAGTGGATGAGTTTAAAAAGGCCTGTGAAGACGGAACAGAGAGCATCAAGGTATGTGATTCCTTCTACAATCTCATGAAAGAGAAGCAAGCGGAAGGCGAAGGGGCTCGGCTTAAACGAAACATTGATGACACAAAAGTAGATACTGATGGAAAGGAAAATGGCCAAGAAGACAGCAGTGCCTCTGAATTCATGAAAAGTTGTCAAGAAGGAAATGAAGACAAAGATACTTGCAATTCCTATTTGAGCTGGTTGGAATGGAAGAAAAATCAGGATGCACTATTGAAAAAGAACGAAGACCAGCAGAAAGACGGAGAGTCAAGCAACAGAGTAGAGAAAGCAGCGAGAAAGACCGGAGAAAAAGGAGATGAAGAGCTTCACACAGGTGCCAGCAAACATGCTAAAAGTGAGGGGGCAAATGAAGATGATGATATTGAATTAAACGAACTAGATGCAAAGATCCGGGCTGACTTGAAAAAAGACGATGAAGACTTTGCGGAGATTTCGAGAAGGCAATCATATGAAGGTTCGACTAATGATAAATCAATAACAGAGCCAGGAAGTTCTCATGAGCTGAAACGAAGGATGTTACACGGACAAAATGGCCAAGAGAGTGAATTCGACGAGGCTAACATAGAGAGAACTGTCGAAACGGTTGGAGAGGAAAGAAAGCCTTATTTGTTCTCCAGAAAAGAAACAGAGGGACCTAAGAGCGTCTCAAAATTACAACAGAAGCGCGTAGTTTTTAGACGACAACGGAAGACAGTTGCTGAAGTGTTACATGAGGTTTTGACAAAGAGAAAAGCAGCACGCAAAACCTACAGCCTCTAACTGTCTCGTTTGATATCTATGTTGTTGAATTTTAATCTACGTTGTTGATCCTTAATTGTATTTATCTTTGATTGTACTGTTATGATTAGCCTTATAAATCATAGCCCTATTATAAATCAGCCTTTTAAGAATGCTTGTTTTTTTGACTACATTCAAACGAATCTTCTCTTTATTGAAAGCTGTTTGGAAGAATAAATGCAAATTTTTTAATCATGCTCTAAAAGTTGAATGAGGTGTCCATAAAAAGGAGAGTTTGAACGTATTAAATAGTGAATGCAAAACGATGCAACGTAAACAAAATTATTGGGTCTGGGCAATATTGTTAGGATTCAAATGTAGACTAGTTTCTTGATTTCTTGCGGTATTCCATTTTCAGCGACTTTATATACACAAATTGGCTTTCAAATGAAGCCTACTAGCTTTAACATTGTTGGAGGCGATAGGAAAATTCAGTCATTTGAAATAGGCTTAGTACTGCATGCTATTCCCTTTCGTAATGAAGACAAGGAGAAGCAAAATAATAATAGAAACTATATGGTCAGAAGTATAACACCTTCAGCTTCATAAATTGTAGAAATGGAACAATTTCGATGCAAAATAGAAACATAAACACGTTGAGCTCAAAGTTTTTGGGGAAAAAGGTTTTGCTTTTCAAGTCAGATCATCGCAATGAACCAATAGGCACATGGTTTACGCTCACACACACTCATATAGTGGAACACGCGCTCATGCGGGGTAAACTCGGTGTGAATATTTAATGTAGCTGCCTACCTTATCCATGGGGAAGTTCTATTTGCTTCTTATTGAATTTTGAATACTTTTAATATTTTACTTTTTGCAATTGACTTGTCGCAATTCATTTTAATATTCAGAACTGACTTGGGTTGTGATGCTAATTTGAATATATAGTGTTTCTAAACCACTAGAACGAGCAATAGGTAGGTTGCAGGCACCTTACATAGTAGCAAAAAAAAAGCAGAGCCGTGTTAGCCAGTGATAAGTTGAAACCGAGAAAAACGTACTCACATCTTTGTAGTCACCAAGTTGGCATTTGTGGCGAAATAGTAGAACGCGACAAAGAAGCCTTGATAAACTTGGCCACCGAAGTCGAAAATAGCCAGCCGCTACAAATGACTGACTACTCATTGAGAGATTGAAGGCTACTTTTCCCAAAGGAACGGGTGACAGAAACTTCATTGCTATGGCTCGATACACAAAGTACATACAGGCGTGAATCCATTAAGTTCTTGAAAATGAACTCAAGCTGCACATTTGGGGTCAACAATTCAGTTGAAAGTAAAAATATCTTGCTACGGCACATTTCAGTTAAAAATGATCTCCCTTCAGATGAATCACTCCAAAACTCACTGTTGCTTAGAGCTTGCCCTGTTTACAAAAATAATGACGTATAAACGGACAGGTGTATAGGATGCATTCTCAATTTTCACTGATCAACACAACATATGTTATCTTTATAATCAAATAATTACGTAACAGTTCATGGGCTCCAGTACTCTTATTCCTTCTATGTGTTTGTTTATCATCAATCGCTTAAATCGGTTTACAGTCATTTTAGCCGGTTTAAAGTATTTCAAATACAGCCATTCTGCATTCAAACCTCTTTGACTTCACCCACGGCTTTCATAGTGGAACGGCATAAAAGGGCACACAATTTTCATTTTGTGACCTCCTTTAACAATAAACTAGAAAAAATGCTGACCAAAACACTAGAACACTGCCATTTATCTCACTTAAATTTTCATGCATCTACGTACCTACAAAATAACATTAAAATTTGCTTACAAGACACTCCATTCTAATCGTTTTGCAAAGCCATTATTGCCTTTGAGGTACAGTTATCAGCCTTGAGAATCAAAATTGTTGATCTTCAGAAAAATAATTAAATCTTCATCATTAAGGATCCACTTATACCCTTTAGCCTACTTATTCTATCCATCCCAATATCCTACCATGTAGAACTTTTAGAGCAGTCAAACTGTCCTTCAGTTTATCGATATTTATATGAACTTTCAGAAGCATTTCTTGGTCAATAAGTGGTTTCATGGCTTGAGTTGTATCAAAATGAATTGGAATGGCATGACGGTCAAGAACACCGATGACCTGTACAGAGGCCTAAGAGTTTCAAAACATCATTTTACAAAATTAACATCTACAAAGATCTAAGTTGAAACTCTATGATGATGCTACGACTACAAAATGTAAACAACCCTTTTTCTATCCTGCGAGCGTGCTTGGTGTCTTTATCGCCACTCCATGTTGGACTGGCCTACTCTATAGAAGAGAACTAATGCACGGGTGAGTTCACTTGGTGACTTGGAACAAAAACTCGACGTCTTCAGGATATTCTCCACTGCATCACAGAACAGTCTTTGCCTCCAACAGAGATCATTCTGCTGTCATCGTTCATGAATCGAACACATGTCACGTGCGAGCTATGTCCGACACAGCGTTGACAATCAGCCTATACGACGAAAAGAAAGTTGTTGTTGTTGCATAGATATCAGTGTGAAGAAGGTTCGTCACTATAAGGTAACTTCCATGCTAGTTTATTTTATTTGTTTTATATGTCTATATGAAATAAATTCGCTTTTCATTCTTCATAGAAATCGGTTTCCGAGTATTTGAATGATGGATCATCTAATATTGTGCCGCCTTCGCAATATCCATTCACCATTTATTTTAGGACACCAAAGTTCCGTATTATTGGAATTTCAGACCTTGTAAGTCAGGCTTATATGAGACAAATATAATGTAAATGTGCAATCGCGTTATCATGGAACTCGCTACATGATCAGTACTACAATGAAATGCAATAAATAATTCGCACTATTTTCAACAACCATAGATTCTGACCCCTCCGAAACTTAGCAGTTGGCATGAATCCTTTGTAAAATTGTGGCAAAAGAGTCTTCATATCACGCTCCTACCTTTGGCTTGGTTGAAGGGAAGTTGAAGAAGTTCACTTGTCCAAAGTCATCTCCAGTAACGACATATTCCTGGTTGTTTGATCGGCAACAAGCGTTGATGTCCGTCCCATCAGCACCCTCCGGCCAGATTCCTTTTAAAGACACGTTATCAACAAAGTGCGAACCATTTGAGTTTGAAGATCAGTAAAAAGACAGCAAAAATGAGAGCTTCATCATATTGAGAAAAAAAAGAAGCATTTTTTGTCCAGAAAATCAGTCCCTTTTTGAATCACGGGCGACCTTCAGTGTAACAGAAAGAGCACTTCAGTAAATACATTAAAAGCGTTGGGGAGAAAATTATGCTATAATCTTAAGTAAAAAGGGCTATGCAGCAAAGGCATGTTAACAAAATTAAATTTTGATGCAAGGTAAGAAAACTAGGGTTCTTCATACGTTAAGGTTACGGTAAACATTTTCAGGACGAAAACATCCATTTTTCGATTACTTCACATTCTGATAGCTGAATTAATAAGGTACATAATGATACCATGTTTAAAGCTAGAATAAGTTTTGAAAATGGAGAAAATCCCGTTTAAACGAAGGTTTCCATAATTTCCTTATCAAAGTTTCTAGCAGCGCTTTTCAAATCCCTCGACCTGTTAAGCCGATTATCCTTGTTCTGCTTCCTTGTGGTTTGTGTGAGAGTATTGCACATCCATGGGTTGTTGTGCTTATTTAAAGACGCTAATTGATCTTAAAGCCTAAACTATTGACCCGGATTACATTGTTGGTAACATGATCCCGATGTGTATCTTGCAAGTGCGATCAGTAAAATCCGTTTTCTCCGACTCAAAATTCCTTTACATACAGGTACGAAAATGCTATATTGTACCCAAGGAACCAATCGAATGGCTCAAAAATTTGCACACGGCCAGGGAGGATGTTGGGCAAACAAATGGTGTTTAAATTTTTTTTCTTTGCTCTGGTCCGTCTTTAATACCCTAATACAGCTGCGGGAGGGTGGAAAAATTGCTTGCCAATTTTTGACAGGGTATAGTTTCAAGAAGAGGAGAAATTTAAAAATCAGGTAGCTTAGAATCCGCACTTCCTGCTGGTATAAATCAGATTTGGTTACCTCAAACGCAAGGGTACAAAAAAGCTTTTGAAGGTGGTACACTTTTTGAGCAATAAATTCGCATGGAAAATAACATTTAACATTATTTGCCAATAATTTTGATCTGGCTAAATACACCATAATCTTGTGCATCGAATGATACATAGTTTACCCAGATTCCTTGAACAGTTTGGCCTTTAGGAAGGAAAAACCAATTTTCGTGTTGAAAACGTTTACCGTAACCTTAAATGACATCATACCATGCAATCCTGAATCACCATTTTTCCATCGTTCAATCAGTGATTTTAATGTATACTGATAGCATATTCCTTGTTAAAATGCCTTTGTTTGAGCTGCATTTCTAAATTCTTCTAAACCCCAAGTGATTAAATGGTACATATATTGCCAATTACTGATGAAGAGAAACAAGCTTCTTACCTATTACTGGAAACCCAAGTACACAAGTCCATGTCTCCCATTCTGTGTCCTTCATCGACGCAGCAGAAACAATCTGCCGACATGAAGGAGCGTGCCCTAAAGAAACATACCAAACAAGGTGACATCCCGCTAACTTTAGTTCGAATCTAGAGGCTGAAACGAAATCTACGAACAAAGACCGACGGGAGAGAGTATCATTTGCACTCTAGTTCTAGATCATTCTGCACAATAATGAGACCAGGTAGGAGCTCTTTTTCCACAATGATTAAATCATTGAAATGTAGGAGAAAGGTTGGATAACGTCACTCTGAAGCAGTGTCACATACTCACAGTAAAGAATTTCGTAGTCTCCAGAATTGCTCTGCATGTACTGGCTGTCTTTAGACCAGTCCAAGTGAGTGACAAAACTTGAGTGACCCTGAACAGACCAAAATGTAGTTGAAGAAAACATCAATAACAAAGCCTTTTGCCCACCAACACTAAGGTTTCCTTGATAAGGCCTGTGATATTCTTAGAAAGAGGATGCAACTTCATCAAGTGATTAATTTCAGACAACCAAATGCAAAACATGACGGTTGGGAATGGCTTTAGAATCAGAAGAAACGTCTCTATTGAAAATTCAATCTCATTACTAGCAGCCACTGGGTGTTCTGTGACAAACGGCTGAGCAATTTCTTCACTGAGGAGACGACAAAAAACTGAGCAGCAATCCTCCCCTCAGAATGAACATAAAACAATAATCTACTTGAAAATCCTAGATGCCAACAGAAAGCCTTCCAAACCAAAACACCGATCGATTTCTAATACGAGCACAAAGAGCTATGGTATGACGTATTCAAGCTTTACAACCAATTTTTATTTTGATGTGTATTGACCTTCTTAACTCATCTCAATCTCTTTAAAAAGGAAGGAGTTGCGATTGTATAAAATTTCCACTTACACTCAACTTTCCGCTCTTTTTGTACGTCCTGCCGTCATCAGAAACATTGTAAACGTAAATGAAGTTGTCGTGTGATCCAACTGCCAGATATTTACCATCTACGAAATTATTTAGTTATCATAAGGGAGCAATGAGTTTACGAGAACACGAAATACTGCAAATATTAGACTCTTAGCACGTTCCTTAAATTGCAGCAAAACAAGAGCAGTTGAAAACATCAAAGAGTAAAGGACCATTCTTTAAATATTTAACCTTAAACATAAACTCGTGCACGTTTTCTTCGCTAAAGATAACTTTACTTTCACCAGCCCTTCTGATTGGTCAATCGGGCAACCAATCATGGGGCTGCAGGAAGATCAAGTGACGCCCAAATATGCCTTCTTCTATGTGACGTAAGATTATTAGTGGGTCCCGCCATTTATGCAGTTGCATATGCAATCAACGCCACAAATTTTTATTTGTTGACACAGCGGATGCCCATAATTTTGCTAGTGTTTTGAAAGTGTAACTTTCTGCGATATTCCAAGTGAAGTTCTTACGATAATCATGATCGTAATAACTTTGGTTTTCTATTTCTGCCTGTTTGGAGCAGGACCGGATGGAGGCGGACGGACCACGTTCGCAAAACCGATTCCGGTAAGTCGTCTACTATTCGTAAACTTAAATTCAACTGTAAGAATAAACTTGAAGTCTACTTTTCGCAAACTTAAAGTCAACTTTATAAATAGACCCAAACCTAATGGCTTCAAATTTGGATGACAATCTCGTAAAATGTTTCGCCGAACTGCTTTTATTCCGACCTTAAATTGGATTTTGCATTTTCAAAGTTTATAGGAAAGTGTAGTTCATTTTACATGTTACAGGCCGATGCTCCGACCCTTCAGACAACTCCTATCTACAATGACGCTGACCTTTCAAAGCCAAGCAATCTACCTTCTGCAGGTATTTCTTGTACTACATCTGTTCGTTACTTGTCAACCTGTCAACCAACAACTTTTGGCAATGTTTATTAAAGAAGGGAAATAAGTAATAGTTTTAATAAACTCAGTAAAAGAAATTATATTCAAATGCACCTTTAAACAAATTGCATCTACATTCCTAAAACAGATCCAATTGGAGATGGCGATATTCAAAAGCAGAAGTCTGTAAAAGAAGTTGGACCGACAAATATTCAAAAAGAGGTGCGAACATTGCAGCAAATGGCAACAGCAATACTTGACAAGATCTCAAGGGACAACAACCTGATAAAGCTCAAGCAAAGGCTAGCTGAAGGGCTTTTCCACTTGAAAAGCTCTAACCCTCGCACAAAGAGAGAATCTGGCACAGAAAATGGTCACCAGCAATCAGATGAAGACGACTTCAAGACAGAGTGTGACAATGGGAACGAAGACAAGGCAACTTGTGACTCCTACAACAAATGGCTAGAATGGAAACAAGCTCACCAGAGTGCACTTGAAAAGTCCTCTTCCGACAGCTCAAATTCGCGCACAAAGAGAGAATCTGGCACAGAAAATGGACACAAGCAATCAGATGATGACGACTTCAAGACAGAGTGTGACAATGGGAACGAAGACAAGGCAACTTGTGACTCCTACAACAAATGGCTAGAATGGAAACAAGCTCACCAGAGTGCACTTGAAAAGTCCTCTTCTCACAACTCAAATTCGCGCACAAAGAGAGAATCTGGCACAGAAAATGGTCACAAGCAATCTGATGAAGACGACTTCAAGACAGAGTGTGACAATGGGAACGAAGACAAGGCAACTTGTGACTCCTACAACAAATGGCTAGAATGGAAGCAAGCTCACCAGAGTGCACTTGAAATGTCCTCTTCCGACAACTCAAATTCGCGCACAAAGAGAGAATCTGGCACAAAAAATGGTCACAAGCAATCTGATGAAGACGACTTCAAGTCAGAGTGTGACAATGGGAACGAAGACAAGGCAACTTGTGACTCCTACAACAAATGGCTAGAATGGAAACAAGCTCACCAGAGTGCACTTGAAAAGTCCTCTTCAGACAACTCAAATTCGCGCACAAAGAGAGAATCTGGCACAGAAAATGGTCACAAGCAATCTGATGAAGACGACTTCAAAACAGAGTGTGACAATGGGAACGAAGACAAGGCAACTTGTGACTCCTACAACAAATGGCTAGAATGGAAACAAGCTCACCAGAGTGCACTTGAAAAGTCCTCTTCCGACAACTCAAATTCGCGTACAAAGAGAGAATCTGGCACAGAAAATGGTAAGCAGCAATCAGATGAAGACGACTTCAAGACAGAGTGTGACAATGGGAACGAAGACAAGGCAACTTGTGACTCCTACAACAAATGGCTAGAATGGAAACAAGCTCATCAAAGAGCACTAGAGCAAATTCCTTCAGACAAATCTCACCCTCGTTCTAAAAGACAAAGTACCAATAATATTGAGTCTGACACGGAGATGGAAGCCTTCAAAAAGGCTTGCGAGGAGGGAAGAGAGAGCAAGGATGTATGTGACTCGTTTTTTAGTCTCATTCGAGAGAAAAAGGAGGAAAACAACCATCTTCGCTCGAAACGAAGCGATTTTAACCCAGAAGAAAAAAAGAGCGACAAAGTTGATTTTGAAAGCAGTGAAGAAGTGGATGAGTTTAAAAAGGCCTGTGAAGACGGAACAGAGAGCATCGAGGTATGTGATTCCTTCTACAATCTCATGAAAGAGAAGCAAGCGGAAGGCGAAGGGGCTCGGCTTACACGAAACATTGATGACACAAAACTAGATACTGATGGAAAGGAAAATGGCCAAGAAGACAGCAGTGCCTCTGAATTCATGAAAAGTTGTCAAGAAGGAAATGAAGACAAAGATACTTGCAATTCCTACTTGAGCTGGTTGGAATGGAAGAAAAATCAGGATGCACTATTGAAAAAGAACGAAGACCAGCAGAAAGACGGAGAGTCAAGCAACAGAGTAGAGAAAGCAGCGAGAAAGACCGGAGAAAAAGGAGATGAAGAGCTTCACACAGGTGCCAGCAAACATGCTAAAAGTGAGGGGGCAAATGAAGATGATGATATTAAATTAAACGAACTAGATGCAAAGATCCGGGCTGACTTGAAAAAAGACGATGATGACTTTGCGGAGATTTCGAGAAGGCAATCATATGAAGGTTCGACTAATGATAAATCAAAAACAGAGCCAGGAAGTTCTCATGAGCTGAAACGAAGGATGTCACACGGACAAGATGGCCAAGAGAGTGAATTGGACGAGGCTAACAATGATAGAACTGTCGAAAAGTATGGTGAGGAAAGAAAGCCTTATGTTTTAGCCAGAAAAGAAGGAGAGGGATTTCAGGGCGTCTCAAAATTACAACAGAAGCGCGTAGTTTCTGGACGACAACGGAGGACAGTTGCTGAAGTGTTACATGAGGTTTTGGCACAGAGAAAAGCAGCAAACAAGGAACCGTCTTCTGCAAAAAGAGTTTTTGAACAATAGCAGTTAGAAATTGAAATCGCATTTTGTTTATGGCTATGTATATATCTCTATTGAAAATTAGATTCTTTTATCATTTTCCACTTGCTTATTGTGTTTTGGAGTGTTCTACAAGTATCAACATAGAAATGCTTTGGTCTTTGGCTTTGGTGCTTTGGAACATGTCTGCTGCCCTAAGAAAATTCGAATTGCGTTGACAAGGAACCCTTTCCAAGACGATTTTTTGACTTGGAAGTCATTGATAACTTTATTTTCATGTCGTTAATTTAAATATCAAAAGAGCTGTCGAAACGCAACAGAGAAGGGTTCTCAATGTAATAGTTTGGCAACCTTAATAACTGTAGTTTGGCAACCTCTTGGAACTTACAATATCTTTTCAGTGTAGGCTTGAATTTTAACTTGGGATTCTGACAAGATTTATTTAGAATAGATGATTTATATTTAACTGCAACTCAATTTGTTCATTTACATTTCGCGGGTAACCGAACAAGAACAAAGCCAAACCATCTTTTTTTAGTCGCGGAAAATTACCCAATGTATAACGTGTTTTGTGAGCAATTATCTTTCTGTCACTACGAAGTTACAATGACGTTTAAAGAAGCTTTTTATATAGTAAAAACTTCTGAATAAGGTAGTGAAATCAAGACCAAGTTACCTGGGGAGTACTTTATTGCATCGTGTTGCTCCGGCCCATCTTGGAATGATATTATATCCTCGGAAGTATCTGCATCAATTACTGACCATCTGTAAAACAGGGAGGAAAGATTAGGATTTGAGTTCCAATTCTCCCTGGCATTCAAAATCAATGTTTATCTGCAGGAGACCCTTAGCCTAACAGCTAGAATGTTTAAAATGACGTAAGTTCCAGAATCCTTGTGTTTCCAAGGGTGATACTGTTTCTACCGGCTCATCGACAAGGAGGTTGAAAAACAAGGAAGTATGTATATAATGCCAAATACTTCCTTTTTTATCTAAAAGTAGACTCAACATTTTGCGTTCCTGTGAACGAATTTGTGTACCGGTTGAAGGCATTAGCAATACCTTGCAAGTATTTCGTATTTCTGTCTCAAGTTGGAGAGAGGGATGACAAGTTCCTTGTGAATTTGCTACAATATTTTCATATTGATGATGGAAGGTAAAGGGGAATAGTTCAACGGTGCAGAGACATGCCTAGACCGTTTAGATTGGAGGGGTAAACATCCAGAAAAAGTCACCAACTTTTCCTTAACAGAAAATTTGTCTAATAGTTTCATGTTTGGTCAAAATTCCCACGTTGACTTCCCCAATGCATGGCTAACTTTCTAGTTGTTTACAGCGGTACATCCATGCAACGGCGGACGATGCTTCTCTTATGTAATACGTGAAATGCCCATAATTTTAATAATTTCCAGGGTCACGGATAAAACTACAAGTTTAAGGGGGGTTGGGTCGCGCAAAACTTGATGCAAAAGTACCATAAAGGCGAAGGGAAAGTTTGCGAAATAAATGAGGGGGGGGGGGTTCTCGTCGTTTGGAGGCCTTGGTTTTCTTACTGCCACCTATCATTACATTTCACAGTGCAAAATTTATGCAAATATTGTAGAAAAGTCAAGAGCATTCACGTAAACTCAGAAATCGCAAGCGAAATCTCATAGTTCTGCGGTCTCGTCGACAAGGCAAACAAAGTCTCTGGAGAAACCTGTTGCCATTCTCATTATTGGTCACAAACCGTATGTAAAAACAAATGCTTTCTTTTATTTTCGATTTAGATTGTGGTTCGAAAGAACAAATCGTTCAGCCACTTTTTGAAAATTTCAATCAATAACTACAAATAGTTTATATTAAACCCTCGATACTTTCTGCAGTATAGAGTATCGTAATGAACTATCGATTAAAATATAATGTGTACTCTATCATAATCATATGTGCCATACTTTAAGTGGTAATAAATGGTAAAAAGTAAAACCCTTTGCTTGGAAAAGGGAAATTCGTGGCGATACAAAGCTTGGTACCGGGAAGAAAAATATCTGCCGTGACCCGGGATCGAACCAGGGACCTTCAGATCTTCAGTCTGACGCTCTCCCAACTGAGCTATCCCGGCATATCTACTGGAGGGCACTTTACGGATCAATACCATAGATCAATTAAACACCCGCGCTATCTTTGTTCCAAAACAGACCCAACCTAGGAAACACTTTTCAGCACAAATTTGCATATCTTGGTTTAGAGCAATTTTTAAGCTTCGTAAGAACTGTTGTTCACATTACTAGAAATAGGAGGCATCATTGAAAATAATCACAGTAATTTTTCAATTTCAGGCCCGTTCAAAGAATGACTGGAGATTACGTTATGGAAAATAAACAGACCTCCCAGACTTCATTCCAACGGCCAAAACTGGTGCAAATGGGTGGAAAGCAGCCGATTGAGCGGGTTCCTGTGTCACAAAAATATTTCCGGTTAGTTGGATATTAAAAATTTGTAAAATGATAACTCGATCAACACAATTTAAAAACAGGCATCGACGTCATCTGCAAAAATAGATTCAGTACCCAATAGCTGCATCATCTTATGGCACTGTCAAATACTTTAGACGGCATACTGATCTGTTGATGGAGTACCATCTCAGCTTGCCTTTAGAATCCTTAAAAGCTTGATTGCAGCCAGAAATTTTTTAGGCAGGATAATCAGAGAGCTTTGCCTCAGATAGTCAGAGAGCTCATTAGGGTTTCAAAATCTCTCTACAGTGATCATAGCTTGAGAAAGAGGCTCCTCAGGTGCCGAAGACCGACTCCATGTTTCATATCAACTTGTGAGCCCACCTTAAGCTGCTTTGACCATATGACGTCATGGCCCTCTGCATCCCATAGAAAAACGTTTTCATCCGTCCCACAAGTTACGAACATTTCCTTCGTTGGGTGTGTAGCGAGGCCCCACAGTTCATCAACATGACCCTAGTGAGAAGTGACAGCGGTTAAACACGGTAGTCTCCAGATCAAAATGGCAGAACCGGATAGAAAGGCATATATATATATATATACATATCTTTACATTAATATCTCATAATTACTATTTTCATTAAAATAATATTATGATAATAATTAATATAATAATTGATTAATAATATATATACTAATTACATATACCTGTATGACAAATCCGAGTCCGGAAGATACTGTCCCATCAAGGATGCAGTTCCGGGTTGTGCCAACAATGATTTCCAGTGAATCGTCATCTGACATTTGACCTTCCGCTATGGCCCGTACTTGCCCAGCACTCTCTGGAATCTACAATAAATGAAATTTTTGATAACGATAACTGTAAAGTTTTTGATAACTATACACTCGCTTCTAGTTAAAGCAAATTCTTAGAAACTGGCAAATAGAAACGTAAGTCTAAGATAAACTATAACTGAGCACAATACTTGTGAAAGAAAAGTAAGAAAAGTCTTTGAAACTATATACTCGCTTCTCATTAAGTCAAATTCTTAGAAACTGGTAAATGTAGACGTAAGTCTGAGATACGTAAACATGATTATACGAACTATAAGTAAACATTATTGCTATTTCTGCAACCAATATCAAAACTTACATCGATTTCTCGACCAGTCTTCTTGTAAGACAGATCCCATTCGAGGATCTTCTTGTCTTTTCCACCCCCTGAGAGGATTTTGCCATCGCTCATGCAACAGATGGAGAAAATTCCACCCTGAAATAACAATAAATGTAGTTTAATGAAGCAAATTAATTTCAAACGAGAATATTTTCATTGCAAACTCCCTCTAATAAGCCTATTGGCTTAACCCGTCAATTCGACACAGAAGTAGGATCGTCGTAAGAATCACCCAATTTCATTATCAGCTGATCAGCTAGCCTGCACTGGGTCCTAGCCCTAGCCGAATGATATACAAAGAGTGCGAGGGACCTGTATTTGAATACAGCAAAGGTCACATTTTCAAGACAAGGTACCAACTCACACTATGAGCATCCTTGATAGCCTTTGATATTCTGTTGGATCCTATGGGGTTAAAGGGGTATGTGAGTTCTCCATGCGGAGGTACATTAAAAATGACAAAACAGAGATAACTTTAAAACTACCAATTTTACAGGACTAAAATGATATTGGGACAATTCTTAAAATCATTTATCTCTCAAGCTAATCTTTTGAGGAAAATACTATGCCTTTTCTAAACACCTATTCACAGCGCTCTAGATAAAAGTTCAACTGAAGGGAGACTAGAAAGAGTTTAAAAGTAAACATTTTTCAGAGCAAACATGAAGTTAGATAACGTTACATGGCAAGAATAGATTCATACCTCAAAGCAAATACAAAAAGGAAATTGCTTTAGCTAGATTTGGGTGATCTGGTTACTTCAGTAATGTACGCCATAGACATACCTTGCCCCCAAACAAAGACATTTCCGTTTGAGTCACCACTCAAAAGATCTCCAGTCTCAGTGAATGCAGCGCATAGGACAAATTTCGGCTTCCCGAATTTCTAAGACAAAAAAGACCCGAAAAATAGAGAAACATTATTCTGAACAATTTAGCGTCGTGTTTTTTCCATTGAAGCAGTTCAAATCTTAGCTATTGCAGATTCAGAAAGTTCAATATAAGAAAAAGCAGAAAACAGGTTGCAAAAATTCACGTTTGTGAAATACCATTAAACAGACATATGTCTGGACGTTATTTTGTAGCATTTGAAGCATATTACGTGATGGGTTACTTCTGATTCACAAAAAAGAAAAATAGGAGTAAACGAGAAAGGACATATTGCTAGCATTATAAAGAGCCAGACTGATAAAAATCTTGATGAGCAGTCTGTTGAGTCATATCTCAAAAATAAGCAAGATGTGATTTTTAACAACCTCAAAGATGCCCATCTTTTTCGTCAGTTTCATGTCATCAGTGACGGTCCAGAAAGCAATATGAGAACGACCATACGAGACAATGGTGTTGTTGTTGTTTGGATGGAACACAATTCCAAACACAGCCTCGTTTGAGCCCTAGAAATGATAAGCAAGGTGAGGACTTGTAAGCTTATTGAGAACTAAAGAGCATCTCAATACGTTGGGCCTATAGAAATAGTCACATGACTTAAAGTTTCAGAACACACCACAGCGAGAGGAAATTTTTTACTGAGAAGAATTTATCACGCCTGCAAATCGGAAGATAAATTAATTCCCAACGGGCTGTAATGATTCAGTTATTCGGGCCAGCATGGATAATATTTTCGATACCTTGTTTTCCGAAAAGCGGGAATTTTTGTCCCAGTCCCAGAGAGATAAGATGTGTTCGTTTGCTTCATCAACCGCTGCTAGTAGCTTGCCACCATCCTGTAAAGCAAGTTATCGAACGATTGCGCACAACTTGTATCCATGAACTACACTGATCAACAAAAGCAGAAAAGGAGAATTCTAACGCAATCGATCTGGGTTGTGCTATGTGCGTATGCTGAAAAAAAACTATATGCGATAATACAGATTGACTTCAAATCATTTAAAATAAGTCAAACACTAGGCTGTGCTCTCTCTGTATTTCTTGGTGTAAGTCACAGCTTTCATTATAAAATCCAATATTCGATGCATCTAGTATCACCGAATACTAAGCATCTTACGTCAGAATTTGCAATGCACATAAAAAATTGTTATGCTTCAGCTGTTTATATTTATCATGCATAGCTAAAAAAAATGAAAAGTGATATGAAAATTAAACCTTAATAGAGAACGTCAAACAGCAAAGTGCACGCTCGAAGTATCCCATGCCAATAACATGCAGCGTTTCCAATGTATTCGAATCCCAGATTCTGACATGTGGCTGAAACGAGAGGCTTTCTGTTACTGGAAATAAGTATGACGTAGCAGAACAGAAAAACTTGGAGTATTTCGTTCTCATGGCTGTTACTTTCAACGACTTCTTACTATTTAGCAAACAAAGTCAATTAAAAAAGATTTTACTCAGCTAGGAATATCATACGCTCTAAACAAGGACACAAAAAATAATCATGGCAACCTTTCCATCTTCCTTGCTATGACCAGCAACCTGTCCACTGGCGATGATTACTTTACCAGGATGTAATGCAATACTGCAAAGCAACAGCACATTTGTTCGCATTAAGAGGAAAGGAATTTATTAATGGCTTATATCGTTGGAAATTCTTGCCTCTTTATCAGTATCGTTAGAGTATCAGCAAATAATCTGACAGTTTGCAAAAAATATCAGATTGAGAAAAATGCCCAGTAACTTTGAATGAGTGGGTAAAAGATAGATTAATATTATTTTTTCGGTTTGTCCTTTTCTTTGGAATCTGTTTAAAATTTGCAAGTTTAACTTACAATATTTTATCTTTTCTAAAAAATCTTTCTGAAACCCCAAAATCAGAATCTTTATAGAGGCAGCTGTCTTTGTCTCAAAACGCTGGTATTAGTTGCTTGCAATATCATCATTGATATTATCATTAACATAATCATCATTAATATTATCACCATCAATATCATGATTAGTATCATCCTTAATATCATCATTAATATCATCTTACTGTCATCATTGATATCGTCATTGATATCGTCATTGATATCATCATCATTAATATTATCACCATCAATATCATCATTAATATCATTATTAATATCATCATTAATATCATCATTGATGTCATCATTAATATCATCATTGATATCATCATACCATTTGACATCGTCGGTGTGGCCCAAGTAATGCCTCTGTTCGCCAGTGGAGCGATCCATCAGAACCACAACAGCGGCTATGTGGTAAACTATTTCACCGCTGGGAAGTAGAAAGAGGTTGTTTCGGCAGTCGCGGCCTCTGTACCCATACCTTTTACTGAGTCAAGGAACTGAAAGCATGCAAAACAGGAGGTAAAGATGGCCTAATAAACAAAACTTCATAAAAAAGAAAGATAATGTCACTATTAGCCATCAACGACAGAAAACCCAAAATGGACCTTAAATAAGCCTGGATAAGCCTCGTTAAACAAGGGCTACCTTGTACCAAAATTAGTCTACCTGTATGGAATTTTCTTTTAATCAATACAGAACGTGTAAAAAAGTAACGGAATGAAGGATACACCCATTCTAGTTTCATTTGCACGGTAGGCACTTGTCCATTCTTCTTTGTTTCCACGAAATTGGATGGAGGATAAGTGCTCACTGCCCGTCCACGGATATAGAACTTCACAATTTCATCTGAAATTGAATAAAAATCGGATTTGAAATATTTCTGACATGCAAGGAAGTCTTCGAGTGAATTACATGAATTATTTGAATGGAGGAACCAATTGCCTATGCAAAGCTCTCTTTAGATACAAAATTCTGTTCTGTATATACCATGTGGAAAATCTTGTTTGGAAACTTATGCCAGGATTGCGTATTTCTAATTAGCAAAAAAGTTTTTGAAAATTTAGGAGATTAAAGAAAGTTTAACAAATTGGGAAGAACCGAGAATTATAGATGTGAGAGAACAAGGCAAAAAGGGCTTCTAGAAAATGCTCAAACCTTTTGGAGAGCTGTCACCACCATTTGCAAGGGAACTGCAAAGCAATAATATTTGGCTAATTTGATCGCTGGGGGCATTTTCGCTAGAAGGTTTTCAGATAAATTGCATTTGTTAAAGCATTGGCGACAAAAGAAATAAATGCCACATGATACACTCAAATTTGATAGAATAAAAATGATTCTGCTACATTTTTACTATGGACATGTTATTGCAAAAATAGCCAATATTATATTAGCTATTACTCAGATATGACTTTCTCTTGGTGGTCTTTTACAAGTAAAATAAACGTAATAAGTTGAAGGAAAACTCCTGCTAGAGCATTTCAACACTTTATAATCAGAAAAAGTGTAAGAGAAAATTTCAGAGAACAAAAAGATGACATGCAAGTAGGGCTCCTAAAACATACCCAATAGACCCTGATCTTCTTAGATCATGCTTCTTCCTGGAAGATTAATTTGAAATTCTAAAATCTGAGTGATTACTGTAGATAACAATGGATAACTTTAGGCTACTAAAGATTTCTTTAGATTACATTTCCCAATAAAATCAAACTCTATTGTTTTGTGAACAATAAAACAAACATTTAGCAAAGAAAAAAAGGATTGAAAGATCTCCGTACGAGAAACTTCTCCTTCGCTCTGTTGATCCAGAAACTGTTGGACCATGGGAACTAAACCCGGGAGCTGGGGTTGACTTGCGGGGGGAATCGGTTGCTCTGCGGACGAGGGGCCTCTTGACAGGAGTGGGCTTGTCCTTCTCTTGTTGGAAATTCTGCAAATCAAGCGCAGATATAATCATGTTTGAAGATATTGCAGAATTTGCAGTAGCCAAACCAAAACAAAACTTGAACAAATGCCACAGTAAACTTACTTTTAAGAATTGAATCAAATCTAAGAGCTCTTTAATCAAATCCTGCAAAACTATCTTAAACAATTCAAACCTCTTTCTCGTCTTCAAGAGAGCCTCTCATTCCTTTGACGGGATTCTTTGGTTGTGACGGCAAAATGGCGGCGGCTGGCAGAGGGGAATGTGGAGTTGGCTTGCCTACAATCAGACACAAACAATACTCATGTACTACTTTACTTCAATTAATCTCAGCTCAGCACCATTTTCTACTAATTTTCTTTACGACGTTTTTCAAAGATTTCCTCAAACATCAGACTGTCGGAAAGTTATTCGTATTTAACAACATGTCCAATTTTCCCATTCTTCTTCCTCTCTTTGCCTATTACCGTGAATTTCCCTCGTGCATTTCCTTCGATTGTTGGATATTTCGGATGTTCTGTCACATAAGACTCCTTCTAATAAATTAATCAATGTTTCTGATGCAACATTATTTCAATCGAAGCTTCAAGCGACCATCAACTGGACAAAATATAAAAATGCATATTTTAGAGCTTGCAAACCTTCATTCCTCTTTCACCGATAGTGTTCCTTATAAAATGAGAGTATGACGATGATGTAGATAGTACTCTCGATACACGCTCGAGTGGTTTATTCAAAATAACTAGGTGGGCAAAAGCATTATATTCAGACACATTCATCTTAGGACTTCACAGCAAATGAGCATATCAGTGCGAAATCTGAGCTTGGGAATCGTTTCACGACCTAACCGACACAAATTCAAGCTCATTCTGTATTTCCTCGCTGCCTCGCCCATATCGAAAATTTTAAACTAACTGCATTTGTTTTGAGTATAACGAAAATTTCCTTTATCATTATTGAGGTGTTATTTTCAATTGACTCTTTCAAGTGATTGATAAAATCGATTCACCTCCATTTGTAAATGTCGCACCCCTCTGTTTGCGTTCGGCTTCCAGGGACTCCAGTCTTCTGACGACATTTGCCAAGGCTGTTTTCAAAACCAAAATTTCGTTGTCTTGTCCTTTGATCTTTTGTTCCAAAATTGCAGTAATAGCTGCTTCCTCTAAGGGGCTCTTGACCGCTGCGGGGAAGAGAAGTTCAAGTTGGTGACGACCAGCCGGCATTTGCTTGCAGCGAACAAGAAAGATTTGAAGGGGGCAAAGTGCACAGCGAAAGAGGGAGGGCAACCCAAGCTGATTAGGTGTTAGTGTTACCGGTGATATGATATGTGTTACCGGTTAACAAGGACGGCTTTTGGTCAAAATATGCCCAAAAAATGGAAAAAGTAGAAATTTGCGAATTTCGGGAATGACTCTCCAAACTCCCTGGGTCCTAAACCCCTGAATTTTACTCAATAGCTGAAAAGACTCTTCTTTGGTGGAATGTTGGAAGCTACTTCTTCATCGGTGTTCTTTACCCTCGTTTCCTAAATCTTATAACACCTAAAAGACAGTGGCCTTGCTAGCAGCGGACCCACAAGAGGGTGGCAATGTGGTTTCACTTGGCCCTTTTGGTCAATATGAAGACATGGTTTACTTTGTACAGGTTGTATTTGGATGGCCCCCTCCAATGATTCATGCATAATCCGACATCATCATCATCTTAATGCAGACTAACCTAACGCCACGTCCTTTGTTAGGATAGCTACGATGCCTGCTAAAATTGTTGGAACACTAAAGGCAATTCTTTGAATCGCGTTCATTCATCCCCCTCCCCCTCTACGAACAATGTTGTCCTGCTGCTAAACGAAGCGTCATTTATGCGCTAAATTTTTCCCAAGATTAACTGGATGCTATACTTTGCTACGGGCGTGTCAAAGAAATGAAAACTACAGAAATCAGAGATAATACTGAAGTGTTCGAATTGTGGACATACCAAGGTGGGCATTACTAGGCCTTGAGGGTCACATCTTGACTCAAGAATACCATACATGGGTTTAGGAGATGATTGAAATAGCACCCATTACGATCAGCACCCAAGTAGAGTTGGAAAAGTCGATGACTGCGTAAGAAACTTTCCAGAATACAAGTTGCTTAGGTACCCCAATACAATAAATAACCAATCAAAACAATACTGACTGCCTAGTATGACTCGTGCAAGCAACTCCGGAAGAAAAGCGCATTATCTAGATCCCCTGCATGCAAGCACCTAGATCGAAGATACATGAAAACACAATAGACATTCACTTACTCCTGGGCTCATCCAGCTCTTTCTCGAGAGGTTTTGATGCATCTTCGACCTTACAGGAAATCTGTGATCCGTTGATTATGGCGCTGATTTCGGATAGTCTTGGCGATGTCGATCTGACAGGAGGGGAGTTGACAGGCCTTGGTGACAGGCCTCCGTAGTCCACTTTGAGTTCATCTGGCGAGAGGCGTTGGGGAATGTTTGGAGATTCTAGACCAGAGCTAGAAGTCCTAGAGAGGTTAAGCCTCATACCATCCCTACTCGGACGTGGACTAACTTCCTCATCCATTTTGTCCGTGTATACGATGTTCTCGTTCAGGTCGACCAGTCTGCGTGCCCTCTCGCTGCTAGAACGCGGACTGTCAAAGCGTTTCATGTCCTGTGGATAAAAAGCATGCACAGATGATGAAAATGGTGGCATTGGATTTCAACAAAGACATCATATTAGCAGGTAACCCATTGAAACGTTATTGAAGATAGCACTTCAAAGTCGCCAATTAGAAAGTGTGATTAATTTAATTTTGCGACGAAGTAAACATTTCCTAGCCAGATTTTAGACTGCGGGAAAAACAATTTTCTCATGTGCAGAATAGCTGGGGCAAATAAACATTTATGAGAAAACATCAAAGCTTTGATGTCGGCAGGAACCTGTTATTCACAAGTGGTTTGGTTTGATTTCCGCAAAATGATTTGTGGTTTCGGAGAAAGGCAAGTGAATAAAAACAAACCTCTCGCAATGATTGGCTGAAGTCGGACCTTGCTTTGGCGATCAAATCTGCAAGTTCACTTGCACCAGAGAGACTAAGCGAATGCTGGGACAATCTTGGTCTCGGTGACGTCATACTGTTGTCTGCTTCTGGCTCCCGCACTCTTTCTGGTTCACCAGCATCTTCCTTCGGTGCCTCACTGCAAAGACAGACAGTGACAATCAACTTGATTTGTTCGCACCTTTGTTTCTATTTGAGAGTTTTCACACCTGCTAAAGGGCATGTCACGGGGGCAGGCTTGAGTGGAGAGAGAGATACTAGGGAGGGGCGTATTTACATCAAACCAGCATCAAATATTCAAATTAGCAGTAGCAATCTTGTCCTGTAAGTAAAAGAAGACTATGTAGGATTTTGACTGCAATCCACATCCAATCGACAAGTAGAGTTGAACCAATTTAAGATGGCCTTTGCAATCTTCACCATGTCAGAGTTATTGTACCCGGGCACCAAAAACAGCCAAGCCGACCTCACCAACCTGTCCCTTATTCAGCCTTGTTTCTTCCCTACTTCATTTACTGCGATGGCCAACATAGGAAAAGTGAACAAAATCGCAAATTGAATGGGGCACACTTATCGGCTACTGTCTGCACATAACCCCCTTGCAGTAAGAAACAGTCCTCGTACCAGAAAGCACCAAATAATTCACACCCTAGGCGTCATTTCCAGACACGTATTCCCCGTAATTCGCTACTTAAACGGTGCCGGCAATTTTATCACCTTCAGAACAACAGGCCAATTTCCTTTGAAATCTAATTGTCCATTCTCCATTCACACATGAAGACATATATACTGCCTTAATGATCTTATCTGGTCTTTTTATCTTTCCCATGTTCATCGATCTGACGCAGTTATCTACGATCGACGGTGGATGCCTAGTAACTTTGAAACATGGTCGGACAAATCGACAGTACTAAATTAGAAAATGAACGCTGCAATATTTTCCACGTGCAAAATAATTGGCTCCGTTACACGCTTTTTTTATAAGGAACCTACCACAAGGCCTAGTTCCAAGAGTTCCTTATTGGTAGACCTCAAGTCATCAGATTTTAGTACCAAAAGTTCCTTAAAAGTTCCTTAATTTTTACTGCACATCAATAGGCCTTAACACTTAATAGAGAGAGGGGCGAGATAGAATATGCGGAAACTACTCAATAAACACGAAATAACAAACAATCTATGCAAGTATTGGCTGCAAATGGATGGAACCGGCTTTTCAGTTCTTGATGCTTGCAGTAATAAAACATTATTCAAATTGAAAAGAGCGTGTATACCAGCATCTTCATATATAGGTTTAGAAAGCTTTCCTTGAAATTACCTGTAGACTAAGCTCTGCTGTGAAAATTAAGGTAAGTAATTAAATAATGCTGATTACGCTCTAGAAAACGTTTTTGCCACAGGACCGAATGGTGCTTGTCACGTGACAAGACACGCGCGGAAGAATATCACACATAAGATTGGCTCTCTTTAATCCAACTCAATAGCCAAACTAGGCCGACTTTGGACAATCCGGTTTAAGGCTTGAGTTAAACCTATAAATGAAACACCCTCAATGGAATTTGCATATTGCATAAATGATTTATTCTTTATAATGCTTTTATGCAATACAATCTGTTGATTGCCTCACATGAACTATATTTAGGAGATTGATAAAACAAGGCAACAGAAAAATGACGTCCTGAATAAATTTTGCTTAGATTCTAATGTTGGACTGGTGAAATCGCAAATAGTTGAAATGTCATAGCCATGACTGTGGCAAAATTAACTACTATATTTGACAGAATTATTTTAAGCAAATTCTCAACGATGTGTGTCTTTAAACTTGAAATGCAATATAGCTGTTTTGGTGTGATTTTCCCCCAGGAAGACAACCCCAGGCAAAACCATAGGAATAGAGCGCTATGTAAACCAAAGTATGGTA
>ML133415.1:0-23045 GCA_003864495.1 Nemopilema nomurai
TCAAGCCAAAGCATTTATAATGTCTCAAGAAGTCTGCAAATAAAAAATAGAAAAGTTTTTACCTAAATGCCTTAAAATCAGCCAAGGAAATTTGAATTCTCGATTCAAACAAATTTACCTGAGCAATTTGTCCCCGAAAATTAAATTGCCTTGCCAATAAATCTCCTGCTGATTCCCTTGAAAAATACTCAGATTCTCAGGCTCTAATTTTAAATGGAAAATAAATCTTTCACAGCTCTTTCACATTTTTATGGTCTAGTTGCATTTTTTATTTTGTTATCAGACAGTTTATTTGAGTTTAGTTACTTAATTATTCATTCAGACCTTTATAAAAAATTAAACAACGCGAAACAGCTTATGTTTTGCGTCAAGTTTACTAGAAGCCAAAGGCCTCGCTGTCTTATTGCGGGCCTAGGCCCTTCTTTAGACTAAACTTCCTTGCAAGTTAGACAAACAACATAGAGCTTAGTAGTCGCAGATAACAGTTATTTCCAGAAAAGGATAATCTTGGATCATTTTCGTATGATTTTTGCATGAACTCAGTCCACCTGCAATGAGATTTGCCCTGTGAGATCAGGTGTCTGGCATGATCGTTGAAGATAAACGTCCAATTTCGCTCACAATAGTCTTTTAAACCTTTCAAAGTAACTCGGATGTTTTTCTTTTAATATCATGGTATTATTATCGGTTCGATGACTTATAAAGCCCCCCTTTTTTGCTTCTTACATCTCACCATCAGCTTTTCTGCCACTACTTACTTTTGGTGCTTTTCCACTATATGGAAAGGCCACGGAAAAATATTTAGTGATATTTTAATAGCTGTCCTCTCTAGCTGACAATCTATTATTTTTTTTTTTTTTTCTCTGATATTGACTAGTACTAGTATTCCCCCCAAAGTGAATGGCAGTCAATTTTTGCGATTTCCATTGCGGTCTTTGTCTTGATCAAACTTCCTTTGACTCTTTGCTTATGTTTTGTTTGGCACCAGACCTCTTACAGCGCAACCCTAACTTCCCAGGACTATCCTTGCCTTTGCCAAAAACACAGGTTGAACATTTTCGTAATGTTTTTGTTTTTAGAATTTCCCCTTTGAAACAGTTTGTATGTGCTGTGGGATTTGACATTCCATAGCTCTCTTCCAATGTCGGTTTTTAAATTGCCCATTTTCAAACCACTTGGTGTCAAGCAGCGAGTGGAGAATGCATGGGCTGACTGCTGGTGGAACGGGGTCTTAAGGTTGCGTGGCCAGGTAAATCGATGTGAATTGGGGCTTCTAAAACTCATATTTGATTGTTTTGCTATCTGAAACTGAATCTCGTAGACAGCATGGAGTACCTGTGTGTTTGTGTTTTCCGCTGTGGCACTTAGGGCCCAGGTACCAGTTTTGGGTGCAATGAAACCAGCGATTTGCTATCAGGCCGTGACAGGCAAACGCAACTTTCACTCAACAGTGTCAAACAGTTACCGAAATATTCAATCGCTTGTTCGTCTTTATACGTCGCTGAATGTTGTTCAGTGAATGCTTGACGGGCGCCAGAATGATTTGTTGGCTGAGTCCTAGTAACTTGCACCGTCGATAACGATACGGAAATGGTCCGACTTTATGAATACCTGTTTACACGGGGTACAACTAAGACCAACTTCTTGACTTTAAATCCAAGGGCGGTTGAAATCATCTTGATATGTTAACAAATTCGGGAATGGGATGACCAGGCAGTCATGGAATCGAGACTGGCAGCCTCTTATTCAACCTAAGAACCTGGTTTAAGAATTATATCATTCCATGTTTGTTTCTTCAAATATATCATTATGGCAGCAAAACTGGTTTTCAGTTACTTATACAATTGAAATTTTCAGAGAAGTGTCCAATGATGCTTCCCCCACGCAAGTTTTATCCTGAAACCCCCCATGAGATGCAAAAATGCCCAAAACCCACCCAAATAGAGAGACATGATTACTGTTCAAAGCGTTAGCACGTTTCGACTTAACCGAAAGCAAGACATTTAATCTCAGACCGAAAGACGTTGTTTGATGTAAAGAGCAAGGTGTTGTGTGTAATCCATATGAATTGGGATATTCTATAATCATTCCATCACAAAGCCGTTGCCATGAAATTTGAACCATAGTGGATTGTTACTGCCGTGACTTTTGTAATTTCGTTTCTTTGTTGAAAGTCTAGTCATTAAATTACCTTTAATTATCGGCATGTAATTTTATCTTGAAGTTGACTTTTTTCGCCCGATTCATTAACGGGAACACCGCCTTTCCTTACTGAGGTGTCTTGAGCTGTGCCGCCCCCAAAAATATTTCTTGGCCAGAGTTATAATTTTGGTTGACTTGTAACAAAACATTTTTTTACTGTTCTACCTCCCTAAAATTTCCCCCTTTTTTCACTTTATTTTTTACCCCTACCGCTGCACTCTGCCATCAACTTGTCCAAAATACTGGAAAAACTCAAGTATTATGGTAAATTTGCATTAGACATATACGTCCTGTTATTCTCACTATAGAAGCATTCCCGTTTTGGGAGCATATTCGACCTCCAGCTTTCAGCCTCCAAAATTGTTTTATCTTCTACGTGAAAATAATCGTGGGACCTCGCAAAGTTGCATGAGTGTCCTAAGCCTTCTTTTCAAAAGCTTTTTGTTTTATTGTTGTGCATTACCAAAGAAATCGAACGCGTTAACAATAGAAGACTGGACCTCAGTGTTCTTATCAACATTAACAACAATGTTTTGGTTTTATTCAATCGTCCTATGAAGTTGAAACAACAGGAGGAGAAAAACATGCGTTATGAAGTTGTTATTTATTGAAGTAACTGAAGTTCACAAGAGCGTGGGTTTCTGGTAGTAGAGAGGATTTCGCTTCGTTCGTTTTAATTGCAACGAAAGCCGTTTATTGCTGATCTTGGGAAATAGGCCTAGGCATGTACAGTCAGCTGAGCTTACAATGGGGCGGAAAGTAATTTTTTACTTGGCGATGTCAATAAATGACTGGATCGAAAGAGCCGATAATATGGATACTCCTGGATGAATGAAACAAACGTATAACGTTTATCACTTGGTCTACTGTACGGATTGTATTGAGTATTGCTCAAGCTATTGTGACCGTCGGAAAAGAATTTTTGTAGGACCTTTGACAGGTAGTGATAAAGTTTTAGTCCAAAACTGTAACTGCATTGGCTGTCACCATAAATAAAGACGTGAGGTGAGATTGTTCCTTTTCCCGAATAAAGTATTGTGGGAACTCCTGTTGTATTGTCTTGGAAGAGAGTCTTTGTTTTGATAAACGGTGCCAGACAGACTGTCTCAGACAGACTGGTTGTCTTTTTGGTTTATGTTTTCTTGCTGAGTTACCTGTAGGCGAAAGGAAACTTGTTTGAATTTACAGAAATTTAAGATCTGCTCACTTTGACGTGAGTGTTTCAGCATGGTGTGTATTGAATACTAACTGTCGAATATCAGTGTAAATATGTTCACCCTTGGAGACGTCGCGATATTCTTGATGATGCCCTCGACATGGGCATAAATATCGTTGATGCATTGCACAAGCTTGCGGATGCAGGTGATAAAGGCCGAGTATCACGAGATAATTGTCGAAATGAGTTAGGATTGTCTGGAACACGGATGGCTCAGGATCTGCAAGTTTACCAGTGAGCAACAAAAGTGAGACATATACACAAGAATATAATGATGGGCCTGGGGCAGTTGGTGTTATTGGCTCAAACAAGGAACATTCATCATCATCAACAATAAAACCTGACTATGAAATTAAATGTGAAGAAAGTAATGAAAATTACTATCCTGATTCTTCTTCTGGCATAGAGGATTTAAGTGGGTACTCTAGAGGTGAAACTTTTGCTGTTGCTGGTAATGTAGAGGAGTCTCCATTGAAATTGTCAAGCTGCAAATTATTTGGCCAGTCAGAAAAGCCGTCACAGGTGAATGAAAGACATGATTATGAGGATATTGGATCAAGCCAGGAAGAAGAATACTATGATTCACCACTGAAAGATTACAAGTCGAAAAAATGGTCAACTACTTCAGCGCTAAATCTAGAGAATGATGAGCTTGAGCCAATGTTTGTAAGAGACTTCTTGGAATCACCAGTGAAAAAGGCTTCTACCGGCAGCTATGATTCTTCAGAATATGAGAATGACATGCCAAGTGATTACCCTACGCCAAAGAGAAGAAGAAAAATACATACAGCATTGAATCAACACCTGTAAGTGAGGCAGAAGAAAAAGGTCTTCCTATAATAGACGCTCTGGATGATCTTTGCTGGATGGCAGATTGTTTTATTAATGAGAACTGGAATGATAGGGACAAACAAATGCCAAGCAGGGAAGATCATGGGATTGATCAAGAGGAGTTCTTTGGATACTACAGTGGGGAGGAGGAGATATCTCCCACAGCCTCAAGGTTGATAGATGAAAAGATTTTTGCTTTGGACAGAGAAACTGCAAAGGCATTGGAAAGCTTTCAGAATGCTTCAAAAGGAAGAGGAAGTGAATTAGATGATAATTACATGCAGAAAGACAGGGCTTCAGCAGCTTCCAAACAGCCATCAACCAGCATACACCGAGTTGTAGATGACAGCATTGCATATATTGGAGACCAAGCAAAACTTGTCTTGAAGTCTTTTGAGGCACTGAAGAACCTGAAGCAGTATAATATTGGTAAAGGTAGTTTTCAGTCGCAGATGATGCTCATGATTCCAGAGTATCCATAGCAAGTGATTTTTCTTCTCCTGTCTCTCACAGTACACAACCCATGAAACATGGAAAGTCTCAGGCAAACTTACTTCCAGATAAACTGAGACATGGTACAGGTTTGAGTAGTCAAGTAGATACAGTTTTTCCTGTTGATAATTCTGATGGCCAGTTAAAGACAGTAAGATCTTGGTAGGAGATATTGACAGTGAGAATTTATGTGCAGAACAATCAGCAACATATTTGGAAGAAAGTTTTCCTTGTGAATTTAAAACAGTAAAAGATGTCTTATATGAATACTCTGAGGATATAAGCATGTCTAGAAAGAGGAATAAAGAGCCTTTTCAGAAAAATGTATCTTCTTCCAAATATGTAAAAAGGCCTGGAACATTTGTTCTTGAATGCAGTGAGAGTTTAGCATCTGCCAACCTTATGTACAACATACATGATGAAGCTATTGCCTGTAATGATGGGTTTGAAAAAGAGGTTAAGAAAAGTGACACAACTTTTCACAGTAAGTTTGAAGATTATGGTGAAGCACAGCTTTCTCACCCACATGATATTTCTGGCTCTGATGTTCCTACTTGTGGTGATAAGGAAGGTGTCTGTATAACAGAATCTGGTATTGAGAAAAGGTACAGAACAAGTGGTGAGCATTATGAGGCTGAGTTGGAGTACCCAGATGACAAAGTAAACTGGCAGACAGCAGAGGGTATCATGAAGGAGGGAAACTATTACAGAAAAATATTATCTAGCAAGAGGGAAAACTGTGATAAGAGAGCTACAATGGATTCTAACCACAGTAAGGTTGTCAGCAAACAAGATTTGGTTGATGTTGTGCCAGTAAAAAGGAGGCCAGGAACTTTTGTTTTGGATGAAGCACAAGTGAAGCAATCTCCAAAAGACTCAGTGGATTTACTCCTGGAAGGGGATGTTTCAACTAAGAATGCAAGAAATGATGAATGGGAAAATGCAGACCAGGTTGGTAATCATGAAAGCTTAGTAGCAGGTCATTCCAGTACAAATTCTTCAAAAGCAAAAGAGAAGGACACATCAAGTAAAGTTCTGCAAAAAAGTGCAAGACCTGGAACTTATGTTTTGTATAAAGTTCATAATGAAAATGGACAGCAAGAAAAAAAATCAGAACATTCTCTTGCCTGTGCAATTGGTAACAGAGTGGAAATGGTGGTTTAAGTTCTGATGCAACTAACATTGTGTCGAAGCAAAACCATTCAAGTGGGTTACATAATGTCAAGCCAAGAGTTGATGTTTTCTCAACAAAGGCAACAGTCAATGAAATGAGTGCAATTGGTAGAGGTGAAAGTCCTGTTGAGTTTAAAAAGGATGTTAGTTATAAAGATAGTAAGGGAGATTTTCAAGGAAGTAGGATGGGTGATGTTCTGATTTCAATGGTGCTAGAGTTGAGTCTGGTGAAGTTGGAGTTACCTCTAATGGTGGTATTGCCATGGCAGACAGGAAGATAAGCAGACCCAGAGAAAAGTTAAGAGACCAAACACATTCCTGTTGGAAAGTGCAGATAAAAAAGCAAATGAAGCTAAAAATTCACAAGACGATGACGCAAACGATATTGTCAAAGATACTGACAGCAATTCCGTAGGTACTGTTTCTTTGGGAAATGCAAGGACCAGAAATGAAGAAATTGAAGTTACCGGAACCAGAAATCATAGTAAAAGACCTGGTACATTTGTGTTAGAAGTGGGAATTACTGAAGGTATTAAAGAAAATGGAGATGTTTTAGATGAAGGAAGGAGTACAGCTGAAAAAAGTATTGCTGAGGATGATGATATTTCTTCAAAGAGAAGGGGCAGTACTGGAAAAAGGGTGAGAAGACCTAATACGTTTGTTTTAGAGAAAGTTGATACGAATAAGGCTGTCGTAAAAGATGCCACGTTTGATAATATGGAAGGTGATGCAGTGACTGCTGATAATGATGATGCAGATGATGCCAGTGCTTCGACATCAGAAATTAAGTACTCGCAAGGATTTCGCAAGGCCAAGTGCATTTGTGCTCGAGCGCAGCCAGCAGAACTTAAGTGCTGAAACACAAATGGAAATATCGGTCGACAAAATACCACGTGAAGATGCCTCGTCAAAGCCCAATGAAGAAGGACCACGTGAAGAAGGCAGAGCTCACATGCGACCGAGAACGTTTATCATTCAAAAACAGACACCTTTACGAACATTACAAATAGGGTAGAATACAATGATGGGGACGTGGTGGATTCAGAAGTGGTGGATAGTGAGTTTGACAACGATGTGGACACGTCTGCAGTTTATGGGTCATATGAAACAGCATAGAGAACAGAAAGGATTCAACCGAAAGTGAAATGGTCGATGAAAGTGCTAAAAGAGACAATGACGTCACAACAAGCTCTTGTCAACGTGGTAAGTCGAAAAAGTCGAGACCGGGAACTTATACGATCGGCAATGGCGAAGTGGCTAGCAAGAGCCAGCGCGAGGAGTTGGAATCATACATCATGCAGCCTGGGTTTCATACTGTGGAGGTAGCAGTTTTCAACGATGGCCAAGAGTGCCCTACTACAGAATTAAGCGGGAAGGCAACAATTACATCGCAGTTAAGCGAACAAGCAGACAAAGATACAAGTAATGGCGTGACTTATGGGCGAGCAAAGGCTGCATCGAATCTAGGCGAGAAAGAAGAGGAAACTGGGGAGATAAACACAGAGAGGTTCGTGTGTGCGCCGGATCAAGAAATACAAAAACTTCACGAACAGTGCCCGCGAAATCTGCTTGTGATTCAGGGCAAAATGAAAAGGAGACAGAAGAAATTATGGAGATTGTTGAGAAGCCAATTAGCATGACTTGGAGAGTTCTGCAGCAAATGCCGACCCGCTCAATAAATCAGTGAAAGCTACACCTTGTAACAATGGTGCGGATTTTGCAGTTGATCATGTCAAGTGCAAAGACAAACAAAATTTCAAGGAAGAAACTGGTTTGAATTGCATTCAGTCAAAAGCATTCAATCGATGAATGGTGATGGGATTGCATCTGCACCTACTGATTCAATAGAGGAATCCACAGGCAATGACTCCTTTAATAATGATGGCTGTAAAGATGATAATCCTCCCCATGACGGATCCAATGCTAGTGAAGTTAACGCTGAAAATAAAGGGCGTTGTTCAGAGAGACTGTCAAGTTGAGAAACCGGGCTCAGAAAAATGCCAGTGGAATTGCGGAGGAGCCTAAAGAGAGAGTTTCAGTGACTGATTTAGTTGAACGTGAAACAAAGGAGGAAAAAGGAGATATTGTTGTTTTGATTGGAAGTAAAGATTCTGCTGAGACTGATAATAAAAACGAGTTTTACATAAGCCAGATAAAAAGCAGTTTACCGAAGCCTGCGACGTTAAAGGAAACAGCTGATGTTGACGAGGAAAAGAACTCAAGTATGAAATTTTCATTAACTTCTACGGTCAAGATAAAGGAAGGTGCTGAGTTGAATAATAATGAAGTTAAAACAGTTGAAAGGGATTTCTCCTACAAGACTGATTACATCGAAATGGCAGATGATCATGCTGTTTTATCAACATTCGCTGAATGTGATTGTAGTCCAGACGAGAATGATAACAATGGAGCAGCTGTCCTCGACTTTTCAAAAAAACCTGCCGAAGACCGGGTGCGCGAATTGGAAGCAGATGAAAGCAAGGAAGTCGTAGGCCAAGGTGGGTCGCTGCAAGGTGATTACCATGTTTCGGAAACATCGGTTGGTTTAAGGGAAGTGCTGCTAAGCCAGTTTGCCGAGTCGACCAAGGATGGGTCGAATCATGCAGTCGATTTGATGCGATCAAGAATCACCATGATTCATTTGCTGATGATACAGATGCTATCAACTCTCGTGCAGGCTTAAATGAATTTGATGAATCAGTGGGTGACGGAGTAGAAGAGCAGAGAACAGAACTTAAGCAAACAGATCCAAGTGCATTTGAAGCTGATGAGGAGATGGCTAGAGGCAGAATCGCATTGAAACTGGAGATCAACATCTCAGACATAAATGAGAATTTCAATGACGGAAGCTTTGCAAGTGGTAAAGGACAACCACGGAAGAAAAGACAGAAGCCTCACAAAACTAAAATAGGAGAAGGGAGTGAAGATTCGCATAGCGCTGGAAGCAGAGAAAGTGATAAGGTTGAGTCACAAGTCGATTTAGATGATGCAGAGGATGCTAGCAGAGGTATTCAGCTAACGTTTGCAATAGATGAACGGAAGGAGAATGAAAGGAGCAATTTTGATTATGCAAGCCAGGGAATAAAATTTGATGTGAAATTGGACGATGATAGCAAAAAGACAAATAGATTGCCAGATGACCTGAGGAGAAGATTGTCCAGCAAAACTCGGAAGAAAGTCAAGGAAAGACCAGGTACATATGTCTTGAACAGTCCGATTTTCAGTAGAGATGAGCACGAAGACGAATCTGTGATTCAAAAGTGTCTCGCAAGAAGAAGTCTAGGCTCACCAGGCGATTTCAACTTGCAGGATGAGATCAGAAAGGCTGTGGAGAAAGGTCGATTGGAAATGGAAGCGGAAGATCGGGAGGGGAATTTCATCGAGAAGAGCAGTGATGCACATGGTGGAGAAAGTAGCAGGCAAGGCCAAAAGCAAACACAGGATTCAAAAAATGTTTGCATGTCTGGTGTTAAACACCCGAACAAAGATGTGGAAGGAACAGAGAGATCTTCCAACGCTAAGAAGTCGCCACGACCAGGAACGTACGTTTTAGAAAATGTCGAAGAAGGCATTGCTTTGCGTAAGGCCGGAAGTGTTATCGAGGCGTCGCCACGTGTCATGAGTGAGATTTCTAGTGATCAGGGTACTAAAGAAGGTGATGTTTGTAATAGGGGATCACTGCAAAAGAAAGGTGATAAACGGGAATCGCTAGATAAGTTTAGGAAAGGCTTCGAGAAGCAGAGAATTGGATTCTTTGTCGATTTAGGCCAGCAGAAGAAAGATAGAACGCACCAGAGCTGGACATTGAGAATTTGTCAGCTGATGCTGAGAACATTGAAAGAAGGTCATGGCTCGGTGTTGTTGATGAATCTGAAGCCAGTGATCTTGAAATTGCGGGAAGGGAAGAGGCTTTTTCTGGTAGAAAATTGTTTCATGGAAAGCAAGATGAACCACAAAGCCAAGATTGTCTATCGGAAGTGGAAACTTGGACGAGTGTGTCTGCTTGTGGAGTTAGAGAAGCAACCGAGCGCGCAGGTCGTAAAAAAGCGTAATGGCTTTCAAGAGGAATGCACTGATTTCAGCGAGAAGGACAAGGAACTTAATTCCAAGGTCAATATTTGGATTAACGAATCAGCAGCAGATGAATCGCCGGCTATTGTAATGGTTAATAATTCATCAAATGCGCTTGAAGGTGAAGCGTTTTCTGATACACGTAGAGATTCAGGTGTTGCAAAGACCAAAGGAATCCGAAATTTTTACGAAGGCAGAAATGCGAGTAGCAGGATGATGTCGATAAGCGAGAGATGGTCCACGAAGATGAGGAAAGTATGGATGGCCCTTCTGCAATTGAAGCAGCTGTTGTATGTAGAATCAAGGATGAGGATTCCATTTTCACGAGAGATGCGAATGATGCACAAAGAGATTGCTTTGAAAATGAGCTGGGTCATGAACAAAGGATTTCTACTGGATTTAGCGACTCGAACAAGGCCAGGTATAGATCTTGGGAAATAACGCCTGATGCAGAGAGAGAGGTTTTGCATAGGATATCATCTCTCAGTGAACAGGAAATGAGAATGGCAGGCACGCACGAAACTGTTGCTGAAAAGCGCAAAATCAAGGAAGATGAGGGTGTCAACAATTTGATCGAAAAACAAAGGAGTGAGAATTCGTGTTTCTCTGACAGCAAGATTTTGAGATTAGCGGAAAAAAGGAATGCATCTGATGGAGTTAATGGTCAGCCAATGCATGCTCCAACGCGAGTAGCAGATACTTCCGTCGCAGAAGCCAGAAATAGAAAAAGTGATTTTTTTGTCGTAGAGTATGATTCGTGTAGAGTTGATGCTGAAAGTGTTGAAGAAAAACGTGAAGATACAAGGAAGAACTCCCCTCGAGGAGGGGAATGTTTCGTTATAGGAGAAGAGTTTGACGCTTCTAGAGTTGCACGAAGGAAAAGTAGAGATCGAAAACGTGCCAGTGGTGCTACACAGCTAGAACCAGGGACAGAGACAAAGGGTGTCCAGAGAAAAGAAACGTTTGTTATTAGGAAGTCTATTGACTCAAATGGCGAAGGAAACATGAAAACAGAAGAATCTGCCGGTTCACCTGGTAGAAGCAGTAGTGAAGTTGTTCACAGTGAAATCGGACGTGAAGTTGTACAAGAAGCAGAAAGTATTAGAACAACTGAGGAGTCAACTTTAACAACAATTGTTGATAGAGTTGACAATGCTGTGCTGAATAATAAACATGAAGTCGATATGGAAGCGAGGCCAGGCCAAGATGAGACTGTTGTGGAAGACTTTGATCTCTATGTTTCCAACGGCAGCCGACCTTCTAGTGGGATATCAGAGCCACAGTCAAACATTGCCGACGCAGAAGGCGAACAGAAGTCTAATAGAGCAGACAGCCTTGTATCCGTAGAGGCTGACGGTGAACGGGGTAGGATTCAGGACGGCCGGTTGTGCTTTGAGGAGAGTAAAGTCGAGCTCACAATTCAACGGCCAGCAGCCTCAAGTGAGAAGAGGCCCTTTGACCGTCAGCTTTCGGACTCAGTGGTGACAATGTCCCACAGAACCGCATCGAATGCTGACGTTAACTTTAATTTGGCGGGTAATTATGAAAGAGGTAGGGCAATTGATAGGCAAGTCTCCGAAAACGCTCAGCTAAATGAGGCAGGTATAAGAGAAACTTTGGCTGCCAATAGCGCTTCACTGAGCATGCCCAGCCTGGACAGCGATTTAACAATGAATCCCTTCAAGCTACCGCGGACGGTAAGAACGCAGAACCTTGGCCATCGGCCGCTGAGCTATGACGTGGCCCGAAAGCCGTTGCTGGAGAGGCTGGAAAAGCTGTGCACTTTCATGACCAAGTCCCTGACCAAGCTAAATACAATGAGCGAGGATGAGTCCGAGATTGTAGTCAAGGTTGATAAAAGGCACGGAAAGGAGGATATGTATTTGCAAAGGAGGCTATTCCAAGAGAAGAGCAATAAGCAACACTTTGATCCCGCAGGCGAACGAGAGGAGCAGTTTTTTGATGAAAGAGACGAAGAACGGTTGGGACGCGTTAACGATAATGCTCGTGTTACTCATGAAGAGGCTGGACATCCTGGAACAGCTGCTCCACGTTCTGAGAACACCCGAAAGCGGCCGGGGAGGCAGCGACATCAGCGTGTAAAGAAAGGTTTGTTTCAGCAGATAGCTTTGATAGGCGACATGCTGTAATTCTTTGCTCTTGTGGCTGTCGGGGGGAGGGAGGGGGGCAAGAGTAGGGTTATAGGTAATCGGTCTTTTGCTCAGTTGAATATATTAGGGTGGATCGTATGCTGTTGTTTGCATTTAAACCAAAGTCGTCAATAAACCTCTCCTTTACATGAAGTGATTGAGCCCTTTGGTACTTTAAAACGTTTTAGTAAGTTGCGATAAAACTGATCTAAATAGATTCTAATTGAAAACTTTTTAATCCAATATAAAAAAGGTACATGCAAAATTAGTTAGTTACCTAATTAAATCAACTATACAGAACAGAAACTATTATACTATATTGCAAGGGTAGCAATATGTCATGACTTCCTCCTAATACTAGACATATACGTAATCACAATGTTTAAACGATTTCATAATGAAATGAAATGCAAGAAATATAAATCGAAATAAATCAATCGAGTCAAAATATAAAGATTTGAGGCCTTCAATTTTAGAAATCTACGGTGAATCTTAGCCCACCCATCTTCATCGCAAGAGGAAGCGATTTGGCCTAAGATTGTTTACTTTTCTAGAATGCTCGAGTATGCTCCCATCAATGGGGCGAGTTCTTTTAGGATGTCCGATTTTTGTAAACATGTCTTTGCTACTACCTCGTACTAATGAATTAGAAATGAATCTAGTTTGTGGCTTCCTGTCTTCGATATATTGTGATGACCATGAAACGCAGATTAATATTGCATCAATCACATGATAATTGTTAGTAAAGTTAGAAAAACACATGACAATGGGCCGACTACAGATATTTTAGAAGACTCGTAATCTACGTTGACTACATTAACTAGGCCATCTTTTCGGGTCTTCTGTTTCTCATCCACAAGCCATTCTGGGTAGTGCCATTTTGAACAAGCTTGGAGTTATCGAAGCATAGTTTGCTCAACTATATTTGTATAATAATTTGAAGGAAGAGTTGGCAAAGCTATTTCTGTAAAGGGGAAATGAAACTAGTTCAAGAATGAATTAAAGATGTTTGAGTATAAAGTCAAGTGTTGTAGCTGTCGCATCCACTGTGATCAGCAAGACTTTAAAATCGCCCGAAACTTTCAGCAGTATTGGTGTTGCAAAACTTATAACTTTACAAAATAATCATTTACTGCCTTTTTATTTAGTTCTTTTTGTTGAACTACCTTCAGTTTCGGTAGATGACAAATATTCCGCAATTTTGTCGAAAAGTTCATTGCATCCCAAAGGTAGCAATTTTGTTAATCCCGAAAGTTCCTGTTTAATTGGACTTAAAAGAGACATGACGTGAATTGTGTCTTGTGGGCTTTAAAACACTGGCTCGCTATACTGTTTTGTTTTTATCGATTCATTCATATAACCATTTCTTTTCAAAACATTATGGGGTTGAAATGCCTGTAAAAATTGTTTAGTGACGCATTCTGACTGGGCTGGGCTGCAAGGACCGTTGGTTTGGCGTCGAAACCCTGACAATGGCAATTTGTGCCAGGGACTCAAACGCACTCCGAGTATGCCAACTAGGTATACTCGTGTGATCCAAGGTTTCTAAGTAGGTCTGTCCTTTTTCGCAGTTTTTGGAGAAGTTAATTGTATATCAAAAGTTTAGAGAGTTTTTGTCTTTTTACAGGTATTCAAATATTAATTGGTCCTACGTCCTAAACATTAATACTAACAGTCTACCTGACTTTTTGTTTCTAGACGACCATGAAGACGGGGGGTCGCGCGATTCACTGGCACCTCGACTCGCGGTGTTGAAAATGCAACTCAAAGAGAAGCGGCGGCACATAGAGGAGGAGAAGCGGAGGATGATGCACCAGTTGAACGAGGAGCGGACCAAGTTGGGGCAGCAGGCCTTCTGGCTGGCAGTGGGCAAGGAGTCGCCCGTGGAGCTGGAGAGACGGGAACAGGAGAAACAAGCTGCTTTGGTAAGTTGACACATTTCAAGTGCTCTCACAGTTTTCCGGGCATCTACTTCAAAAATCACCTGTTATAGCTGTTTTTAAGCAATTTTATAGCTGAGTTGAATCGTCATTTTTTGTAGGACGCTGAGAGAAAGAAAAAGCCCGGCCTGATATTCTTTCCCTTTTCTGATGAAAATGACCCGGCCAAAATTGCCAACAGACAAGAAAGGAAGAAGAGCATTGCCGAGTCACCCCCAAATGAATGCTCGACCCCAATGACCCCGATACCCCATCACAACCAGGGAGAACTTATCCAGTCATCTCCAACCGTGGATTACCAAGTTCAGGAGAAGCTTTTTGGCTCTGTTACGAGGGTGGAAGCAAGCCAATTTGAGGGCAAAGGTGGGGCATTTTTGGCACCAAGCGAAACAAGAAACGAAGAATTTGAACCTGGGGATCCAGCGGAGGAATCATCCGGCCAGGTCTTCTTTAGTCCGGATGCACGCTACCAAAGCAAAGAGGTAGGTTTTGAAGAATCTAGCTATGGAAGTACCGGACGACGCACAGCTTGGACGGATCCGTACGTCGTAAAACCAGATGACTTCCCGCCATATCAACGTAGCGTTGATGAAGGTCTCGCCGCGCAAGCAGGCTATAATCCAGGCAGTCCGGATACGTATCCAGGCGATGTGCCCGGAAGTGACCGGTACCCGGAATCTGGTGCCACAGGAATCAACAATGCTGATGACCAAACTCGAACTGGTGATGCGCTGCTTGCAGATGTTGAGGGGTGGGTAGCCAGTGGCTCAACGAGGAGAGAGTCTCCGAGAGGAATTTCGAAGTTCAGCGAAGCCGCTGGGTCTGAAAAGGAAACTGCGAAGGAGAAAAGAGTAGCAATGGTTATTTCAGGCGATGGAGAGTTGAACCCAGGGGATAATCTCAAAACACACGTTGGGGTGAATGATGACCTTGAGTCCGTATCAACGGTTAGTATTTATTTTCAAACAAAATAGATTTTTTCTTTATATATAGTTTTGTTGAAGGTTTGAGTAGTTTGTTTGTGTATTACAGCTAAAGGATGCCGTTAATCAACAACTCATGTCTGCAATATTTATGATACATTTTTGTCTTCAAAACAAAGACTGAATGGGACTTCAGTTACGTCGTTGTCATCGCCAAGTTTTTTTGGAAGAAGAGAAACAGTCTGGCCTAACCCATGTCCGACCGATTGACCTTACTTCCACGATTTGAGTTATTGTGTTGGAAAATGCTAGAAGAATGTTTTTGTTTCTCCCTTTTTTATTTGAATGCCGAACAATCTCTTACGTAGACGCTAACACCGGAGCAGCAGAAGAAAAAAGAGAAATTCCTCCAGAATAGAATGAAGCGGCAGCAGGAGGAGAAAGCCAAGAGAGAAGCGGAACAAGAACGAAAACGAAGGTCAGTCATCAAAACACCTCTCAACTTTGTCTTCTAGCACACTGCGTGTCCTGTGGACAGTCAAGGCAAAACGAACTATACAGAAAGGACTTCTTCTAAAGAAAGGCTACGATCCATAAGTTTAGATCTCTGCTTTTTATTATTCGATAATTCTGACATGATTATTCTGAAGCCGAGGCCACAGTTAGGCGAGTGATTAGCCTATCAGTGAGAAATATTCCCGTGTTTTCTCTATACTAATACTCCTAGTTCGTTTCTTCATTGCAACATTTTAATGATCGCGTTCCCTATTCAGACTCCCGTTGCCTTAACGATTGAACAACTATACTCCCCAACCTAGCGATTATCACGCCTGAATGCGTAAGGTTTTATTGATGTCATTCAAGGCTCTTTACGTTGCGCGTTTGTTTTTATATGGTGAAAGAGTATTTGGTGTGCAAGGTCTTATATTATCCCTAACAGATCTTACATGTATCTTGAATTTAGAAAAGAAGAGAAAATAAGAGAAAGGAAGGCTCAACTGGAAAAAAAGGAAAACGAAGAGCTGGAGATGTTAAAGAAACAGAAAGAGGAAGAGGAGATGCGGAGAAAGAGGAGAGAGTCCCCGATGAAGGAGAGAACACGTTTTTTCGCATTCCAAGAAGGGACGATCAGTGGTAAGGAATTTGCTGATATTTTTGTCATACGTTACTTTTATCATATAATACGTCATGAGCATTTTGCTAGATATTGGTGATTTCCACCTTTGGTTAGTCATATTAATCCTTGCAACCCGTAGCTAGAATCAATGATACAGCCCAAAAGTTTTGTTTTCAAATTGCGAAAACTTGCTCGTGTATTCTGAAAGAGGTCACAAAATATCGTAAATGCCAAAAATCAGTCAAAAGGTTCGTAAATACCGAAAGTCAGTTCTAACTTTGAATAATCGCAATTATCACTAGGTTTCAAATTGACCGAGATACAATCGCGTGGTTGCTATCTGCGTACCTCGGCCTTCATTTTGAGCTGCATTGACCAAACCATAATTACAGCGACGCGTATTCCACCTTTCAACCATTCGCAACAGACCTGTTTTCCCCAGAATCCCTAAGTTGCAAAATACATTTTCTACTAACAAATACATTCTTGCTAGAACACACGCTAATGTGATTCTTACAACATCTAGTAAGGGCTGGATAGAGTGTTTTTATGCCTCCGACAATAAAAAATTGTTGCGAAAATGCCTCCAGGTATTATAGGGTTATGCTATTCTTTAGATACACTTCTGCGGTCTCCAGCGTAAAAAATTATAGCAATTGCGTAAAGTCAGGATACTACAAAAAAACTCTTAAGATGTAATAGAAAGGGCAAGTGATTACCTTCATTGCTTGCCTTCAAAAAAACCACACATCATTAATCTTTTAACGAATCAAACACGAAGTTCTTAGGGGGAAAGTTTGATTCAATCAAAATGTTTAAAAGTGCCTCCATTGAAATGCTAGATTTGAAAACATGCCTCCGTCCAGCGGCATTGCGGTGGTGCACTGTTTCCAGCCCTGCATCTAGCAGTGTTATGCTCAAGGTAGAACTTTGCGACAGCGCAGCGCTCTTCATTGTACGAGAGATGGGAATTAATCGAAGATGGCCCACCTGTTGCCAAAACCTCTTTCTTTAGTATCTCCCACCTCTCTATAGTTTAATTGAGATAATGCTGAATTCGACTTATCTCTTTGTTTACTAGGAGCACCTCTTCTCCTGGCAAAAGACTTGGGGCACAGAGTGGATCTTCACGAAGCCCCCTTTTGGGACAGATTGAAGACACCCAACCTTCGAGTTTCGCCGAATACAAAGGTAGGCTTGGTTGTCTAACGGATTTGTTAATTCATTACATCATTTGCTCGGAAAGATGATGGCCCCCTTGTTGTGGTCTGGTTTTATGAGGACTGTCACATCAAGTTTTAAGTTAGTCTATTGTTGCATCTTTGCACAAAGGCACACATGAGAATATCAATAAAAGTATCGTAAAGGAGTCGCAATGGTAAATGCAAAGTTGACCAGTAAATATACCGAATATTTAGAAAGTAGCGGCGCAAAAATTTAAAAGCTGATAAAAATTGCTGCCAGAGTTTATTGTTTAACCCTTTGTGCTCATGTCAAATCGCTGTTTTTAGATGGCATTTTTCCTTTTCATTTTGCGCAGTTTTTACAAAGCCCATTTGTCGTTGATTTGCAATTTACGAGTGACCAATTCATTCGTAGGTCCACCAGTGTACGTGAAGCCAACAGGAAAGTCGAATCGACAAATCATGGTGAATGCCATCTCCTACTGCTGTTTATCTGGAGAAGTAAACAGAGAGGCAAAGGAGAAGTCGTTGCAGGTAAAGTTAACTGACATTTTACTCTTTTTATGCTTTTCAAGTCCAACATGAAATATCGGGTGGTCTTGTGTTGTCAATGTCAAAATGTATTTATATACGTCTGCAATGGTGGAGGAGATATGCAATTTGTTCATCCTTACTTTAATGTTTACCTAATTTGTGTGACGGGCTAGTACCCAGTCTCTACCTTCGCTGATCGTATTGGGATTTTCCTGTTTTCCTGTGTTTAAGGAGAGTCTATTTTTCTTCGTTTCTCTGTCACATATCTCTGTCACAGATGACATATTCTAGCAACTGATTTGCGCTAGTTTCCGTGCATTACTGATTCCAACTTTTTTCAAACCAAAGTTTTTTATGTAGACGGAAACGAAACTTTCTAGGGGTCTATATTAAGTTACGTCGATATTTATTCCACTAAGATATGGTTTTCATTTATTCATCGCCTAGTGGCGTTCTGAAGAGAATGCAATCAGAATGATGTTGTAGCGAACAATTTTTGTATACTACATTTTGTCATGTGAACCGTTGTATTTTCTTTGCGAGTAAGCAGAGTGAATTGAGGCTAGGCCATTTAAAGCTAGGCCAGAAGTCTTTTTCTCATGGTTGACTCTTGCTCTTGCAGGTTTTATCGCAGTCAAATGCCAGCCACTTCTTTGTCTTGTTCAGAGATGGTTTGAAATTCAGAGGCCTTTATACCTATGCGCAGGAAGTTGATGAGGTATGTGTTTCAAGGCATCCTTTTGCAATACGATGCTTCCTCTTTGGATGCATTTCTCAAAACTGCATTCATTTTGCAATTCTGTATGCAACTGGTATCCCGATTTGTGATGGACGTGGTGAAAAGTGCATGTTATTACTTTCAATTTTTGATTCAAGGCAGATAGAAAGATCGATGTTTGAAAGCGCATTCCTCTCTGATTCAAGACGTATTCCAATCTTGTGCATGTTGTGGCGTTGGCAAAGCTAACTGCAAGTATTTTGTTTTCTAGGCCCAGAAATTATATGGAGTGGGTCCGAAAGTGATAGTTAATAAAATGGTCGAACGGCTGTTCAAGTGAGTGATAAATATATTCCACTTGTATCCTTGCGTTGCTGGATATAAGCTGTTGTGCCTTAATGATATCCTTGTAACCTGTTCTTGTATGTTTGCCAATTAAAGGTGCATTTTGCGGGGAGAAGCGTGTTGCATTTCAACTCTTTCTTCTAGGTATAGCAGTGGTGCAAAATCGTTCACCCAAATACCAGCGAAGTCCCTGTCTATCCAGGTGGATGGCATTCAGATCAAAAAGGAATGTTGGAATCAAGGAAAGGGGACCAGTTTGCCCTCAAAAACAGACTCAAACTTAAGAAAGGGAGGGCCGAATAGCTCCAAATCTGACCTTTTGAAGAAAGGCTCCCCCAAGTCAGCTAGAAGGTAGTTTCGATGCATGGCTGAAGTTGGTGATAGTTTCAACTAGAGTCGGTCATGTTTCAGCTTAGATGGTTGGAAAGTCAGTCTTTCTCCATTGATATTCCGTTAGATGCTGTGGAGCGCCGTAATCACATTAAGGCATGGTTTTCTTGGGTTGCCCGAAAAGTGAAGACATGCCAACACTGCTTGACGCATCTCCTTTTTATACGTTTTCATCTTGTTTAAACTCGTCCTTTTTGAGGAAAGTTTTCTTTCTCACATTTTCGTATGCATGATATGCACAGTAGAGAAGATGCCTATTGCTTTCTGTACAAATTATTTTGTAGTTAGCTATTGTTACTTTGGAAGTTCCTGTTTGTATGAATTCAATTTCATCAAACCTTTTCAGTACCATGAAGTGACATCATTAAGTTTCATAACTTCACGCCAATTCCATTGTTTAGAGAGCCTGAGTTGGGTCTTTGGAAAATTTTAGAGAGAAATTTGATGAATCAAAGTATTTGTCACTTTCACTTCAATGTTTTTTAAAATGCTGGACTTTGAGAAGCAGTCTAACGAATTTCTACCGCACAGACTAGCGATTCTCTTGTCTTTGGCGTCAGCCTCTTTGCAAGTCGCCAGCCGATTCGATTGGTCGCACTTCGAATCCATTCTGGGTACAAACCAAAACAAGCTAAATGCTTGATGCGTTAATCGTGGATTACAAATGGCAATCTAGAATTACTCGCTGCAAACATCTAAATAATAATGATAACAGTGAATAGCTTGTTTCCAAAACTCTAGAGGATTTAAGTTGTTGTTGCGGCTAGAAGCCAGTTCTTCTAGGTGTGCTGGAACGAATGTGCAGTGACCAACTACGAGGTTTGCCTCGATTCAATGCACAACTGTACTGACTGCAAATGAGGTCACCACCAGTTTTCTGTGATTCAGTTATGAGGTGTAGAAATGAAATTCTGCTGAAACGTGAATTCTGTTTGTAGTTCGCACGTGCCTTGAAGCTCGCAAGAATCTTAGAAGCACGCAAGTTCTAGGTCAGGACATCTTGTAGCGTCGAAGTAAAACATTATTTCCTCGCTTTTACGCAAGTCAAATTCAGTGTCCAGAAAAAGCCATTATTCAAACCTTTCTCATTACTAAAGGAAAGCAAAACATTTTTACAATTCTTTGTTTTTAATGAGAATTCTGATCAACAATAAACCTTCTAAATATGACATTTACAGGGAAACCTTCATCCGGCTCCCAGTCGTGGAACCGTAAATTTTTCAGAACTCTGGTCAAATTCTTTAAAAATTGAAGTCAGGATTTTAAGCTAGGCGCACACTATAACACTTTATCAACAGAGCGCTTGGAGTACACTTCAGTGGGCAGCGATGAAAGTGCAGAGGTGAAACTAGTTTGGTAATATCATTCCCTTGTGGCACTTTGGTGCATGCGCATCCTTGTACCAGTTCCTAACTCCCATTTGAAGCTGAATATTGCCACTGCGAAGTGCTTGTCAAGCTGACTTGAATTCTTGTCTTCTTTGGAATCAGAATTAAGGCATTTTTGTATTGTATTCTGTTCACGCTTTTTCGTGCAAAGGAAAGGTAAGGCCGGCTTTTGTCAATGGAGGAAAGGGGGGAGCTCTTGACACGATTGTTATCTAGATCATAAAGTCACCACGAAATCTTCAATGTGTTAAAGTTGCATGGCCTGGTTCTCATACACATCGTTTGGTCGTGTTTGACAGACCTTACTTTCTTGGGGAACAAGAAATCACAAGAACACGTGGAGGTAAGTGATATTGCTTCGGTCGTTTACACGTTGAATCACTTCTGATAAATTAATGTTTATCCTGATTTTAGTTTCGATGCATTTCAAGTGGTTTTATGTTGCTCGTCCGGTTTTATGTTGGTCTGGGGGTGAATTTCGTTCCGACGGCACAGACATTTTTGCCACGAGTGGTCAACTTTGCGCTTGCAATGATCTATTATATGTGAACTAGAGAGAATATGAAGATGGATCAACACTGCATAATTGCCTCTCACTAAACGAGAGCAATCTTGCTGCTAAAAATGAGAAAATTGCCCGAAGAGTTCATTCAAAATCATTTTGACCAAACCAATAATTGAAGCGACGCGATCGGTCTATATCAGCCCCCATATGAAATATCATCCCCAAGCAGGTATTCTTCAACTCCTGTTTTCGTCGCACTCCGGACGTACCTGTACGACAATAGACTTGAATCCACCTTTTGTCATTTACGACGAACCAACAAAGCCACTAGCGAGTGCAAATATCGTTCCCAGACGGTGTGTTTTCGCGACAGATAGAAAACACGTACGCTGCTGCATTATTCCTGCTGCAGACATCCTGGTCGACGATTGTTTACGCGTGTGCCTACGAAAGTAAGAAACTATCATGCCTAAATACGTCCTTCACTATTTCGATGTCCCAGGGAGAGCTGAAGTCACAAGACTGCTTTTTCATCAAGCAAATGTAGAGTTTGAAGACCACCGATTCAAAGGGGGCGAATTCGCAGAGATCAAAAAGGATGGTAAGAAATCTAGTGATGTTTCCTTGTTTTGTTAGCATGTCTAGAATAGACCACTTTCGCAATGACGTCAAAAGGTTTTTTAAAACGAGGTGCGAAATTGAAAACGAGAATACCGATGTTCCAGTTGCCTTGGCATTCTCGCACAACTATCGAAACACCGATCTTGTTTGGAAAATTAGAAGCGTTTGTTTGATTAAACTTGAGCAGTTAAGATCTTGAAATGGAAGAGTTTCAATCGTTGCTTCCTGAAGGAAAAGTTGTCGAGTGTTTGGAAGATTTGGGGTCATTAACAGTAGCGGAATTAAAGAGCATTTTGAAGCGCTACAAGGAGAAAACATCCGTGTTAAGGCCGATCTTGTTCTTCGCACGTTTGCCGTATTTTGCCGTGCAAAAACATTTAGTGTGCATTCTGAAGATGTGTTAGATGAATCCTCTCTCCTTTGCCATGAAAAGAATACACCTACGAAGCATTCCATCAGCAATGTCAGCATCTTCCATGGACATCTGACCTACGTGGAACACCGGCTTTTAATTTTCTGCAGTTGTACGAATATTTGGTTATAAGAACGTCCAAGTTCAAGCACATTCTTTTGAAAAGTACATCATATAAGAAGCTGAAAGCTTTCCAGTTCTTTTATGAAGGGTTTATAAAGAAGATTGACGTTGCAACAGATAACAACTTTTCTTATTTTGATGTCAGAGTCAAAGCTTCAATGAAGAAGTGTTTATACAAAGTAATTTTAAAATTGTCAATCAATTCTGGTGATGTTTGCTCTGCTGCATGTACTTGTCCTGCTGGTATTGGTCTTGGTGGTTTGGCAACTGCAACCATGTTGGGGTGTTCTCTTTGCTCTTGAAGACTTCAACAGACGTGGTTTACGAGAGTATCCATCTGCTGTATCATGCACTTCAAAGCTGTCTTCTTGGAATGTTCCAAATGCAACTGCTCTTAAATCCATCAATCCCTCTCCAATAGATGAAGTGATAATACAAAAAATCAAGTTTGGAAAGGACAATGATAAAAGTAATTTGTCTCACTATAAATCCTTTGATCCACGTGCTCCATCTGATAAAGCTATTGATGATAAAAGACTTGAAGCCCTCAAAATGAAATTGGCAGAAGCTTTACCAAACAGTGGTTTTTTTTGGCTTTCATGAAATTTCTGAACCTGCAGATTCTGACACACTTGCTTTAACTGAAGCCTGCATCCAGTCCTGAACATCCTTTCTTCTATGAATCCATCTCCTTCAATGAATATTACGAT
>ML133415.1:26779-212005 GCA_003864495.1 Nemopilema nomurai
TGAAAACTCTATGCACAATTGAAGTGCACACTTAAACCAATGTGTAGGCCTGCATCCTTGAAAGTTTGCTCTTGCTAACCCAAGATCTCGTTGAAAACTGCCATGTTCTGCAGTCTGGCTCTTAGATGTAAGGAACATTTCATCTTGTAAACAAGATGTTTTATCACTTGCTTTTGAATCAAATTAAAATTGAATTAATTTTGGAAGAGCTAAAGCTCTTTTTAGTCTATTTGCTGAGCATGGTGATGGGAAAATTGTAAGCTAAAACAAGTCAGTCAACTCAAATCTAATAATGCTCATTCAGAAAACCTAACAAAGAGGTGGATGATTAACTCACCTCCAGATGAACTTATTTGTATTTGTTTTTACCTAGCATCTAAGGGTAGTTTTGAGGACATTGAGAAGTTTATGCAGACCTTGTGATCCGTTATGCCTGGAATTACAGAGAGCTGGCGATATTCCTCACTCTTGGTGAAAGTTTTGTCATGCCAGGGACTGGAACCAAAGAGCCTTTGGTCTGTAGACAGCGCCTCTAACAACTGTGCCATCCTTGCATTAATGAACTGGTAATATAGACTTAAAAGTGGTGAGGTGAGGGCTGGTGAATAAAGCATGATATATTTTTGTTATGTCAAATACTAAGCCAGAAATTATGTGCTCTAACAAGATGCATAATAATCAAAGATTCTGTCTGCCACAGAATTATTGCACAAAGAGCCTCAGTTGGTTTACATACAGATTCAAACCTCTTGACTACATTTGTACAATCAACTAGGCCTATAGTCACTCTGCTAATACTTGTTACAGTCACATAGAGTTTAGACCCAAATATGCAAAACAATTCAATTTTGCTCCACTTACAGTCACAATCTATTTGCAGTCACAAGTTTTAAAGAAACATTTGCTGTGACTTTAAACAGAGTCTACTGTATTTTGCAACTCGGTATCCTGGGTATTGAAATGATATTTATTTAAAGAGATTGCAGAGCTTACTGACTCAAAGATAATGCAATCTCAAGAGAACACACAACATAATAGCAAATGAAGTTGAAAATTTAACAAAAGATTGCAATTACGACTGAGCTTGCTAGTTTCTTTGAAATCCCATAGTTCCAAATTTGAATTGAACGCTATATCTGATTTGTATTTGAATTGAACACTACATCTATGTCTGATTTGATCCTTCCAGTGTCTTTTTGGCTCTATTGATATTGTGAATCATTATTGAATGCTAGCCTCCAAATGTGCATGAAATTTGTTTCATTCAAGACTTCAAATTGCTTATTCTTAATATTTAAGGTCTGAATCGAGTGAAGACGATGTGCCACAAATAGGAGATTTTAGCGACGAATTTGTTACCGATTTTTTAAATGTTTTTGGTGATTCAGATGACGAAGAAGAATTTGAAGGATTTCGCTTTGAAATGCCACCACTGGATGATGTGGAGTGGACACTCAATTCCGAGCCTAGCTTGTCAGCTGATCCAGATGCTCTTGACGATTTACCCGAGCCAGGGCCTACAATGAACATAGCAGATAACGCGAATGCTCTTTTTTATTTCCAACTATTTTTTGGAGATGACATTTTTAAAAAAATTGTTGAGTGGACAGAAAAAAACGCTGCAACAAAGTTACACCAAACCAATGGTGAACAGTGGAAGGTGACTGTAGATGAAATCAAAGCCTACATCGGCATCGTTGTGATCACCAATAGCCTGCTCGTAGTCCCAAGGACAGAACGATATTTCATTGCAGATGAAAGCAAATGGATTTTCCACACAAATATTGGAAAAAATTTTACCAGAGATAGATTTGCTGAGATTCAGCGCTTCGTACATTTTTGCGATCCAAATATGATGGGAGAAAGCCGCGATCGCCTTCGCACAATTAGGCCAGTGTTGGATCACTTGCAAGAAAAATTCAAAACAATGTATGTTTTGGCAAGAGACATCTCAGTAGACGAAAGTATGATTCCCTTCAAAGGACGTCTTTCTTGGACACAAAGAATGCCACAAAAGCCAGTGAAGGTTGGCATCAAAGTTTTTGTTTTGGCCGAAGTGAGCACGGGATACTGCTGGAACTTTGATGTATACACGGGCAAAGCGGGAAACACCGATAGTGATGTTGGCGACTTGGGGAAAACCGATATGGTTGTTGTCAACCTCTTGAAAGAACTTACGCATCGTGGCCATCATCTGTACATGGATAATTTTTATACAAGTGTACCACTACTTCTTTACTTAGAGAGGCAAGGAATTTTGGCCTGTGGAACAATACGTTCTAACAGACGATATTACCCTCACCAACTACTGGGTAACGAAATTAAAAAAATGGAAAGAGGGGAGAGCAAATTTGCAAGCCATAAGGGGCTAATTGCTTTGGTTTGGAAAGACACAAAGCCTGTCTATTTCCTCAGTTCAATTCATAATTCCTCAGCTGGTGAGCCTGTGACCAGAAACACAAAAAAAGATGGGAAATATGAACAGATTAGAATTCAGTGCCCCCAGCTGGTCCAAGACTATAATGCAAAAATGCTTGGGGTCGACCTTTGTGACCAGCAATCAATTGTTAAAAAAGACAAAAAACAAAAAAGATTCTATCTGAGAATATTTATTGCTTTGCTAATGAAAGCAATAAACAATGCCTACATTATTGAGGGGCAGATCAAACCCCATATGGTTCCAGGAAAAAGAAAGCGTGACCTCCTTGCTTTCAAGGAGGAACTAGCCTTGGCGCTAGTGGGAAACACAAGGGTCGTAAGTTGTGGAAAAGGAAGGAAGAGAAGGAGCACAGCAGAAGTTGAAGAAAGGAGACTGGCAAATGTTGGCATTCATTTGCCACAAAAGGGAGAAGGAAAGGAGCATAGATGTGTTGTTTGCAGAAAAAAGCGAGCATTCTGGATAACTACAAATCCAGACAGAGATGTTAAAGAGTGCCCGTATACACTTTCTAAAACAACATTTTGCTGCATTGGGTGTGAGCCTGTAAATTCTGTTTATCTCTGCATTAAAAAAGACAATAATTGCTTTACAGACTACCACACAAAGGTTCAGTTTTGGCGTTGAAAGAGACATTATTTCGTTCTGTTTTTGTATTTTAACTAATTTTGTTTGCTTAATAAGACTGTGTGTTAAAACCATGATTTTTGAATTCTCTATCAAATTCTCTATCTTCTGATGCCAAGTGTCCTATATAACATTTTCCTTCTTCCTTGTAAAAATTTAGGTTGAAAATTATGTACGAAAATTTTATGTTTAGGCCAGGGAATTCAGTGTTAGAGGCACTTCCGGAGTAGGAAATCTAGTGAGGAAAGGGTTAATGATTCGCATAGTATGAAATTGTTTTTCAGCAAACAGATGGAGAGAAATTCTTCAACAATGGATGTTGATGAATCATTCCTTGAAAATTTGACATCAAATATTATTTGCAAACAACACAAAAATCAGCATCATTTGAATTTCAACAATCTTTTTTTATAAAAGTCAAGTAATTTTCTTGTCATCGGTTTCATACAGCTATGCCAGTGGTATAGACGGACCAAAATGGCAACTATGACACTGACCTTGGTGCAGACACAAGATGGTAAATTAGCAGTCAAGTACTCAGGTAAGACTAAAGTGACCATGATCGAATCCTTATAATGTTCTGCATTGTATCTCCGTCAATTACACCTTACATTGCCTCCATATTCTCAGAAACTTTTTACTGATTTTTCTTCATAAGAAGGATTTTAATCAGTTATGTTAATGGAAGTGGTCAACAGAGTAGTCTTAGTCTTTGAAGGGTAAATTTCTGATAGTTATAAGCACTTCTAAACGTAATTTTAAAGGAAATTAAAAACTCCTTTTCAACAAATTATAGTACAGAATGTCAATATCACACCCAAATAATATCATGCAGCTTCAGACCAAAATATATGATAAGTTGTGAACTAAGGCTAAAGGATTAAGTTGTCAGTGAGAGTCAACAATTTGCATAAATGTTCTTATATGATACCAAATAACAGTAAATTCAAAGACAAAAAAATACTCAGACCTAAAATTTAAAGATATAACCCAAGTTCAGGGATGCTGGAAATATTTTTGAGTTATTTACTTGAAAGATATCTATGAAGTCCAGAAGCAAAGTATAAGAACTTGGTTTATCTTACCCTGACCTTAGTACCTTAGAGCACTGCCTTCTTGACTAGTACTTTTAATATTCATTTAGGCCCAGAGATTTTTGAACCCGTCGAAAAAAAAACGAAAAGATTGGGAGAAAATTGTAGAAAACAAAGTTGTACAGGAAGGGCTACAAAAGGAGGGACTGACAATTAATGCAAACGTTGTTGATGAAATAGCAGAAATAGATTTTGGTAGGTTTCTTTTTTTCTGTAAAGCTGCAAACTATAGACAACTCTTGTTTCTTTGTGGAAACATTTGAATTGCTCTTTAATTTATTCAGATCTTTTTAGCTATTCGCAACAAGCCTGGTCATTTAAAAGGCCTTTGTATGAATTATTGATTTTATCTTTATCCAGTTGATCTTTTTCAACAATACAGCGCTACTTTGTTATAATAGTGTTGTCACCTCATGTTTTTCCTTTGGAAATTATTTTGGAAGGATGATCTACCGACATGTACGATAGTTATTACATTGCCATTGAAAAGTTATGCATTTTATCCTTCAAGAAAATAGCTACATGCTTTTTTTCTAAGGAACCTACCTCGAGGCCTAGTTCCAAAAGTTCCTTATTCATAGACCTCAAATCATCAGATTTTAGTCCAAAAGTTCCTTAAAAGTTCCTTAATTTTCGCTGTACATCAATAAGCCTTAACACTTAATAGAGAGAGGGGCGAGACAGCATATGCGGAAACTACTCAATGAAGCACTTGACACACGAATAGCAAACAATCTATGCGAGTATTGGCTGCAAATGAATGGAACCTGCTTTTTAGTTCTTGATGCTTGCAGTTATGAAAAATTTTCAAATCGAAATGTTCCTCAGGGATTTCGTTTTTAGTAGTACAAGTTCTCTAAATATTTCGGCCTAAAATGGTTCCTTATAAAAATAGCGTGTATAAAATGGAACAAGTATTACATAGATTTATTAGTAATAGCTCGTTCCTAAATGTTTGTTTGCTTTAGAATTCGGTAAATCAGGCTCATCGGTCCATTTTATTCAAGGTATTGACGAGATTGTTTTTAAGACCCTTGCCAAGGCAGACTTTTTTCACATGTATATTGATGACAAGCAAAAGTTGATATCTCAAATAATAATCGGCGAAGGTCAGTCTGCTTTTCTATAACATTGTGACAAGCATTTCAAAATGTGAAGTCTTTGAACTTTGTAAATAAGCAAATTATTTTAGCTCCAGTTAGCCTGATTGTACCAATGTAGCCTGTTTTAATGGAATGTCTTTATGTAGACATGTGCATTCTATTGTCTACCTGTAAAAGTAGTGGAATTGTAGAAACCTTCGCTTACATGGGATTTTCTCCATTTTCAATATTTCTGTTAGTTTCAAACTTGGCATCGTTGTGTGCTTTGAAAGTTCGGCTATTTGAATATGAAAAAATCGAAAAATTCCTGTTTTCATCCAGAAAACATTGACCATACCCTTAAGTAAGCACTGAACGCTAATGTATTGCCCCTTGGCATTAATAGACTTTCATACATTTTTATTTCATTATGGTTCACTTTCCCACATGGGCATTGTCAACCTGCGAATTTTCTAAATCAGCCAAATCTTACCAAACTATTGCCAATTTTGAGCACTGTCAGTAGATTTCATCGTAGAGCAAAAAATATTTTTTCCTATTTGTTTTCATTTGCACATCTACAGAATTTTCCTGAGATTAAAGAATTGAACTTCTCTGGCAAGCAGTTTGTTTGCATAAAGCCATGTGACAACCAGTATGGTGTTGTTGGTGTTAACCATATGGTTTTGTTTGCTATACATGCTCAATCGTCATAAATGCGTGTGTACATGTTGGGTGTTTGAAGGGGGTGTTGCAGAAAGAGAATGAAAGCCTTCCAGATTTCATATTGGAGATGGAGTCACTTCGCTACGATATGCAGCAGACTGGGCCAAAATCAAACTGCTACTTGCCAAAAGCCATATCGGCATGCAAAGTGACATGAGAGACATCTCATTGCCAGCAGAATATCTACAACTTTCAAAGTGAAAGAGCACCTGATGATCCTATCAAGCTTTTCCCTCCAAATAGTATTTGTCCCAGCTGTAGCAGTGAAGTTTCAGAGCTTGTTTACCCAGTGCAAAAGAAATTGTTTCTTTGATTCAATTATGTTACAGTGGAAGGTTAGTTTACTTTCCTTTTACATTTTTTAAAAATTCAGCTATTTGAGATTTGTTTTAAAAGATTGGACTCTTGCAAAAGTTTTGCTTGCATTAGTGAGCAATTTTTGGCATATTCTCTATATGCATCATACAGAATTAATTCACACCTTATAGATAAACTCACTTTCCTGTCTTATTCACTTGATCATGCCTTTTCTTCTTAAACTTAAATAACTCCACGACCACCATATAAGCTGGAAAGCGATATTTTGTTGACATATTGTTTTAAGTCCTCAAGTCATGTTTTCTGTAGTTGAAAACACATGTTGATTATATTTTTGTTTGTTTCTCAGTATATGCTCGGCTGTGTTCCAACTGTTCTTTCCTTCAACAATACTGTGGCTCTTCTGATGGCATTTTAACTATGGGATCTTTTCTAATTGGTCACAATGTTTTGTGAGATTATTTGTTTCAATTTCTAATTGGAAACAGGTTTGTTCCTGATTAAAAACTGACCATTGTAGGTTTAGAGGGCAAAGCAAAGTATCATATGTAAGACTCTCAACTTTTTATGTTTAGTGAATATGGCTGAATATAACAAATTGTTGATCAGGAACTTTAGATTTTATTAGAATCCTAGTTATGAGAACTTATATCATTTGAGTGTAAATAAATTCAACCTCTGGTATCTACACATTGTGTTGAGTAAAGTGATAAAATTTAATCATTTAATTTCATTTTATGTGACCGTTCTAATCTACATTAATGCACATTAAAATATTTTCGACAATTTAATGCAAACATCAATTAAGATTATGATGAATATTAATGACAACTTTTTAATGGTTCAGAAACCATGCTTATGATTAGTAATAGAGAGATAATTCTCTAGGTACCGACCTCTCAGAGCTGACCATAAACCAAATCAGTTTATATCTCTTCTTAGTTGCAGCATTGTCGGATTTTACGACAAATGGAAACTGACTTTTGAAGCAGCAGGGCTGTCACACCGGGAGCTGTTACCGTATCGAAAGTTGCGCTTGTCTTGGTACTCTTTCATGAATCTTTTGGATATCGATTACGCTAATGTTTCATACGCGACATTTGTGGCAATTTCCAGTACTATAGTGTGTGACGCAACATCGCTTGGCTTCAAAAAAGCTACTTCCAATATATGCTTGTGGCTTCTGGAACTCGTCCAGAAAATGCCCTTGATGTAAGTATTTGATTGTCATTTTTTATCTTTCTTCCTCGCAACTAGCATTTAAATTACGTTTTTATCTTTGTTATATGCCTACTTGCATATTGATTTATTTCCAATATTGCGTTCTTTCAATAGAAGGTTTGTTGTACCTATAAAACTTTTTAAAGAAATATTTTGTCTATGTGTTCTCCTAGTGGCTTTTTGCAGGTACTTTACAGGCTTTGAGCCTGACGAGAGCCTAGACCAATGAAAGGTTGCAAAGTGTTCGTTTCGAAAGCGTTAAATTTGCTATTAGTTGATAGTTGGTTAGCATCCATAAATTCCTGTTTTTTTCTGACTTGCATTCTCTTCAGACGTCAGACGTCACCGCAATAATCAATTGTCTCCATTCCACTAGCTTTAGGAAAAGAACGATGTTATCCTTAAAAGCTTTCAGAGAGAAGCTGAAGAAACTTTGTGATGGTGAAGTGTCGAATGTCGAAATGCTTTGTGAGGTGTTTGAGCAGCACTGCGCATCGCCTCTGTCTCACCCGTTTGCTCTTATTTCCATCCTGATGGTGTCTTCCATGATGTTCTAGCAGAAATAATGGCAGGATTGGATATAATGACGCAACCAGAGAAACTGCTTACGTTACAGCGTGCGGCTCCGATCCTTTTTAAGATGCTGACTGCGTTGCCTGTTGGAAATATCCCAGATGAGCTCAAAGCACTTTTTGAAGCTATGGCAGATAAGTTGAAGGTTACATTCTCAAAGAAAGCACTCTTTGAAGCTATGGCAGATCAATTGAATCTTACATTTTCAAAGGGAAGTACTCTTTCAAGCTATGGCAGATAAGTCGAAGCTTACATTCTCAAAGGAAAGCAATTATCTTGACCAGGTTGAAACCAACGATACATCTGCCTCAAACGAGATTTCGTTTCTGCCAAATTGGCCTCGGTCGAACCAACAGGGATTATATAAGCAAGATATTTTGAAAAGTGGACAGAATAGACTCCAACATGACAGCACAAAGGATTATCGTGGACATCATTGGCTAATGCCAGGAATCTTCACTCTTTGTTTTAAAAATTTCATGCTTTGATTTTACTACTCAGGAGCAAAGATATACAATCAACTTCCTCTATAAATTAGAAAAATTGAAAGTCGTTTTAAGTAAGAAAAGAGCCTTTAAATTATTTTAAGTTTTAATTTAAATAAGAAATAGTGTCTATTCATAGAAATATTTTAACTTATTTAGCTATTTAACTTTATAACTACTTTCACTGCAAATTGCAAATAGGGAATTTTTGTTTTACTTCCAGAGGGCACACTTGAGACAGTTGATGAAATAATCGAAATTCACAATATATAACTGTAGAATGAATTATTCATTGGATAGAAAGAATTGAGTTTTGGTCGGTAATTTACCCCCTTCCCCACCCTACTAGAAGTCATCATGACACGCCCCTGGTTGCTTCTGCCTCATTTTAGGGTAGTTGGGCCTTATTTTGAAGCTGTTAAAAATGTATACACTAGTGCCTTTTTGCGAATAGCACGAATATTTTTGTAAGTGCTTCCGTCAATTTTGAAATTCTCCATTTTAAAAAATTGAAAAAAGTGGTTGCTATTGTTAGCGTATTCAAATGTCTCCGTTTTTGGTATTCAATACGCACCGTATTCGTAAACATCCGTTTTTCATTTGCGTTTTCAAAAGACTCCGTTTTCATAGCAGAGTAGTGTGTACGCAAGGCAAAAACGGATAAGTTTGACTCCGTTTTCATTTGAAAAGTATTGTGAACGGGCCCTTATATAACGACATTTTAATCGCATTGAATCAGCCATATATTTGCACTTACGCACAACAATCAGTATTTCTATTGTATAGATAGATATTCACTTTGTAGCCTAGCTTTTCTATTTCGCTTTGTTTTAGTTAATTCCATTTTTCCAGCTGTTTTTAGATAGTTGTGTAGATAGTTAAAGGATTCATTTGGGTTTTGGAAGCGAAAACAAGCTGTCCTAACTTTTCACATCTACAACACTGAGGTGAGAAATTATATATATATATATTTATAAGATAAACAAGACGTCAGTAAAAGAGCCAGCAGAGCTTTTACTAAATTGGTGACCACGCTTTTCATTAGATTTGCCTTTGTCAAATTGTGTATATTTACGTGCAGTTCTCTTCGTGTCCTCATCATTTGGATAGGCCATATTTTTTATACCCTTCCATTTCGCACAATGAATGACGAAACACCAACTGACAGGACCTCAACAAGTTTGCTTCCTCTCCCAAATGCCATGCACGTCGCTGCGGTGCACGTGAAACTCCCTCCGACTTGAGACTGATAATGATGTTCTTAAAAGAATGGAAACTATGCATGTCGCTAATGGTTTACTCATCATCATCATCATCATCATCATCACCATCATCATCACCATCAACAATTTAAGCCTGTTCACGCCACTGCTGGCGGATGGCCTCCACAGCTGTCTCCACGCTCTCCCATTTTGTGCCACATGAGTCCACAGGCTGCTAGTTTTCTCCTCTATCCCATCTCTCCATCGTCTTTTCGGCCTCCCTTTTCTTCGTCTTCCATTTCTCGGGGTCCATTCTGTTGTTATCTTTGCCCATCTGTTGCTGTTCATTCTGGCAAGGTGTCCCGCCTACTGGCCTTTCATCCTATATACTATCTCTGTAATCCCTCTCACTTTTGTCTTTGATCTTATAACTTCATTCCTGATCTTGTCTTTTAACGTTATATTCAGCATTGATCTTTCCATGAGTCACTGCGAGTTTCTCTCTCTGATGTTCCGTAAGTGACTATGTCTCTGCTCCATATGTATATCCTTTCTTTTCAAGCATATAGGCATCTTACGGTCTTTCAGCAAGGTGCTGTACTGCCGTCTCCACCCTGATGTTATATCCTCTGATCAATTTCTTTTGCTATCTCATTTTCTGTAGCCTGAGCCCCAGACCCCAAACTAAAAGTTCTATTTGGAGTCTAGGGCTCAGGCTAATTTTCTGGTGTCAATAGTCTTCCGAGGTACTTGTATTCATCAACCTCTTCTAGCTGTTCTCCGTCCACCGATATTCCTCTTCTCTGTTTTCTTCTTGCGACTCCATTGCACATGATTTTCGTTTTTATTTTGTTCATTCTCATTTCATCTTTCTTTCCTTCTGTGTTGCGATCATTTAGCAGTTTTGCCAATCCTTCTTCATTTTCTGCAAACAGTATGATGTCATCGGACTGTTTTTAAGTCGCTTAATCTCCCTATGTTGATGTTGCTTCCATCTTGAATTTCAACTCTCTTAAATATTTCCTTTACTGATAATGTGAACAGCATAGGTTAGAGCGTGTCTTCTTGTCTCGCACCTTACAAGATGTTGATATTCTCACTTAAGGATTCTTTTCTTATCTGGGCTGTGCCTCCTCTGTATGCTTCTTTTAGTACATTGACGTATTTCTCTTGCAATCCATGTTTTTTCAGTGCTGTGAAATCTGCCTTGTGTTGGATGGAATCAAAGGCTTTCTCGTAGTCAACAAAAGCCACGTGGAGTGGGATTTGGTACTTATTGGTCTTCTCAAGTACTTGTGTTATGGCATGTAGGTGGTCAGTGGTGAAGTAGCCTCTGCGATAGGCTGCTTGTTCTTCTGGTTGATGTTCTTCCAATGTGCTGCAAAGTCTGTTCTTCAGGATCTTCATGAACAGTTTATATACGTGGGATAGCAAACTGATTGGTCTTTAGTTTGCTAGGTCTTCTTCCCTTTTTTTGAATATAAATGTGATGATGGCATTCTTCCATTTTGATGGTACAATTTCTTTTCTTATTACTTCATTGAAAAGTTCGTATGGTTTTACAAATCTCGCTGTATTAAATTCTTTTCCTTGCATTTTTGTCTTTGCCAGACATTTCTCTTCTTATCTTCAGTAGTCGTTTTGAAGATATTCACCCTTTGTATGACATCTACGTTCAGCGCTATGTTCTTATTGCTCAGGATCAATCTCATTCATTATTTTATCTCTTCATTAGGTCTTCTCCATGTCCACGTCTTGCTTTCCTTTTTCTTGAAATATGTGTTCTCAATCATCAAGTTTTCAGCTGCTGCAAATTGGCCATTGCCTTGATCACGTGACCTACTTTTGCATTGAAGTCACCCATGATGTCTTTGTAGTGACTCTTATTTCTTCCCATTTCATTCGCTATTTCCTCGTACATCTCTTCCTTTTTTTGGTCGTCATGGCTTGATGTTGGTACGTGCACTTGTATCACTTGCATTCTTGCATACTTGCATTCGTGCACTTGTATCACTTGCATTATCACTTGCATACTTCTTGTTCATCTTCAGTGTAAGCGATGCCACTCTGCTGCTTGCCCCTTCAAATTTTATGACCCTGTCTTTGATGTTCTTGTGTACAAGGAACTCCTCCGATGGATTCATTTCCTCCTTTGGTGTACAGCACATGTCCGCTTTGAACCTGTTCCAGCTGTTCTGCTCTTCTCCATGATTGACTTATTCAGTTGAAAATGATTATGTGTGAGAAAACTCTCCAGGAGGCAATGGGGCAGGGCAGGAAGAGTTTAATTGATTCTTAAGCCGTTGCCCATTCATTCAAAAGGAAAAAGCGGGTGTGGAAAAATCTCTTGCTGGAAGACTAATTATTACTTTGCCCTCTTTGAACATTTATTGACGCACAACAAACGCAGGCCTTTCGTTTCAAAGCTGCAAACAGCACAGCGTGTGTGATGTGCACGTATCGGCAAACTCTATGATTGTTCGATTTCGTCAAATTTGATTGATTGATTTATTGATTTGATTTAATGATGTTCACTCTTAAACTTAGGTAACTCGGTACCTTTAATGTGTTCATGTACCATAATTAAAAGCGCACATACACAATCATCTAAGTATAATTTTTCATACAACACATAGGATCCCTCAAAATCTTTGGCCCAAAAATCCAGTAACCAAAAACATGATTTTAACTCTCATCTGCTCCTGCAGTCGTGGAGAACTGGGACCGAGTTTGAACGAAAATCTTCTCAGATAATAAACACTTACCCAAAAATCAGAGCATTCAATCTTCTCTGTCTTTTAAAATGCTTTATTTCATCGGCAGAAATTTCTTGAAAGGTCGTAAACATATGTAGCTATGTCTGCAACAGCGTTGTTGCTCAGACTTGGTAGGGTAAAAAGCCACTTGGGACAATTGGCCCTCTGTCTGAAGGTCGGGGGCCCCTAACGGCCATGCCTTGCTCCTTAGACGCAGGATTCCATCATTCAAGCGTTTTGATTGGTTGATGACATTATAGGCAAAAATGTTATCAATGAGCTAGATGTCATTAAGTCCATGTAAAATTTAGGGCCTGTGTAAGGGGTCATGGTTGCCGGTCTATTTTCTTGTCCCCTTCTTTCAGGCAAAGTCGTTTGTTGAGTCCGTTGTTGTTCACTTTGTTTCTTAATGGTTTTTACTCAAAGATTAATTATGTCTATACCGGTTTCAGACTGGGTGGTAGAAATATCTGCTCACTTTTATATACTGACGACTTAGTTTTATTGGCTTATCCTTCTGAAGATCTGCAATCTCGGATTGACAAGCTAAACCAGTTCTGCATGTTTATTAATTTGGGAGTAAATACTTCAAAATCCAAGATAACGGTTGTCGAAAAAAACAGGAAAAAGTCGAAGGCGTGCAACATTTGAAAATTCAGTGATTTTGCAAACTCATCAGGAGATCAAATGATGCAATGAGTACAAATACCTTGGAGTTACTTCTTAATCTAATGGCTCTACAGTGCTCATGTCGATATAATCCTGCTTTGCTCTCTTGTCCAAAAGCAATGAATGGGATGGCAACAACCTAATACTGTTTCTTTTTGACTGAAGAATATACTTCATATCCTAAATTAGGCCACTGACAAAAGGGGTCTGGAGCATGGGAAAGCCTGGAAAAGTTTTATCTTATGGCTTGCAAGTCAACCCTAGGTGTTAAAGGGGCTACCTTCAACGTCTTTTGAGGTTTATGCAGAGTTAGGACGTTGTTCATTGCTTGAAAAAGACACATCAATATCGTAAAATTTAATATTTGTTTGATTAATCCTGATTCTACAAGATATGTATGCAGAGCACTTCAAATATTAACTAATGATGCAGACTCCAGCATTTCAAATTGAGCTAGTATCGCTCGCTCCGTGATGACCCTTTACGGAATACATAACACCGATAACTCTTCTATTGTGAAATCGAAAATTTCTTTTCATTTCAGAGTCCAGAAAATGTTATAACCTTCCTTTGGTTGCCAATGTTTATAATTTATACCTTCCTCTTTACAAACTGACGACAAAAATATATTTTACAAATTACTAATAAACATTCCTCAATTAACAGGCAAACCTTCCTCTGGCTTTCAGCGTAGATCCGTCAACACTTCTGGAGTCTGTCCAATTTTAGGTCAAAAGTTATGGAAATATAACATGGAAAACTTTGTACAGATGCATCTATCAGAACTGTTAGTATGTTCCATTTAAATTGATTCGATTTAATGCACGTTCCATTCAGATGAAAAAGTCTCCGCTTACACTCATCCATAAAAATTGAATCAGTTTATTAAAACGCCCCATCATTTCATCATGGACTCCGATGAGAAATGTGCTGCTGCTTCCGTTGTTGTCGCAGTTGTTTAAAAATAACCAAAACTTATGCGCAAAAATTAAACAGGCAAATCAGATCCATTCTGGTTAAGCCGAAGATGAGCTGGGAGCTGATAGCATGCTTTTGCAAGAATTTCGTCTGGAAGAAGGTGACGAATATCAAACGTTTTTGAGAATGTTTTGCGAAAATGTAGATGAGCTTTTGCAACTTGCTAAAGTTGTATTCAAAGACAACACTGCGAACGGCAGTACAAGCAAAATAAAACTAGCTGCCACGATTCCTTTTTGTCAACTGGCAGTAACTACTCAGATGTCATGTTTTGGATTCACAAGAGGACCTTGTAGGGATGCATTGCTGGAGTTTGCGAACAGGTTAAACCGGTTAAAACCTTGTACAACAGGTTCATTAAAGACAAGCATTTGAAGCTGAGAACATTAGTTCGTGCAAATAATTCTAAATATATGGTATCACTAAATTTTCTTTCATATTAAATGAGATAAAATAGAAAACTATGAACTACTATAACTTTTATAGACAGAGGATGGAGTCTGACTGACGCCTGGATGTTGTGCCTCCCACTGATGTGAATACGATTGTTGGCTTAATGAAGTTTGAATACGAATGTGCAAAATTGGCCTGTGGATTATGAATTTGCAACATTTCAAATTGGGCCTGAAAAATGTCTGTTGAATTTTCACTTTCAGGTGCGTTTTGAGGCCATTGTTGGAAATATTTTCAAGGCTATTAAATGCTAACCAAAAACCTCGTGACTATCCACAGTCCCTCTTTTCCTTCCTGAAAGAACCGACAGTGCCTCTTCAACTACTCTGTCTTCTTTACTTGGTACCTCTGTCTTCTGCCCTTTCTCCTTAACCAAAGGCTGCTTCGTATATGTTCGTCTTGGTGTTTCGAAGGTTTCGTTATCATGATATTCTTGCACGTCTACTAAAGATTATTCACTCATACCATCATCTTCCTCTTTGACATAATCCTCTTCATCATCCTTAATTAAATCCTACGGTAGAGTGGCTTGATTTCAGATGCCTTGCCTTCAACAAAAAAAGAATGGGAGAATGTGGCTCACGAATGGCAAAGAAACCATTCTAACTGTATAGACTCGATGAATATAGTGATAAAACAACCACGGAATAACGGATCCTTCTATTTCATTTACAAAGGCACATTCAGCATTGTACTCTTACCATTGATTGAGGTAAATTACAAATTCATTTACACTGACGTTGGATGCAATGGAATTAGTGATGAAGGTGCTGTTCGAGGTAGCACGCTGCCCAGAGCTCTGAACAGCGATCTGTTGGGGGTACCAGCACCAAGACCACCAAATCATTATAAAAAGGGCCTACCCTTTGTCATTGTAGCTGATGATGCAGTTCCTTTGCAAGCCAATCTAATGAAGCCATACCCATTCAGGGGCCGATTATATGAGAGTCAGCCCCCCTCTGCCGTCAACTCTTTGTAAAACTGACTGCGATTACATGAGAAGTTTTCAGCCCGGGCTGGAATTTCAGCCCTCCTTTAGCTAGGCGGGCTGTGATTTTCAGCCCGTGTGAACGGGCTAAGATTTCTCATATAATCACAATTTTTTCCAGCCCGGGCTGAGAATTTAGTTTGCGCACGAGCATTTTGAGTACAGTTCGCGCCAAAACACCATAAAGAAGCTTGTCAAAGATGGCGGAAGCAAGTGAAAGCAGCAAAGAACGCTTCCAATAGAAAACGGGAGACAAAATTGCAAATCTTATTCAATGTGTTTAGCAACATACAAGAGCCAATTGGAATTTGATTAAAGTGACTTAAACGCAGACAAGGTAAAGAAATACTTTGTAGAGTAAATAAAGCGCTGAATTGGAGAACATAGAAGGACAACATCTTCCGCTCCTTTTTGCGAAACCATTTTGAATTGTTAAACTTCGAACAATTTCGGCGCGAAAATAGTAGTTGATTCCAGCCCGGGCTGAAAACTCTCAAATAATCGGCCCCTTAGAGGACTGTCAAAAGACAAGCCTATCTTTGATTACAGGTTGAGAAGGTCCAGACGGGGCTCATCAGCCGCAAGCTGAAATAAATGAAACCTGCTTAACAGAATAAATGCGTTTCTATCACGCCTGCAGGGGGCCATAGTTATAGGAATGACAATAAGGTTGCTAGAGATAAATATTATCAATATTTTAACACAAGTTGTAGGGTTGTATGGCATAACAAATTTGTTTAAATACCTACAAATGCTGAAGTATTCTTTCTCGGATTAATGGTGTCACACAAGAACATCAATGACTGGAAATGCGGCCATTTCGATTCGTACATTTCCTCTCTCCCAATTCTGAGCATTAATTTAGTTCTTTTGAAAAATCTGCTCGGAGTTGTTAATTCTTTTCTTAACTTGGTTTTCTAGGAAACAAAGAAAGCAACAAATTTTCAAATTAAATTTTTTCTACGTTGGCTGATCAGAACCCTTTTGCGCTAATACCACAAATATTTGAGCACTGTTAAAAAAATATGTAGAACATTTATGTATTCTCAGGATTATTAGAAAATTTCCATCTTGTCCATATCTTTCGATGATGCTACTGTGGAGGATAAAGTTCATTGTTCATTAATTTGTCCCCTTTACGAGACTGTTAAAAATTATATGTAATCTATGATTTATTCAAATTTCCCAGAACCTCAATCTCTACCCATAATGAGTTGATCTTGTTGCTGAGTCAAAAAAATATGGATTATCTGATATCATTAGTTGAATTATTTATAACGCTTTCCTTTAAATCAGGGGACTCTTTGGGAAGTCCTCTATGTGCATATCCACGTAACGTTGACCTTTTAGCTAATAATCATTTTCATTTTTCTATCTTTACGTTAGCTGTTTGCTGTATTTTGAGATTTATTGCTAGTTTGTAATTGTGTTAAATTGAGAGTACAGAAGCGATGCGCTTTTTCCGCCTTCAAGCCTTTTCATAAAAAAGGATATAACATTATTAATACTGCCTTTCCTGTTCTAATGATATTTTCAAGTATTATTTACTATCATCATAGCATAACTCAAAATGATCTCAATACAATTTCTGCATAACTAGATATACCCCCGCGTTCTATACGTAATTATTGCCTTCCATTGTATCTTAGTAAAATGAAGCTAAGTTTTGGAGTGCAATGAATTCATACCTTGAAACACTAACTCTCTTCTAAAAATATTTACTTAATGCACCAGCAAAGAAGCCGATTGTAATTTGCTGTCAGTTTGGATCTGCAGGTACTTGAAATGGGCCTCAAAAGAAGAAACCAGTTTTATATGCGAGAAGGCCATACAAGGCTCTTAAACCAGGGTTTTTGATAACAAGGATGCGTGCTCCCACTTTTCCTGCAAAATGCTCCCATTTGAAATTTGTTACAGATTGCTCTAATTTTTTCTTTATCATTGTATCGAGGTTCAGCCTTTCCATCTCCTCTTCTTCTTTGGTCTCATCAAAGCACTTGTGGTGCAGCTCGACAAGGCATGCGTCCTCTAAAGGAAAGGAAGCAAAATTACCCTTGTATGGTTAGCATACAGGGCAAGATTGATTAAAACACCTACTGAAGACAAGTGATTGCAGAATTGCTCAAACAGTTGGTGGCCAATAGTTACTCCACTTTCTCCTCTACTGAAAATCTCTTATTACCACCAAGACTATTATATGTAGTAAAGGCCTGACAAGCCTAGCTTTATTTATAACAATTTGCTGGTACGCGGATTCGTTTAAATGCTGGTACTACAGAGCACTTTTCCATTTGAAAAAAATCAGCGCACTCAGAGCACTTTTCCATTTGAAAAATTTCAGCGCTATTTAAACTGTTGTTTTGATAGACTACATTACGAAAGAGCAGCTAAAAACATGAAGGTGCAATTGAAATTTCTAGCTATCAAATTCAAAGCTTATTGTGTTCCTAAATGCTGGCGTAAAAAGTTCATGAATGTTCACCTTGTAATTTGTAATTAGAGTCAAGCTGCTCAACATGGCAGCCTCAATGCTTCCAATCTCAACTAAAGTCATATTATTTGACTAACTGTTATTTGATTAATAACCTTCAATTTTTGTGCTTTGCTTCCTCACAGCTTTCAAGCATGGCAAGTGGAGGACGTTGAACTGTTGATTTGTTGCTATTAGAAACCAATACGTCTTTTGAAACGACACTACAGCAACTTCACGTTTATCGCTGTTCCTTACCTGGGCAACTGGCCAAGACACAAGTCTTTAATTTAATAAGAGAACGAGGTTACTGTGAGATAACGGCAAGAGTATTGAGACCAATCCTCCTGGAAGCGATAGACTTCTTCAGAAAAAATCCGAAGGCCAGACCGAAGATCGACGATGCGGCATAAGAACGAAACAGTGGATATATGTCTGTCGTTGATTCCGAATAATCGAAAAAGCCTGCAGAAGACCCTCATTGGAGCCGTCCTGATTCCAATCGCCATATTGAACGTGGTGTCGAATATCCTTCTCATCTTGACACTTCACAAGACGAAACAGCTGCGGAGCTTTTCAAACAAACTCATTTTTGCAATGACGTTCTCCGATTTGTGTTTTGGAGTGACTGTTCTGCCCGTAACTGCAATGACATGCATAACTGGGATGCAAGTGACATGCCTACAGATCAAACTTGTCGGTTTTTTAGCGGCTTTCTTCTTGTATGTTTCTATGTTCACTATTCTGTGCATCTCAGCCGACCGATATCTTCACGTTGCAAAGCCAAGTCGATATCACATAATGGTGAACACTCGAAGAAAGGCAACTGCAGGCGTGTATGCGTTGGTGAGTGGCTTGGCGACCGCCATATTTTATGTGCTATGGCCTTCTTTCTACCAGCAAATAACTTTACTTATTTGTAATCTTCTGGTGATAATGTTCTTTTTGATTCTAAACACAAAAACACTTAGAATTTTGGAGAAGCACCAGCGAAATATTGTCATACAGCTTCAACCTGCAAATCGATCCGAGAGGGCGGTCAGTAGAACCCCAAACGATCGGCTAGCTGCTGTGAAGATAATTCGCTACGTTTTGATTGCTACGTTCTGTTGCCACTGCCCGTACAACATTGCCTCCACTCTATGGACCTACTACAGGTTCAATCTCGGAGTTGAACCGACAATGCCCGTAGAAGCCTTCTACGAATGGAGTCTTTTAGTCACATTTTGTTGGGGTTTTCTCAACTCGCTGGTGGTAATGCGCGGCAATGGTAAGTGTCGCCGACTAGTAGCATGAATCTTGAAGACGCTGCCATGGCGCATTGTTCATTTACAGAGCCGCAGTAACTTCCACTAGGGTATGATGATTCAATCTTCTTCAGAGTTCACGTTCAAGGCGGCGCTTAGGCCGTCGGTAGACATACGACAATGCAAGCTTTCCAAGGCTTGTTGCGAAACTCATCTTTCTCATACCCGCTGACCAAAGTTTAGTGACGAAAGGAATTAACTTGATTTGGCAAATCCCTTTTATTGTGGACTGCAGGCAATGCATTTGTTCGCGTGTATTTATGTTTGAAAGACGAAGACGAAAATGTTATTTCCAAGAAATGACGTTTGAATCTATGTAAGTTCTGTCTTAATTTGAAAACTGTTTTGTCACACCGTGTATGTTCCGTAATTGTGCTAACGACAACACCTGTTCTTCCTTCAAAAGGGTGCCTTGCTTTGTAAATATTGTCTGTCTAAATGATTACTTCCACGACAAATGGCCTTATTCTTGCCAAGACAAAGTGACAACGGTTAAAAACAAGAAAATTTAAAAAAAAATCTTTTTTGTTGTGTCTGTTCTATATTGTATGTAATTTCGAAAACCATTTAGCAGCATTGTTTGTTTCCTACTGTCTAACTTCAAATGTTCATGTAAATGTCTATATCGTAGTCTCCTAAATGTCGCTGCATTTCAATCGCATATTCATAATTCATAATTCTCATAATACTCATAATTCCTTGAGCCAGAAGCTAAGAGTAGCCACTTAGAATCTACACAGGGCATTACTGAATTAGCACTTTTAACCGTTGCGTAATTGAAATGTTCGTTGATTAGATCCAAAATGGCTGTGCATCAAGACTTCTAGTTTATTTCATCGTTAAATTCTATTGGAACTGAAGTTCATAGATACTTTGCAACAGAGCGTTAACCATCACTGCTTATATACGACAAACGTAAACGCAGGGACGACAATTGGTGACCCAGTTTAAAGGGGGGGGGGGGGACAAAGAATGATGAGAATTCCAACTTTACCTGAGGAATTCTTTTTGCGAACTGTAAATCTACTGTACGTAGGAAATTGATTTTTGGAAAAAACCCTAGTGCTAGTTTCCTAGTTCCTTTATACTTACCAACATTATTCTCATAATAACCAGCTCTAAGCATAAAGACATAAATACGATCAAGGAAGTTCTTAAATTTGGATCACCGTGTTGAAAGTTTCAACGGAACGTCTCTCTTTTTCATGAAGAATTGTTTCATTGTTGTCTTATGGAATGTTTTTCCAGTTAATTAGTTAATTAATTAATTGGAGAAGAAGGAGTCGAAAGAGACGTTGAAAGGAATCGCATTATGAGATCCATGCAGAGAAAAGAGCTACAAGCTCTCAGGTGTTATCCAATCTGTATTCCTTTTTCGTTTGATTTGAACTACGTTATTCGTTCATAAACATGTGCTCATTCTATTGCATTCTATATTTTGTGTCAGAGAATTGAGATTATCATAGAATTCGATTACAGCCCTCTGAAACTCTCCAGCTCTAAGTATTTCAAAAGGATCTTTTCTCAAATCATACATTTATATCCGAAATATAGAGACAGTCTAAAATCCAGGTAAACTGCTACGTTTTCCAACTATAACTGAATTTCCCAACCTTTAGGAGGGGTGTCACGACCGCCAAGTTAAGGCAAAATTCAAGATAACACCATAAACATCAAATAATATTAACTAGCTTTTCTTAAAAACGCAAAATATTGGGGGGGGGGGGGTAGAGGTGATGATCATATGCCTATGCAAATAGGCTTTGTAAGAATTCGGACAGGGTCTATAAAAAACCATAACTATTAATTAAATTAATTAATTAATTATTAATCCATTTCTTAAAGCGTATGGCTTGAATTCAGTCAAAACAGCAGTTCTTGACCCACTCCCTCGACAATTAGCATGCGAGCATCGAGTAAGAGGCCGAGGAAACCACACCATCAATGCCTCTTCGGGCTGTGAGGCCGTATGCGTATTCCCTGACATTACGACTTGAATGCCCAAAATGTGCTTGCTTTCTCAGCCATATCTCGCTCCCGCTTCACAAAAGCTGTAAACGACGACACACAGTTTCCGATGAAATAATCCGCTTTCCCTAGAATCGCTAAATCAACCTGCGGCCTCTCTGGATTCAAATATCGGACTGTTACCTAAAAAAAATTTGGCTGGTCGTTAATTTCATCTTAAATGACAGGGCCAGACTGAAAGAACTTTAAGTTTCTTAAGTGGTTTAAATTTTTTGTAAGCAGAGATAAGCGAACTGTTATATTCAAAGTCAACTTCATGATGACGAGGCTTGATTTAGTGAAATTTTAGCCATGTCTCTTCTAGATAAAAAAGTGACAAGGCTAACAAGGATATCATTAGGAATGTCTGACATAATAACCATACTGTTTTTTAAATTATCTACAGATGGCTCGATGACAAGGCTTACAGAAATGAAAAGCTTAATAACTGGAGTTGGGGCCCGTTTCGAAAGGGGTTTAAGGAAACTGATGCAGATGAACTGGAACATTAGGTTCTGGTAACATATTGGTGGTATTTGTATAATTGAGGTGTACATAAAATTTGTTAGTGAAACATTAGCAATCATCGACATGGAAGGTGGAAGTTCAAAAGAAAACAAGCTCACGTTTAAAGGGTCAAAAATCTTTCGGAAGTCATTCAACATTGGATCGTTGTCAGTTGCGATGAAAAGAGACTGGGCTTGGATCTCTTCAATCTTTTGCTTTGTGGCTCTTAAAATTTCATCACGCGGAGGAGCGCACAGTTCTTTTGTCACTTTTCGATAACGAGATTGCCCTAAACACTGAGGCGAGGCCATGAATGTTGCTGCACCATCAGCATAATCACAACTTTTGACCTGAGAACAATTTAAACAAACATAGAGGCAAGAAAGTGACAAATATAGTCTTTAATACTTCTTAGCAATTGGTGTAATTTGTTCACTTGAAGGCAAAGTATTTACTACCACCAAGTAGTAGCGGCGCCAAGGGGGGGGGGGGGGTTCTAATTCGTCTAAGTTCGAGGAGAAAACGATGGGGGGTGAGATCTTTGTGAGGTACTTTCATTTCCCCTGAAACTTTATGTTTTAGAAACTGCTATTTTAGATAAGACAAGTTAATAGATAAGTTACTTGATGAAGAAATTGTCAAAAAACACAGATATTTCTTCCAAGTTATCTTTTGTTGAATGCCGTCATACTGAAAGAGAATGATGTGCCCATGCAATGGACCAGATGGTGAATCAGATTTGGAATGCTTCAGACGAGAGCTCTACTTTCCACTTTTAGATAAAATGCTGAGAGAATGCACGCAGTCTCTGTCCAACAAATTTGTCAAAAATTGAGGCAATAGCTAAATTTTATGCTTTATAACAATCGGGCTGGGCAGAAGTTTCTTCTTTTTCTGTAAAAGTAAATGTCAAGAATAAAAAAATAAAGGCTGTTTATACTGAGAATAAAAAGATTTTGACAGAAGGGCTACTCTTTATTGTAGACAAGCAATTGAAAAGCCTCAATTGCTGCAAACATGGTTAGTTCCATGGGTAAAAGGGTGTTTCAAATCATTAGAAAGGGCGTTTCCAACATATAAAAGGGCGTTTCCAACATATAAAAGGGCGTTTCCCGTCATTAAAAAGGGCGTGGTATTAAGAATTTTGGGGCTCCGACCCATGAGCCTGCCTTGTCCCCCTGGCACCACCACTACCTCCAGGTACACTAATGCTGTCACTTTTAATGAAAAATACAATTGAGTTAAAAACAGTAAAAGATGAACAGTTGGTCAGTGATTACCCATGCATGCTCATTTCGTAGATGGATTCCAAGAAACTTTCCAGGCCTCAGCTTTTCTTCAATGTAATCATCAGCAATGCTTTCAATTTTACTTGACCATTTCAAAAGTTTCTGAAGAGACTTGTGTTGTGGTAGGATGGGAAAAGTGGCTGGTGCTCCACGGAAAGCTAAAACTGGATGTTTAGATGGTGGAAAACTAAAACCAAGAAAAACTAGAATTCTTATCTTTGAAATTAGTATGTATTAGGAAAAAGTATGTGAATGTATTGCATCTATGCAAAATATAGAAGGTACTTTGTATTGTATTTGTATTTGTTTCTACCTTGCATCCGAAGGTAGTTTTAGGTACAAGCATACTTTTATCATAACATCACTACAAAGATGTGCATAAACACACAAAATAAATAGAAATAAGCATCATTAGCTTCTTTTAGCCTAACCCTAGCCAAAACCCCTAGCATTGATAGTCAAAGAAGTTCAAGGTGGGAAAATGATTGGAACAAACAAAAATAGACCTTCATAGAAATATTCAAACTTTCAAACATCTCATTTGGAATGAAGCTTTGTCAGGTCAACTTGAAATTTTTGTTATAGTTATCTGCTATCTAAGTGCCCATGCTCATGATAAGTTGTGCTTTCATCTTTTCAGACTAGTTTTTAACTAAAACCAACTTTCTATAAGGATAATTTTCCATTAATTCTTTTTCTTCTTATTCAGTAAACCAACAGATTGCTTTCAAGATACAAAATAAAGTGCAAATAGTCAGCAATAGTAACTGACTTGTTCATCCATTCAGAAAGTATGTAGGGATCCTCAGTATTGTAATCAACATGGTGTACAACAAAGTCATCAAAATCTACTCCAAGTCCATCCCAAAATGCTTTGAACGGGAATCCTTCCTTCATGATGCACTTTTGATTGCTCCCATGTGGCAGCCAGCAATAGCCCTTTCTTTGTCCCTTTGACCAATATTTTGGAGCTAGGTTTTTCATGAAGTCTTCAGCAAGAATCACCCTATGGTAATCTTGCAATGGCTTCAACTGAAACCAGTCAGTGAACGTGATGCCTTTCTAAAATGAAAGAATGGTTTAGCAATTTCCAAACTCAAAAGGCAATTCCTTCTGTTGTCAATTGTAGAATGTCAGAATGGGGCATAACTGTAGACATTTTCTGCAGTTTTATTAAAATGGGAAAACTAGTCTGCATGCAGACTCAAAACTTCCTACGCAAAATAGTAGAGTCTGCATGCAGGCTAGGGAAAACTTACACATAGAACAAATAAATTGCTAGAATATTCATGAATGGTAACCTGCAAAACTTAATGCTAGGACATTCTCTTTATCCTGTTACTCCTTAAAACTGTTACTCTTAATCCCATTCATTTCTATGATGTTCATTTTATATACCATTCCAATTTCACTAAATACAAGATTTTTGTAAAATACAAAGTATGCCAAGGAAGGATAGAAAGAGAAGTAGATAAGTTGCAAATAAAAAGTAGCAGATAATGAAAACTGTACATAAGTCATCCATGTAGGAACAACCAGGGTTCTGTTCAAAGCCTTAGCGAAAGCTACACTGCCAAGAAAATGGTCGGCCTGATTTCCAAATCTTCCTAAAAGAATAAACACAGAGAGCTAGAGATGCATTCGATCATGCATACATGCACACAAACTCAATGTTCTAGGCTTGCCTATGAATAAGGTTGTTTTACTTTTCAAATTTTCTTTTTAATTAAAAAAAGTTGATATAAATTGCATTAGACATGTTTTCTTGCCACCCATCCCAGATAACTTAAAAAAATTGTCTTAAGAGCTTTTTTCATGAAATCAAAATTCTATGGGTTTCTTGTCAGAAATATATTTTCTTGCAGCACACTCCAGCTGGATAGCACAAATTTATGAAATTCTCTTAAAATTCGTCTTGGACTTCAAAATGTGTTTGTATCAATATAGTTATGTGCTCTCCAGTTGCCAGATTCTCTTTGACAATTGTTGACAAACTTCTGTTGAATTTTAATATCCATGTTTTGGAATGATGAAATAGAAAGTAAAGTAAAAGGGGGGAAATCACCTCCCAGCTCCTAGTAGGGGGCGATGACATTATTGAATTCGGCGAACAAAGATAATAAATAAATAAAAAATTCCTCACAGCACTATTATATGGTATTGTCTATCATTAAAAACATTGTATTATTGACGGCAATCTTTTCCCATTTTCCAGAATTTGTAACAAACTGTTTTTGAAAATAGTACTGTAAATAAACAAAAATGGACAACAGGTGGGATGGTAAAACTTTAGTCCTTACCCATGCACAGGCAAAAAAATACGTAGCCATTCTCGTCCCATGAATAATTGTTTTCTTCCTGCAAATTTTCTGTTCCACAAACTAACAAGCAGCATAAATATAACAAGCAATATTCGAAAATCCTGGACATTTTTGCTCACAGGTTTCATTGAAGATTTACATGGAACATCATATCGAGGCTAACAAAGGAGTGCATCGCGGATTAGAAGACTGGATCGAGCGTCCTATTGTTTCCACCATTGTAAAGCGGTAGCCTGCCGATGTTGAAGTGCGCCATGCTGTTGGGACCACTTGGCGGGAAAATTCAAGCAGATTGCAATGCGGAAGTGGTACGATGCTATGCCGTAGATTGCAAAATATGAAGGAGACGTCTTTTGAAGCAAAAGATGGAAGAACTGATGGCTAAGGAATTGAAGATTGAGAATCGCGTTCCTCGCTACAGCTCGCCACACTTCCTTTGTAAGACTTGTCTTCTGTCTTATATTTTCTTAGGATCTTGTGGCCATCTTCTCATCTGGGTTGTCGTGATTCGGTTTACTGCTGATTGTGCGTATAGCGAATCATTTGTTTCTATTATTGTTAGCAAGGAAAAATCAATGTGATTTAACTTCGTCCCATTTTCTTGCTAACCTAAAAAGAAATGAGTTTAGTTCTTGATTACCCTGATTTTAGGCCCTAGTCTATCCGCACTGTCAAGAACAAGATTGATGAAATGGGCGTTGCACGACTGCCAGTGCTCTTGCTAACCTAAAAGATTTCCACCTGCAAATTAATGTGCTAGGCCAAAAACTTTGAGTTACGTACAAAATTCATGTACTGATGTTCCCATTTTTCTTAATATTCTTGGAAAATTCTTGCAGTTTTTGTAGCAAAAGCTATTATTAAAAAGATTATATGTACGGGAATTTAAAACATAAAGAAATTAAACTGAACTGGAGGTTGACATATGTGTCGATGTCAGCAAAAAAGTGCAATGGCACCTGAGGCCCTGGTAATGACGTAATGTGGATTATTGGTACCACCTTTCGCATTTACCGGTTTGTGATATAAACGAGGAAACATTGAAGTGGTAATAAGGACAGGTAGAAAGTAGCTCTTTGTGCAGGCTCCTCAGGTGCAGGTTTGAAGTTGAAATTCCATTATGAACTGGCATAGTGGAAAGAAAAACTAAATTGGGCCGCAACGTATGCACCCAATTCTGTTTTATTTATCGTAACGCGCGGGCGCTTATTCAATTTTGCTCCAAGGTGAGCGCTTATTCGAGGGGGCACTTAATTGAGGGGGCGCTTGTTAAAAAGTAGACTTGCAAGCAGTGGCGGACTGGATCAGAGTTTTTTTAACCGGCCATGAAGAACTGAGAGGGGCCCAGGTGGGTGTGGTCTCAAAATTGGGGCGTGTTCAAGTGAACACATCATCAAAATCGGTCAATTTCTAAGCAACATAGCATATGTGGCTGGAATAGCAAAGTTGAGCTGATGATTACAAATAGGAGCAGAGTATAATTGAAATTTAACATTAAATAATGAAATTCGGTCTGATTTGGATTTTGTTATCACTATCAGATATTCTATGGTAACAGTTGGGGCCAGCTTGCAGATATTTTCATCAAATTCATGTTCTATACAGCTGTACGAAAATTTCATGTCTGAATGCTAAGAAAATCATAGCTTAATCATAACAAGAAGGTTCGCTTGAACTTTTGGTAATCATCCGTTGAAAATAGTTTTCTGTCTGTATTTCAGACTCAATACATGCAATACATGCAATATTTTTCACAAAACTTATAGGTTTATCATTTTGAAAACCATTTGAATCAAATGCTACCAGAAGCTGCATTTTTCCCTTGCATTTCAAGAAACCAGTTATCAGTCCTGTCCCCTTTTTGCAACAATTTTGACTTCTTTTCTGAAAACCACTTGCGACTCAAAGTTTATTGGTCCATTATGTGCAATTTGGCTAATTCTTGTCATTTTGTTGACATCTTTTTTCTTTCAATTTTGCATTCCATGAGGCAATAACTTACCGGTTCGTGTTAAAACTAGACTTCGCATTGAATTATCTTAATGCCATGGTTTGAGTAAGAAATAGTCAACGACGGAGTTTGTTTTAAAGTCAACTACTGAATCACAACTCCTTTACTTTGTTGCTAGCTTCGACCCTCGCCACAGGCATAAATCTAAGTGAACTCTACAACTAATGCTGTGGATATAAACTGCGCCTGGGTCTATGAGAAATAGAAATTACCGAAAATTCCATAATGTTAAAAGATCCAAATCCCCATTTCCTTCCATAACCTACACAAGTCATACTCAAGTTAAAAACATTACAATTTAGTGTTAACCCAGTCCTTTCTACAACCACATGCCATGAAAATATATTCAACCTTAGTTTTGATGTCATCCATGACGTTTATCATTCGTAATGGGAAACCGTATGGCCTCATATTCCTAAAATGGGGCCCTTTTTCTGCAAAAATGGGGCCCTTTTCGCCAGATTTTATAGGGGCCGGTGGGCCAGTCCACCACTGCTTGCAAGTTATTCGAAAAATGAATGTGTTTTTATTTAATTATAGCATGTCTTTCTCAAAAATGATTTCAAATATTTTCATCAACCTATGTCGATACATTAATTTTCTATTAAAAGTCAACATTGTTATTATGTTGGAAAGGAAAAAAATTGAGAATGGAAACTGAAAACTTAAACAGACTGTGCTATTTATTCAATCTTTCATGTTGAATTCCCTTCCAATTATGTTTTCGTCTTTCCAAAAATTCGCATAATCGCCAGTGGGCCGATGGTCCCAAGTAAATGGCCGCTGCGCTAATTCTGCAAAACAAAAGATTCATTCTTGTTCAAATCACTTGTTCTCGCGGAAACCCGAAAATGGCGGGGAACAACGCGAAGATTCCAAGGTATAAATTCCAGATACCGAGTGCTGATGAAGTGGATAATCCAGTCGTAAGAATTGAGAAGGGAACCGTATTTTCTTACGTAAGGAAAACAAGCGCCAGCAGACGAGGAAGCTGCACAAGCCCCTGGCAATGCAAGGAGCGAGAAGCTTTCTTCAAGAGAAGGAATCCAGTCTATCGAAGTTACCACCGCAAACGCCACGACTGCAAAGTTAGCACCCCCAGAACATGAGAGTGTTGAAGGTTTGAATAACAGAGCACAGGAAGAACCCAAGAAAGATGAAATCGACAGATCAACTGTAGTTGAGAAGAAGTGAGGCTTTTTTACTGACTACTCTAAGCAAGAACCTGGAGTTTTCACCTAATTTTAGACTATTCTTATTCTAGCTAATATCTTCTTTTTTAAGAAACAAAGAATCTCGACGTAATCAAAATAAAGAATTTTTAGAGTGATATCTCAAGTATTTAACTTGAAAATTGACAAATGGTGCTGTATTGTTATAATAACTCAAGATTTTTCATTGTTTCCTAGGGATGAATCAAAACAGTTGACAGCTTCCAAAGCCAGCAGTAATTCAATAATTGTCAGTGCCCGGCAAGTAAGCAAAAAAGCATCTAGATTGCAAGATGCAATTTTACCTTAAAGCTTAGATTATAAGGTTGCCACTAATTGTTAAAATTCCATAAATTCTTTGTCTCATCATTATAAATTTTTGGAAATGAAAAATGGGAAGGACCAGAGCTTGATTAAATTTCATGCGACTTTGAGTAGTACACTGAAAATAAATACTTTTTCTTTTGTCTATTTGAAAATGTTATGCCTCTCCCATTTTAGCGTGGAAACCCTGTCTTAAAGCATATTCGCAATGTTGCATGGGAGTATGGTGAAATTGTTCCAGATTATGTTTTGGGACAAAAAACCTGTGCTCTATTTTTAAGGTACCTTTAGTAAAGCTTTTCATTACGATAAAATGAATTCTATATCTATGAATCTCCAGACTTAGCCAATTGATGTACTCTGAAGTACTAATTTTTCTGAAAAGGATAGAGGAGAGATGAGAGAATAGAACCTCTTTTTGAAAGACCCATCTGCAAAAATGCAAACTGAAAACACATATCGTGCAGCTAATATAAAATATTTTCTCTTTAAAATCATTGTTTACATATTTCAATTTTGTTTATTTAACCCCAGCAATCTTTTCATTTTTCAGTTTAAGATATCATAATTTTAACCAAGAGTATATACATGAACGCCTTAAACAACTTGGTGGCTCATTTGAACTAAGAATTCTTCTTGTTCTTGTGGATGTGGTGAGCTTTCCATCTAAATTCTTCAACTTTGTTCTATTTGACTTGAATTGATTTGACTAATTAAACTTTAACTTCCATGTTCATTTGCACTGAAATGTGTTGGTTTTTGTTTTGCTGAATAGCATATGAATGGATCACAAATTCTCATTTGCAGGATTCTTTGGCATGTTTATATGTCAGACAATTATATCACAAATATGCTGTCATGCTTATATCACAAACATAATATCCAATGTTTCATAATGTTTGAGAAAGTGCTTTGCGTTCAAAACATATTGTTAGGAGAGCAATGAATTACTGCTGTCAGTTTGCTGTTTTTTAGAAAGACCCACACTCATCACTGAAAGAGCTTTCTAAAATTTGCATACTTGCCAACTGTACCCTGATCTTATCCTGGAGGTAGGCTAAATGTTGTCAGTTTTTCAAGGTTCTTCCAACTCCCTTCGTCTTGCATGGTTTCTAGTTGTTTTGTTGTTCTCATAATTCAAATTTAAATGTTGAATATGTATGATATTTGAGTTTATTTAGCCAGTTTATCATGATTTAAGCAGTGAGAAAATTATAGTTGCAATAATTGATTTGTGTTAGGTAAGTGTTTTAAAATCTTTTAGCTCTCTGATTGAAGATATTTCTCTTTTCGGTTCAAGTAATGAGGAAGCTGGGAGATATCTCGAGACATACAAGGTATATGAAAACAAACCAGCAGATGTTTTGCAAGAAAGAGTGGATGGTGATTATCAATCAAAGGTTCGAGACTATGTAACTCATTCGTCAGTGCATAGTAGAAATGAATTATGTTTTTCCACCTCATATTTTGAATATTTAGTATGTCTGATTGACCAGTTCCTTCTTTTGTTAGTATTGGCCAATCATCCCACTTTCTCGTTTCTTGCCATCAAAGATTCCAGTTACAGTGTAAAATTTGGGCAGCCTGAAGCTTTTAGGACAAATTGTTCATTAATTAGCATTTTAGTGTATTTTAGGGAGTTTCTTATGTCATTTGATGCTCCTAGCTTTACTATCTTGCATGAGCACATTTCCTGATTTTTCTATTTGAGACATTTTTTTGCCATTCTTGGTTTAAGACAATGATTAGTGACTTATGCCTTGCTTAACAATGAATCTTTCCCAAGTCTTAATTAAAGTATCTAGATTTGCTGCAAGATCATTTTGGCTATTACATATTTTCTGTGTTATCTTTATCATTTTCAAAGCAATAGTGCTTGCTTTTTCATTGCAGATGATCGATTGCTTGACTTCCGTCAAGTCAGTCAACAAAACAGACGCAGTTACGCTGATGGCCAATTTTGGGGTAACTTAAATTTGTATCTCCTTCTTTCACAGTCTGTTTATAGTTTTATAGTCTTGTCTGCTTGCGATTCCTCCTCTGGGGCTACTGAGTCTGGCCTTTGAAGAGCGATGCTGGAAAATTTTGTAGAATTGAGGTCTTATGTATAGGCATATGAAGTTTCCAGTCTGGGCGATGAAAGTTCCGAATTAGATCCCTGTTGGTGAGAAAAATCAGCGAGTTATTACAATATCTTGTAGGCAGATATACATTTGCGTTAGCGACACTTCAAGGTCGATCTTTTTCTTTCAAAACGACTGTGGGATATACAATGCCTGCCAAAAGTCCTTGGAACACCTCAGTATTTTGTGGCATTTTTCTTTTCTTTGACAATGTTGGTAACAAAGTATAGCAACCAGTCAATCTGGGGGGAAAGTTTGGTGTAAAATTGACACTTTGTTTAGCAGCAGGACAACATTGTTCGTAGGGGGGAGGGGGATGAGTGAACTTGAGTCCAATAATTGTGGTAGGTGTGCCAACAATGTTGGCAGGCATTGTACATCGATTTGTTGGCGACAGTGTGATGACGCAATGACTGATTTGTAATTTATACTTTAATTTCCCAAAATACAATTTCAGCTTTTATAGACTCGTGTTGTTGTGTGGGAAGTTCTAATGTATACTATGGTGTAATTTACCATCAGCACTTTAACATGTTTCCTTTTTTCAAAGCCCACTGTTGTAGCATTTGTACACGCTAGCTTCAAGTTACCGCAAGTCCTCTAATGAATGCCCGGGCGTTTATTCAATTTTTTGACTTTGACTGAACTTTCATTAGATGGATTTTAAAAAATTTTTAAAAAATCCCTTTCAACATGTTCAACACAAGTACTGTAATCAAATAACAGATACAAAATCATCCTCGTCTTCATCTTCTTCGAGGAGACATGATCCACTGGAACTGTCAGGCCTTTTTATCATTTTCTGAACTCAGATCAGAAAACTCCATAAGTGTTGCCGTTACCGAAAAACGAAGGCGTGAAATTGGTTTGGTTGTTCTGGTATCTGGTACAATATGGTAAATGATTCTAATGCTCGCCCCCTTTTGCAAGCGTTTATTTCACATTTACAACTATCTGGATGGGGCGTTTTTGAAGGAAACGTTAAAAAGAAGGGGTGCGTTTATTGGATGATTTACATCAAAACCATCTTTAAGTGACATCCCTGATTCTTTTTCAGTCGCTGCAAGGCATCGTCGAAGCCTCTAGGGAGGAGATTTCATTATGCCCTGGGTTTGGGCCGCAGAAGGTAACACTATTCGCGAACCTTGATTTATTTACTGAATCAACCAGCAACTCAATCAACTTCCATTTATGTTATGTAAAAGAAGATTCCTCTAGTGTTCGACTCATTCTAGGCTTAGGCCAATTGGCCTAGCCCCATCAACTGCGAACGTACCTTCACTGTCACAAGAAGAACTGATTTTTGTGAAAGTAGATCAAAGTTATTCAAACGCAGACTTATTAGCATCCAAAGTTGCTCGCATCGACAGAGGTAGTCTGGAGTTTTCGCATACTTAAAATACCTTTTCGTCCGACACTCCTCAGAGTATGCAAACGTCGAAAAATAACCAAAAACTGACAAAATAAAAAGCCAGATGCGGATCGAAAACACTAGAGAGAGAAAGAGTTCGTCTTTGTAGACAGAACGAGTTCGTCTTTTCCCTTGGGCTCTTCTAAAGTTAGGTGTTAAGTAACGCTGATTGGTCAATTATAACCAATCACGCGCTCTGCGTATCATCCTCTAGTGTTTTCGATCCGCATCTGGCAATTTATTCGGTCAGTTTTTGGTTATCTTCCGACGTTTGCATACTCTGAGGAGTGTCGGACGAAAAAGTATTTTAAGTATGCGAAAACTAGTTCCGCTTTTTCTAGCAATCATACAGACATCCTAAAACGTTACATGTAGAATACATTTCTCACATTTAGCTAGATCACCTATTTGGTATATTCTAAATTTTATATTAATTTTAGCTAGGTCATTCGTTTCTTGGATCGCCTAAGGAAGCTAGGTCACCTGTTTTCTATATTAGATTTCAGTATTTATATCTTAAAAGACAAGGCCGACCTGTTTTTAAGCACAGTTCGTCTATTTTTAGGCCGAAAGATTACACAAAGTTTTCCACGAACCATTCATTAAAGGAAATAGCAGACTCAAGAAGTTGGAGAATGCCGAAAAAGGTTGGCTGTTACGTCATCGGTTTAAGTGTAGCGTGGAAGCCTTTTGATGTTATCACAAGAAATGGTACAGTCTTCAACTGTGAAAGTTTTTGCTTCAGTTGGATCATGAAGAAAGCAAGGTCTGGAATATAGAATGTCAGAATGGGTCTATGATTTGAAATTGTCAATAATATGCTCATTCAAGCATTTGGTTGTAAAGTCTTTCTTACTACCTCTCTGAAAAGGATGAGAGGGTGAAAAGTGTCTATTCAACAAGTCATAAGCCGTAGCCATCATGTTGTCATAACCAGGTTATAAAGCATCTATTCTTGCTGAAAATTTGTGATGTTGAAGGGAAGTTGTAAGGTAAGGGAAAAGATGCAAATAATTAAATACATACTATTAATATAAATTTTTACTGATGTAAGATGTACACATTCAATTTAAAGCAATCCCCATATATCTCTTCAGTTTTGCTTCTAAGTGGTGCAATTTTAGAGGTGAAGAAATAGAAAACAGGTTTATTGCAAGGCCCCTCTTGTGCAAATTTCAAACGTTCTTCACTTCTGAGAATCTTTGCATGTTTTTTGTACTTTAAACCAGTTCACGTCGCGGTCGTTTTGTTAGTTTGTTTTTTAATCCGGTTTTATCATCACTAGAAAAAACCAGTGAATCCACAAACAAAGAATCTCCTGTGAGTACGGTTTTGTCTTGATGACGTCAATTGGTTTTTATGCTGGAAGTCATGGCTCTCAAGTGGTTGATCTCAAGCGTCGGATGCCTTCCCTGTTCGCATGACTCAAAATCTCCGAAGTAACGAAACACGAAAAGAGAAAATGTACCAGACTGCAGCTATAAGAACAGGCCAGTTTCGTGTAATATTGACTGTGTAATGTTTACATGTCAAAACCTTTGCAAGCACCTGTTCGAGAATTCTGCTCCCCTAAAGGTTAAAATACACTATCCATCCAACCGAGCTTGTTTAATTGGATCGCAGTAAAATGGTATTCTAATATCAAATTGGATGTGTTAATAACTGTTTCGAAAAATCGAAACTATAACTAGAAATGTTGAGTGTGTCTAACTTTCTTCCAACGTAGAGATCAATGTGACCAGGAGTCGATTGATATGGAACTTTCTTATTTTGAAATAACTGAGCCTGCACTTTGTTCCTGACTCAGTTGGCAATTTGACACTTCATATTTCCTGAAACATTTTGGTTGTCGGATGCCATATGAAAGTCCTTTCATTCCTAGCAATAGTCTCGCACGCTCACCTTAACATGCCCCTCAAATATATAAGCTAAACACCTGAGATATTTTTGCTTTTGTCCGTTGCAAGAAAGTTTGCAAGTTGATGAACACAAATTTTCCACAAAGTTTTATTTGCCTACCCATTGTTCAAAATTGTACATACCTCTTAAAAGATAAAGCAACATTGACAAACAATGACGTTAGAAGGCTCCTTAACCATAGGGGTTTGGTCTTTACAACCAGCGATGGATGTTGTATTGTTCCGAAACTGAAGCAAAAACGCAAAGCTTTCGATGAAAAGAGAAAGTTGACAAGTTTTGCTGGCGGGAAGTTTTCATCATTAAGGCAATCGGAGCGGGAGGCTGCTGTGTGGAGGAGCAGCGGCGCATGGAGTTATACTGTAACATCGTTTTAGTTGTCATCGCAAATGTGTATTTATCATTGTGTTGCAGCTACTTGTAAATACATTTTCGCGTTAATAGCATGTCCTGTTTTGTCAATACATAAAAATCCGCTAACCATTCAACTATAATTTTGTAGTCCCTTTTTCACGTGAGCGTAGTTTAGATTCCCACACCAACGCAATCAGTTGCTACTGTTGCAACACTGCATTTAACAAAAGTAATGCTAGTTTAGGCAAAGTTAAAGGAACACTGTCACATCACCGGCTAGTATAGAGGGGCTGCATGCAGTCACTGCAACCTAAATGACATCACTACCCAATGGAATGGAACGAATTACAAGTAGAAATTGGGCAAGGAATAAAGAGAACCAAAGGTATCAAGAAGAATGTCGTCAAGCGTGAAATGCTCCATGAGAATTACATGGAGAGTTTAATGGATGAAATAATATTGAAACATCGACAATGCAACATTGAATCACACAGCCACCCAGTATACAGCACTGAGAGAATCAAGATATCACTGAACCTATTTGATGACAAGAGGTGTATACCCCAGATGATGGATTCAACACACTTGGATTATACCTCGACGGCAGGTAGAATAGACAATCAATAATTAGAACAGCAATAGTTAGAACAGTATAATTAGAACATTTTCTTGTAAATCTGTAATCAATATTTTCTTTTAACTTAATTATAAACATATCAGTCCCATTTTTATTAAGATATTTATCTATCATTGACGTTATTGTCATGTCCCATGACCCGTGAATAAAGAAGAATACGCAATGTTGCCCGCAAGTTGCACTTTCATTTGATTGAATTAGAACCTTGTTATAATTGAGTTTGGATGGTTCAATGAAATCCTTTAATGTAGGTTTGCCACCAAAGGATAAAAAAGTCTAATTCATTATCCTCATCAATATGAACAGCAACCCAATGAGTTCCTCGACCAGCGAAATTATCCTCATTGATTATGAATGAACACGGTAGGGTGTGAATCTTGATATTTTTTACCTAATCAATAGCAAATACAATATGGAAATTAAAAAGTTTTTCACGCTTAGTAAGCAAATAGTTTATCGTTATATAATCCATTTTCACCAATACGAATCACCTTGTGCGCATCGATCTGAACTAACCTATCAAACTCTCCTATTATAACAATGTTGAGCAACTCGGTTGGTGCTGCTCCAAAATTCATATTGATTCTCAGCTTGCACTCTCTTTTCATCAAATATTACTCATCATCACAATTTTATATGCGGGTTAAATCAAAACCAGGGATGGTTAGTCCTTGATCGAATGCATTGTATCCAATTAGACTGTGATAATTACTTCTGTTGATGTTAGGCAATTAAGGCATCAAGGTGGTCTTGAGTAGCATTACCCAACCTAAGAGGTGGTAATACTTCTTGATTATCAACTGTTACTTGTATGTTGTTAACCTGGAGTTGCCCAAAATTAACTGGATTTTTAGTGAAGGCACCGTTATATGCGTCATTGTCAAAAAGACCAAAAAATCTGTTTGGAATTTTCCCACTGAAAATGTTATCCTGAATCCAGCTAGCTGTACCTGAAGGTATTAGGTATGTTTGCTTGTGTGGTTGACAGATTGGGTATGTTGCAGGTGTTTGCATCAAAGTCCTCTCAACAACCTTCAAAATAGCATCTTTAATATGAATGTGTCGGATGACAAGCTATACTTCATGTACGTACCATTGACAGGTGTTATCCACCTTACCCATCAGGCAGAATGCATTACTAGCAGGGCTCAATCGCCATTGAATTCGTACACCATTTTGAAATACTTATTTTGATTGCAAATATTGATGTGTGGTTTTTTCATTACTTTAACAATAGTCGCATCATCAAATGACTTGGATCTAGAATTTAACCCAGAAAAGTCTGTGCCACAACACTAGATGAATATGGTTTATCCTCCCTACCTGGTTCATCAGCAAAAAAGTTTGTCAACATCAAATAATTCTTAGCTCTAGTTGCAGCATAAACTTTTTCCATAATTGATTAATATGCATACATTGCATTCTGATACTATATTATCATCATCATACCATATTAGGTCATATGTTAACTCAAAATCAAATTCAAATAAACGAATGTTTTAACAGGATAACCTATCAGGACAATATATACTGTTATCATTAGGGTCCTGATACTTAATAAATTAATGGTAAAAGATCTAAAAACTGATTACAAGAGTTCAATACAGTCCAATCTAAAGATAAATAATTTTACATAAGATAAAATGGGTTTCTAAAAATCGTCTAAAAATAGTTCTAGATTCAATCGATTCAATCATCGGTATTCATGGGGCTCTCTTTCACAAAGTCTTTGCCGATTGCGAGAACTCTTTAGAATCTGTGCATCTCGTCTTCTTTCAGCTTCTTTTCATATGAGCACTTCAAACTCATTCTCACTTATTTACTTTTTGATGGAGTCACGAGGATGTCGTCTTATCACGTTAACAGTTCGAATTGTGTCATTAACATAATTATTAACCAATTAAATCATAGTGTTTTTTCAACCTTTTACCCATATCGCGTCAGTAGTTCGAATGTCACGTCAACTATTTGAAAGCACTTCAGCTATTCGAAAAACACGTCAACTATTCGAATATCAACACGCCAACATGGTCACCATCTCATTCCCTTCTAAATCTCATTGCCGTTGAAGATATACTGTCCGACGTATCAATTGAAAGGTTGCGGAGATTGTTTTGAAGGATGATCATGTAGTGGATAGCGGAGAGTTCAATGGAATTGCGGGTTGCATTAGCGATTAGAAGAGCTATTGCAGATTTAAAAAGATTCGTGGTGGAACATTAGCTGGATTGAAAGTGACAGTCACTGACATTGATGAGCTTCTACATGTTGTTGCTGATAACATCTGTAATGTCATTCTGGAAGGTGAAATCAATTGAGGGCGGATTATTGTATTGATTATATTCGCTTTAGAGATGCAGAAGGCATGTAAAGAATCAAGGGACTATGTGATGATTAAAGAAGGACTAATAAACGTTTTAACCACTGATAGAGTGCTTGGTTGTATTAACGATAATGGGGGTTTAAGGGATTGTGTAAATTTGTTGATAATGACAAAATACCTCGACAGTACGATGTAATCAAGTATATATGTAAACTTCTTGTATCGATTTCTGTTAATAGCTCTGATCGATATTCATGACATGACAATGACCACCTTGCTGCTCAAAGAAGTAATGGAAAATCGTTTTCTCTAAAGGCTGCTTGGCCAAGATCTGAAATGACCTTATGTCTTAAACCATCTTGGAGAGTGGATGCAACATCTCGAGAAGATTCAAGAGAAATTAGAGGTATGTATATGCTGCCATAAAACTGAGAAGAAAGAAGCAGACGTTGCTCGTCTTTTTCTACATACCACTCGATTCCATTTTTGACAAAAACTTCTTCATAGAACTGCTGCTATAAAGGTGGATGAACTGGAGAACAAGCATGCCCCAAGGGAATGGTTTATTGTGACCCAAAACCAACCAGAACAATGTGACTCGTACAATTATGTTATTTCCTGTGTGAAGGTTTGTGTTTCACAGAAGCATCTGGAATTGATCATATAATTTAATAACGCAATATTGTAATCTGATAATGACATTTATGAAGATGGTGTTCAAAACCAAAAAGTAAATGTGAATATTGTCAACATGAATTCATGGGAATTTATTAAGGATTAATGTTTGATAGGATAATATTTGCTAGCACTTGGAAAATGTTGTAGGTGAAATCTTATCGTATAAGGATGCAATTCATCCAGTCACTTGTGACAATTCTATCACAGTTATCAGTCAAATAAAACTTACCGTTATATATTTAAGAACAGAAGTGTTGCAGTTGGTATTATAAATCTCGAATTTAGTGTTTATTGTGTCCGTTCGTAGTCTTCTTTCTTAAACAACTTTCTCTAAACCTACTTTTTTGGGTTGCTGAGGAATAGTTAACCGCATATCGCAATAGGATTGGACAACTGATTCTCTCTGGATCTGGTTATTGGAATTCCGCTGACATTCATTCATAATTAATTTGTTAACGCAGGTTAAAAAGTGGCAGCCTCAAGGTGGCTGATGTGGACCTGCAAAACAAAAATATTTACAAGCTAAAATCATGGTAAAGTTAGGAATAAGTTTACACTGTTTATACAGTTTCTTTGTTTTAAATTACTACTATCCTAGTACATGTGACATCTTTTGGGTTAAAATTGCTAATATTACCTTTTTTTCCTGTGACTGATTTTCCTTTGATGAAAGTTTTTATTTCAGTTCCGTTATTGCCTTATGTTGTAGCTCATATTTGAAATTTTGAATTTGCGTTCTTTACAGTATCCGGCAGAGCATTCCATAGCACCGGCCCTCTAAAATTCAAAGTATTTCTCTCAAACTCTTACTTAGTCTTTTTACTTGTAGTCTGTTCTTCTTGTAACGAGACAGTCTGAAATGATCTTTAAATGCATGTTCTCCCTCTCCTTTTATGACATTGTACGTCTCTGTTGCTACCATTCTATTGTACATATATCCCAAGATGTTCCAGCTGGCCACCGTTCATTGTTTTTGTCAACCGTTCTTGGAATGCTCTTTATCAATGGTGCTGCTCTTATATGCTGCCTCTCAATTTTCTTGAACTTCCTGCTTGTGCATGTTCCCCATATAATCATTGCATGTGTGGTTGTTGGTATTACAGTTTTAAAATAAATCTCCTTTTATACTTTTGTTGGCAGGAATTTCTTCAGCATGGACAACTTTTCTGAGAATTGCTCATACACTTTATCTATATGTGTGTCCCAGTTTGTTTGTTGTCAATATACACTCCTAGGAGTTTACCGTTCTCCTTACATTCAATTATATTATCTCCAATTGATATTGGTAATAGAGGCTCCGTAAACGTCTTTCTGTTGATTATCACAGCTTCGGTTTTCTTACTATTTATGGTCATTTTATTTTCTTGGCACCATTTGTTTATTTCTCTTGCCAGCAGATTCAGCTTGTTTCTACAATCATCTACTGATTTTGTTGTGACGTATGCGGTGATGTCATCTGCATACAAAATGCACTTCCCCATTGTTAACACTATCAGCTATGTCATTTATATAGAAAGAGAATAGTCTAGGGCCCAATAGCGATCCTTGTGGGACATCATACTTTACTTGCGCATTTCTGATTTAACATAATTAATTTCTGCATATTACTTTCTTCCATCTAGGTAACAATCAAGTTGTACAATCCTCCTGTTATCCCTGCTGCAATCATTTTCTGCTTTAATATGTCATGGTCCACAGAATCAAACGCCTTGCTAAAATCCACAAAGAGTACACCTACTACCTCTCCTTCAGTAACATGAGTTCAACTTACTAAGTTTCTATATGAATTTGCGACCAGTTCAAATTAAAGAAGCCTTCTTCGTAGTGTTCCTAAGGAGAAATGCAAAACTCTTCGCATCAACAAGTTTAAAGCAAAGCAAGCGAAGCATTTGCTTCTAAACAGATCACGTGCATCTGCACACGGTAGTTTGACTTGTGTTGCGTTCAGATATCAATTGAGGAGGCAAATGTAATTCGGATACAAAGCTTGCACCCAAAAGTCGTCGATTCTGCTTGAATAAATTGGTGGAGGAGATGAAGAGCCACAAGTAAGCCTTTCTCCAAAGATCGACAAGCATCCAGTCAAGAAACGTGGAAAACCGAGAGAAGCCATGTATGGATTGCCAGCATTGGCGCAAAGAGTTCGAAAAGAGACAGCCAGGAAACCTAATGATAAAAATTACAGCCAAAATCCAGGCTCCAACTATGAAAGACTACGAAATTCTACCACAAATTATCAATTTTATGTAAATTTTGATTGCATGACGGACGAGCTCGATGACATTCTATGGGACAAGATAATAGTTGGACAAACTAACGGTAAACTATGTCAAATGGTTGAAATAATTAGGTATTGGCTTGTCTTGCAATCAGCACATATATCTTCCCTCTCTAAAATGCTATGAAAACTTGCCAAGACATGCTAGCAACGGTGAAAGTGAACATAAGTACAATTTAATCAATCACATTTCGTAACTGCACAGAAAAGAATATTCTTCTTCCATGCACTGAACCAACAACACAACATCTTTGTTAACTGATAATAATGAAAGGGCAATCTTTTCTTTAAGAATACTTCATTTTTGTGCGGCGGGAACATTTTGCGTTGATGCAGAACATATTCTTAATGTGAACAATGTGATCAATTATGATAAGCAGTTGTTTGCTTTGATTATTTTTATATGTGATACTATTTTAAAATCATCATACATCGCATTATCGATTCTTTGAAGGCTTAAGCTATTAGGTTTTAAAGACAGTACTCTTTGAGTAAAACTGGATTCAAGTTATGCAGCGTTTTGTAAACCTCTAGTGCTAGCAGCTAAATATACTGATTCTGAAATGAAGTGGGTTTAGCCCTGTCTCGAAGCTTAAAATATGACGAAATTTTATCCGGAGGGCCCTTTCGTAGAGCCCTTTCGTCTACATTCTCGCGTTTCTTTTGGGTTGCACTACGGCAGAATTAGCAATCGAACTAACTTTTTGCAGACTTTATTCGAGTAACGTTTGAGTTGTTCATTGATTCGAAACACTTTTTTTGAATTCATCACTGATAGAAAATCCTGTTAAGTGATTCTCATGATTATCAAATACATACTCTATTGTGGTTTCATAACGCTCGATTCCCCGCCAAAATGATTACTCGAAACGTTCACAAAATGTGTGTTCTTAGCGATTTGGAGCATTGGAAGCGTCGACGGCTCTTAATCGCAGAGGGAGAGGGCGGTATTGGTAGCTAAGATAGGCCACGCTGAAAGCACTTTAAACTTTCATTTTCTAGGCAAGGGTTCATCATTTTTTATTCTGTTCTAAACCAAAGCAGTTTTCTACCAAACATCTTCCTAAAAGCAAAGTTTTCATCGATTTGGAGCATTGATAACATTGACAATTCATAAACTTAGTTTTGACATAACTTCTTGGAAGTTGGGGACTCAAGTTTTAGGCCAATGGAAAAATGATTGGAAATGCAAAGAACAATTGTGTCTGGAGTCATATTGGTACATTGTATAAAAGAATTCGGGAGGCATCAGCAGGGGCGTACCCTGACGTTTTCGAGTAGGAGGTGTATAAAGGGGTGAATTTATCGAACAAAATTCAACTTATTTCACAGTTACATGTACTGTGAATTTTAACTGATTTATCAATATGATTTTTTCAATTACGAGCAAATGAGATCCCTCCACGTGCTATCTCCAATATTCCCTAACAAAAATTGTCCTTGAAATATACTGTTATGCATAAACTAGACAAAGTCAAAATACACTAACCATAACACTTACGACCATCCATAGAATTTGCTGATCAATTTTCTACCCCTTACACCCCCGCTAGGTACGCCACTTCGCATTAGCAGCAAAGACAGCAACCCGGGTTCGTCTGGAAGAATGGTTTCCAACAGACTGATTTCGTATCGTTCCATCAAGCCTTTCTGGCATTTTTGCCATTCCGTAGAAACGCTTTTTTTAGACGAGTGGACCATAACATGTCCTGAGCTTGCCAAGTATGTAAACGATCATATATTAAAGGCACAAATTCACTAATCTATGCAATTATTTATGTGCTGACAAACTAAGAAGGATAATCACAAGACTTTAGAAATTTAGGCCGAATTGCTGAGGCTTCTAATTGAGATTGCTCGAATTATTGAGAAAGTGTCGCATGAGTTAGACTTAAGTTTTATGAAATAACAATAATCAATTGAGCTTCGAGCTTTTACCCATTTTACACAAGTAGATCAGAGCTGTGGTCGGGATGGGTCATCGTGTTTTGATTTTGATTAAAAATGTTTTGTTCTCTTTAAAGGAAGTAAATTTACAACAAATGAGTTGCTGTAGTGAAAAGCCAGGTTTTACAGAAACAAAATTTCAAGTGACAGTCTGTAGAATAGATTTACAATGGCAGTTTCATAGGGAGTGGGTTTGAGGAAAGTGAATTGCACTCTCTACTCGGGCCCTACAAATTCGGTCAGTTTAGCCGATTGGACTCAACAGCAAATTGGTTCTACGAAAGTTGTTGATGAAAATAAAGTATGATGATGAATAGGTAAATAGTCTGCTTGACCACTTCAAATTTTCCTTGAAAGCACCGCTCAGTCGACCTAAATCTAAAAATTTTATTATCAATAGATAACCTGTTGAAAATATTGGCATTCTAGGTAAAAATGAAGAACTTTTCCTTCCTTGTTTTAAAGCTGTTGATTTTGATGCCAAATAGGTGGGGCTTGTCACGATTGACCTCTCCTTTGACAGGAAAACAGACGTCCATTTAGCTGATCGCTGAGAAATGTGAAAGCTATTTGAAGGTAGTTTCAAGAATTAAGCAACTGCCAGTCAAGTAATAGGCCTTTGCTTTGGTACAATGGCGAATGTGACAACTTATCATCTTATCTTCTCGTGCTTTCCGAAATATGCGGATACTTCCATTTTCGAAACGATCTACTCTCCTACGTACGTCAGCAAATGATCTGAATTAACAGGATTAATCACACTTGATTTAGTTTTCCGATTTCTTTTGTTTACTTAACTTTCAGTTTGTCAAAAGTCTGCCTGCAGTTTATTCTCACTGCATCTTATTTTAAAGAAGCATTGCAACAGCTCAAAATATTTTCCAAACATACATCTGTCCAATACGCTTGTGACGTAGCAATCTTTTTACACCTCTGCTAAAAGCTTCTTAAATAACGTTCCTTCCAGGCTGCTATTATCCAATCTCTGATTTCTGCATGAAAAATAATAATAATGTCGACATCTTTTAACCAATCTGTTGCTCATACCCCAAGTGACTCCCAATTGACTGAATTCAGTAGCACTCCCTGTGCCCACCCAACCCCTAATGTTTTGCTTACATTTTCGTGGTTTATCAAGTCTTGATTGGATTATAACCTCAATTAACAACAAATCTTAAATTTCGCCTGTTTTTTGTGTGACACGTGGTTGTTTGTTTAGCTCAGAAGTCTTTTTCACGAAGGACTGCAAAATCGAAGTTCCTGTTTATCTCGCTGCTGAATTGTTTCCTCTAAAGCCTTCTTTATATGAGTGGTTTTCGTCCTAACCCTTTGAGAGTAAAAAGTGTGCTGAAAAAGCAACAGCCCCCGGGGGTTATTGTTTCCCATCAATTCAAGCGGGGCTTATAAGAGAGGGGGCTAAATTGAGAGGGGGCCTAATTAATATTTTTTAATAAAAACCATTCTCTTTAATAGATTAATATTTTGTATTTGCAAAATAAAGTAAACATAAAATCAGGTTTCTACATCAACAATAATTTCATCGTCATTATCATCAATTATCAACTCTATAATTTCTTTTTGGGTCATGTCGTCTTCTGAAATCAAACATTCAGAAGGGTCGACTTCATCCCTCTGATTACCAACGGCCTGTAATTGTGGCATCAAATGCTTTTTTGGGGTAGGGGGGCTTAAATTGAGATAGGGGTTATCTCATTTTTCCATCTAAAAGGGGGCTAATAAGAGAGGGGGTTTTAATTGAGAAAATTTACGGTACTTATTCTTTCTATTGCTTACTCTAGCCTTTTTAAGGGTAAGAGTTAAAAAAATCGAAAGAACTTTACATAAGAATAGTCTCTTTACACAGGAGAGTGAATGATAGGGAAAATATTGGCTACATTGCTGTCTGAACAAGGAAAATGAGAATTCAAAAGAAACAAGGCATGAGAAAAAAGTTCAAATACAGGGTTCCCTGAGCAGGAAGTGTAGTGTAGAGAGCATGTGATGACAAACAAGGCCCAGGAATGTCAGAAAGAAAATACCAGAAATGCAACTGTTTCACAAGGTATCATTACGGAAATATAAAAAAGGGCAGTTTGGGTGTGTGTTGATCTTGAGACAGATTGGTGGCAACTGCGCAAAGAGAAATCAAAGGACCATGTTGACAGAATCTGCGTTGAAAAGCCATCGGCCATCAAGTGTCAGGTGTTTTTCTGTCAACAGAAGCCATCAGATTGTCTTCAGTGAGACAGTATATTGGCATTTACTGCAACGAATCAAATCGGTTATCAGAGCAACAGAAACGCTGCCATTGCTTTGGTAGCAAATTCGCGAGAAAGACAAACTCAAAAACCAGGGGATCGGTAACAAAAGACAGTGGCTTGTTTGTGCCATACTAAATCCAGTTTTATGGTTGGAACAAGAGAAGCTACCGAGGAAAGTCGAACTTCTTGATCTCCATATTTGCCCAAGGACACAGGCCAATTGTCGTGAGCAATTCGAGAACTATACGAATTGTCAATTTTCGGCCTACCGCAAATTAAAGTCATAGCAGATGGATAAAAGATAGCTATGGGACAGGAAGGATCAGCCTGTGATAAACTGGAAATGTTTCTGGTGTGAAAATTTCACAGGAATAATTACGATGATTGAAAAGGGCAGGTTGAGTTTTTGAAAAGTCCTTCTGAAGAGACCCTGTTTAGGACTCCAGGGCGCTGCTCATCTTTTCTGCATTAACGCAAGAATCTCGAGGTAAGAAAGGTCTGATTCAGACATGTCTGCTTCGAGGAATCGCGCCAAACAGACGCCTGGACAGTTCAATTCCAAGACAAAGAGTGGGCCTAACGTTACGGTTCTGAGGCTGAATCTACTTGGGCTCTGGGCAAAGGTGAGACGTTAGATTCCTACTGATCATATGCATTTGTATTCTTACTCACGATTAAGCCAGGAATTGAAATCCAGCCAAGGTCGCCAGACGCCGAGGTGCTGTCTAGCGTCGCTTTGAAGGAGGAGCGCAGCGGCATGAGTTGCTCTTCCCTGCCTCGAACTTTTTTATACATTTACGCGGGGTCAAAACAGATTGTCATATGTCTTTGCTTTTTTATCTAGGACATGCAGGTAGCCCTTCAATATGAAATACGTTTAATTAGATTTTCATTGGGAGTAGCTTTACTGGGGCACTTCTCATCCCTTATTGTATCCAAAGCCGCATATGCAAAATTGTTGGGCTTTTGGCGTTTATCGGGGCTTCTTGAAATATACCAAGGAATTTTGTGCCATGCTATTGAATTCATCAAAAATACTAAAATAGGCTTTGAAACACTTTGCGTGAGACCCCTAAAACGATGCGTCATTGATTGTATCTACAGAATAATTTTATATCAAAATCAAACTAGTGATGGATGGCTACATCATTGTCATGAATAACATTGAACTGCGCAAAACTCCCGGCTTTGCCTGGCGAATCGAAAGCCCCTACATTTTTGTCATTTGTAGGCCATACAAGTAAATTCAAAGCGGTAGTACGCAGCGAAGGAGGATCGGCAGGCGTTCGATAGGTGTTACTCGTATCCATCTGTTCCCTTGCCAGGAGATAGCATCGACAGGAATGAAGATTGCTTAGATTACTGCGCAGGCACCTCACAAGTAACCGCTTATCCAGCAAGAAAGCCAATAGCCCGTTATCCAAAATTTTCCTAACTTGCCTATATTAGCGAAATCAAGTTGGATAATCGTCTATAATCCGGATAATCCGTCAAGAAGTCCAAGTAATCCGAAATCGATGGAATTTTAAACTTGGTGCCAAGCTGTCACGTTTAAAGCTTTTACAGACACTTAAAAGTCATCTGATCACATTTTAAACAAGCGAAGTTTCTTATTCCCTACCTATGAAAAGGACCACAGGTGGGACTGGGGTGGGGGCAATTGTTCCCAGTTTGCTCATTGGAGCGTGAGCAATGTCCATTAATACATACTGCTGAATGGTTTTCAAGTTAACACCCACCCGCGTAGTTGACATCTACGGTTAATTCTAATGAGCTGCCAGTAGGGTGTTTTAAAATAACAAACCAATCATTGAGTAAGCCCCCGGTCGAGCCAAAGTATACGTCTCCATTTGAGCAATTTGACCAGCTCAAAATCCCAACTTCATAGTTAACAAGAGAAAGTGAATTCGAAAGCTTTGCCTTCTTAAAGTATTTCAAAGCACTGTTGCTATTAAAAGACTACTCCAAGTCTGGTACCCAAAGTGTTAAAAGACCAGCTCGCTGAGCTACCCTATGACCCCCAGATTTTCAGGAGTGAACAGAAACAGGAGCAGAAAAGAACGTTGTTTCTTGCTTCGAGGGCCTAATTGCTCCTCATTTTCTCAAATTAGGTTGCATGTTCCGTAACAAAAGCTCCAAGAAATTGGATGAAGAGGGCGGCACGATCAGAAGCTTTCGGGCTTTTTCAGGAATAGTGTTGCATTTATCAGTTGCAACCTTTGACGTAAAATTGTTGCCCTTGAGACTACTCAAAAGAGTCAAACCACCACAATAGGATATAGAAACAAAGCAAATGCCATTGTTGACATATCAAGGATATGATTAAATTGCGGCCTTTTTGCCCTTCCTTAGAGAAACCAAGCCTGTTTGAGAGCTCTCAATGCAAGAATGCTGAAGCACGCATGCGCTGCCCCGTCTCTCTCTCTCTTCATGGCTTGTTGATTGTAAAGTTATAAGTCATGACTCCAAAGGGGTTGTAGATTTGAGCCAACTCATTGGGGGAATGTTGTGCCCAGAAGAGTCGAATGGCACCAAGCCTATGGGACAGGAGCCAATGCAAAGATTAGCTTCGGATTAATTTTGCCAAGCAGAAGCTGTTTAGAAAGAAAGGGAAGTGGCTTTGACTATTAATGCAATAATATGGTGTTCTGAGCAGAAAAATCCTAATTTCCCCCAAGGTGGCTAAGGCTTTTGTCGGGTTTTTAAGAAGGGCAGTTGTGTTTTTCAAAACAAATTGTCCCTTGGTTTAGCCTAAGTTAATTTAGAAGGATGTCGAAGTTTGATGGGAAGTGACGATTTAGAAGGAGGAAAATCGCAGTTTCTCATAATTGGCCACGTTTTGGTCTTAAATTCGCCAAATTAAATTTATACAAGAGACATCTCTTTTATAATTTTATAGCCAGCAGAGTCTGTAATGATTGAAGGGTGACAAAAATTCTTCCAATTTTGAGCTTTGACACAACGAATGCCTAATGTTTTCCGTTATCTAGAAGCGCCCCCACGAGCCGGCGCCTCCTGGAGAAGAATGACATCTTGTACGAAAGTTTCTTAACCTCCGAGACAAAATCATTTCGTGAGGCGGCGACAATATAGTGTTGCAACACAGGCACTGCCAAGGCCCACTACCGTATCCAAGTGTGAAGGTCCTGTAGGTTGCGGAGAAGCAATAATTATAGCAGCCACATGCGATAAAAATAACTGGATGCACAAGCAGTCGTACCCTTGTTATCTACTTGGCTGCCATTAAAGTTCTGAGGCCAAATTTCGTTGGCTGGTTGGAAGACGTACTCAGGAAAGATCATGACTCACTCTATAGGAAAATGAGGAATCGACTCATAATGCTGTTATTTCAAATTATTTTGAGAAATCGTTAATTGGACTCCTGCTTGGGGTGGACAGAAACATACAGAGAGATGTCTGAGCGTGGTTCCTGTAAGATTTTTTCGCCGAATATTTTTAATCCAACCAAATGTCAAAATTGCTACAAGCCGAAAGAGGGCCATCCTTCTGGACCTGTGCCACCATCTGGCGGTAAAATGAAGAGAGGATTGTCTTTCCCAGTTTCCAGAGAGCAAGTAAGCCAGAATTCCCGACAATTCCTTATTTATCTCCCTATATTTGTGATAGCTCTGTCGAGTCAGTGGCCGAACGCTGCCTGTTTAACCATGAGTAAACGGTTAGGCCATTTTGTTGCATGATTTGTTCAAATACCCCAGTTAAAAATAATGATCTTCTGAGCCGATTATCAATTCAAAAACGAAAATCATGCCGAGTAATTAAGGCGCAATTTAAGACATGGGAGGCTACATGCAACGGTTTTTCTGCACGAACTGTAAACAGCTGTCTGTGAAGAACGAAGGTTTTTACCTTAGATTACTCTTCATTAGATTTAGATTTCATGTTCGTAGATTTACTTCCGTTGTGTGTAGACAGTGGAGTTTTGCGCGCATTTGGGTGGGTTATTTTGTAAACACTGGCTGTCTTTTTGAGAGTGATGCCTCTTTGAATCAAGACGGCAAGCGAGAAGTTCTAAACAAAGCGCTATAGGAGCTCTGCTTATTGAAAATCCATAACTTCAGCCCATATTTTAAAATTCATTACTGAATTTCATTCAACTACCGAAGTATGTTTTGTCGTGTAATTAGAAAGAGGACGATGTCTAGATTAGTCTAAGAATCCTGTCTGGCAGTTGTTTATTTGGTTTTATAGATTGTTTGTTTACTGACGCTTGGTGCGCTGCAATGAAGGTGTGAACAGGTGATAGGTAAACAGAAGCAAGAAGCAATATGCTATTTCAGCTATCAATTTGATATTTTTAGTATAACGAGAATTTTAATAGATATTTATAAGAATAAGACCCATAAACATATGGTGCTTTAGTTTTTTCATCCAACTCTCAAGGAAATTGAGTTGCAATCAACAAGAATTCTTTTTGAGTGGCTTTGAATTTATTATGAAAATATCATATATTGTGGTTACATATAGCCAATATGCAATTTTATGGTGATAAATTCTATTTTTGTTGCCTATTTTTTCAAATCATTGTTTCAAAGTCTAAAGAATGCATATATCATCAACTGGTTAGAGATTTTCAGTGTTTTTAGTTATTATGCAAAAGGAACCCAAAATATTGTACTTTAAAGGTTGATTACCAAATTTTACCCTCTTGATATGAAATGTGTCTTTTTAATTTCATTTGGAGTAATTAATTCACCTGAGTATCCCCTTTTTTAGAGAGAAAATATACTTCTTTTGAAAATGTTTTGCAATATACAGTATAGATCTTTGCCCAAGTTTTCCTTTTGTTTAATTGGTAAACTCTCTTTGTATACATTGGTGCTGTTTCTTTTTAAGACTTCCAACCATCTTATTTTCTTTATATGTGACATACCAAATGAAGATACTGGGTGATTCCAAGCAGCATGTTTTGTTGTGTTGTATTTTGATTACTTCTCCAATGACTGTTCTTGGCAATACTTTTGGGTATTGTCTAAAAGGGTCGTTTAGAAAGGCAAGGTCCTCAAAGTCAAATTATGCTTAGTGGAGAGCAAGAATGGATTATTTCATGTGGCACATTTAAGATGTTTGCAAGATCATCAATAGTTCTAGGCAATACATATTTAAGTTTCTGCATTGTTATATACATTTTCTGTACCATCATAAGGTTTGAATTTGTATTTATTTTTATCTCTGTAGGCTAGCTCTGACCTAGACTACCGTGCTGTAGAAAACTTTTGAAGACATTTAGAAAACAATAACAGCTTTTGTCTGCTTTTATTGTAAAACACTATTTTTTGCTCGTCTTGCAGAATACAACAACAATAAAAACTGTGCTCAAAGAAGGTGCCCTGTCTCTAGGAACCCTGAATCCTGGTGGAAACACAGTACAGGTAATTTTCTATCAAGTGAATGTCTTTTCAGCAATCATTTTTTAATGGTGTTTTGTAAGGGGTAAAAATGATTGTTCTTAGAAACCTGCCATGCCTAGTTTTTACACTGAGCTCTGACTTTGAAATTATTTCAAATCACTCTGTTTTTGCACAGCTGGGCCCTTTTGATGAGCAAAATTATTTCATGAATGTTGGGTCAGGGAGGTAGAACATAAAGTTTTTGTCATTGCCATTGTGATTCGTTCATGTAGTTTTTTGGTCCTAATTACACCTTCACTAACAAGCAAAGTGTAAGGGTCTTGAAAAGTTGAAAAATGCTTTTCAAACTGCATTTTCTTTGTTATTAGTTTATAGCTTTATTGGGCTCCTTTGTTGCATTTTTATTTGTTTCAATGTTTTTATTTTAATTTTTTCTTTATTACAGCCCTAGAAGTTTTTTGTTTAGCCAAAATCAACAGCTTTCTTTATAAGCGTTTATAAGAATATCTATGTTTTGAGATAAGCAGGACTTTAGGCTTCTGTGGAAACATTTTTAATTGTTTATGAAAATAATTTAAATCACTTGCAATATTAAATACATTGGAATCGGGTCTTCAAGATTACATGTTTGCTGATTTTGCTTGAGGCACCCTTTTTTGGAGGCTAGTGTGACAATTAGAGAACATCTAGTTTCGTGGTTGCAGTCTGGTTGCTTTGGTGGTGCATTTTGTTGACATGAACACATTTAGTGTAAGGCATATTGTGGACAAGTTTTAGAATGATTCTATCTTGGTACTTCTGATGATGTTTTGTAGTACACACAGAAATCAGCATGCATTTTCAGCAAGCAGTAGATTTAAACTCAGTATATCAGAATGTATCTAGCTAAAACAAGTTTTACCCATTATTTTTATCCTGGTGTGCAAGATTTGCTTATTATTTGCTGACTGCAAGCTGCTGTGTAGATAGAGGCATGAAGGCTTGGTTTCCAAGTGCAAAGTCAAGATGTGGCCTAGTATTTCACATAAGCTTCTGGTCTGGTCTGCATATGAACCTTCTTTTAAAAGTTTGGCTTAGTATGTTTGCACACAAAGCGGGGAAGCTGGTCAGAGAGGGCCTAAGGACTGGGAGGCATTATGATTATGTCTTCCACATCACTTCCAATGTCGCTATGATGCATTTCCACCCATTTTCGACGAAGTTCATTCTTGACTAAGAGTATTTTTGCAGTGCGTGTTTGCAGGACGCTTCAGGAAACAGGAAGACACTGCATAAAAAGGCACAAAGCTAGAATATTTTGAAGCAAATTGCATAGAAGGATTCAAGGCATCGTGCCGGTCCATTCAAGTATTCACTGAGATTCAGCTTCCCTGCTGTCATCATTTGAGACCCATGGCCATGTAGCAAAGTGTGGCTCAGTTGTTTTGGAGAGATCGAAGTAAGCGATACCAAAGCTTAATGCGAAATCGTAGTTGCGGATTTGCTCAGAATAGACTTCGTTGTTACGGGGCCGTTCCATGATGCGAGTCGCTGCTGAACCGCAAACAGTTTAACTGCAACGATAGTAACGTGCACATGAATTGATTGAATTGAATTGCCTCTAATGTCATGCTAGGAGAGGCCGCTAGAAGTTGCAACAGCAGAAACAAATGTTTCAATGTAGGATTATGTTCTGACGCGAAAAAGACAACGGTGATGTCCGGTTAAATGCGCACTGTTGGAGGCTTGGACCGAGGCTGTTTGACAACACGAATCTAGATTTTTGACGGTCTTATTCCTTTGCCTAGTTAAGAATTGAGGAGGTCTGGGGCCGAGTTTCATGTTCCCTTCAAACTTCGGTTTAGGGCTTTGAACGACTCTTAAGAATTAGCTGATCGTTAGAATAAACGGTAGATTGTCCAGGCAAATTTAGGCCCTCGAAGGTTTGCGCTTTCTAATGCAATAATGGGCGTTGCCTGTGTATTGGATTAACTAACCATGCGTAGGAAGCCAAGGGTGCGGTTTCCAAATCTTTTTCCAAGTAACCAGTTTGAGCGTCCACTCGATTGTGAAACGCGGTCAGAAAGGTCGAAGGTTGGCCGGTGCGTTTTTGATCTCTCTCCGGCCGATCGACTTCAGCTGGCCGCAAACCAACTTGGGTGGGAAAATCTCCTTAACCGGGTTGCAGATTGACTGGTATGTAGCGAAAGTGTTTCCGTGGCAACGGCTTGACCTTCAGAGGTCATCTTTGTGGCCTTGCCAATGGATGTAGCCAAGGAAGCCCGGGACTGCTAGAAACCCTTGGTTTGAGCGGTTTCACCAGTGATCCGCCATTATGGTCGGACCTAATCTATCATACGTCATTTAGCCATTAAGTATGTCTAATGTGATACTTGCTTTTCAACCAGTGAGGGTCTATGCTTTTCTGAAAAAACTAAAATTTGGTACTAAAACATACGATGAACATCGAAGTGGAAGCAATTGTTATTCAGGCACAAAAATGCCAGCTGACATAGATAATGATTTTGTCAACCAAATGTTCGGGAAAATATTATATTAGAGGGTTATTTAGATTACCTGGAGCCAAAAATGTTCATTCCCCACAATTCCGCCCTAGTTGTCTTCAAAGTTCCGATCTCGGTAAAGTGCCCAATCTGTGAAGAACCGAGGGCGGAGAAATAAACACTTCCAAGGCTGACACACTGTGGATTGACATAACGTCTATTGTTGGACTTTATGATTTATTGCTTTTTTCAAATCTTATGTTGTACTTTATGTTTTATTTTTATGACTTTTACAAGTCTTGTGTTTTTACTTTGGTATGACCCTAAGTGCGAAAACTCATTACACCAGTGCGTCAGTTCATTTAGAACAGACACATTGACACGGGCATTCACCGGATTATGATAACTGCGAATTTTGCAATGTGGAGACTGTGTCAGTCGAAAAATGACCTCGAATCTCTAGCTGTCTCCTAAAGACGGGCTTAAGGGAGATTAATTTTCGTGACCTGCTCGATGATCCCATCTCTGTCGCTAACGCAGGGCGATGTTTTGCCTCGTTAGTCCTTCTATGTAGCCCGTGGCCAAATTTCAAAATAACCTCAGGCGAAATCGATTTCGACTCTCCTATCTAGAATCAAGTTAATATCTGAAATAATATCTGATTACAGTGCGAAATGGCAGTTGTTTATTTTGTACGTCAAATTCTATAAAGCAGACAAGAGTTCAGGTAAATAAACGAGATAGTGTGTTGAAGCAAAAACAAAGGTCGTGCTCTTGCCTTTGTGTTTTCCAAAGTTGGGCGTGAGTACCCCTCTTGTTCCAAACTGTCCAAGGGAGTGTAAACGGTTGGCAACTTTTTTCATTTGTTTTCACAATTGTTGTTCAGGGTCCCGCAGCCCATTTTTCCTCCTCCAAAGTCCATCATTTTGCAGACATCGGTGCTCCGTTTTAGACCACGAGCTGAAGAACCTTTCTATGATCATCATAGGTACGAGGGCTCAGTTGAAATCTCACAGCCCTGAAATGGACCAGTTTGTAAATTGGAACAGTAATGCATAAGTAGAATGATGACATGATTTCGACTATTCAACCGTGAAAAGCAGAAAAGAATTTTTTCCGAGGTCTGATTTATGATCAGGCATGAAATGTAATTGATGACGTAATTGAAAATGGCGCCCGGGAATGCCACTGCCAGGTTTCTGGGAATGCATGTTGCCCCACTGCCCCTTAAAAGAGCCACGCCAGGCAGGACTCAGTTTGGAGGCAAGATTTATCATTCCTTTACCTAAAACAGAGAGGACATCGTAGATATAAAGGCTTTTGTTCGTTTAAATTTGCAAGAATATCGTTTTCATGGGAACTTTCGCTGCCGCGCGATCCCACTTGCAATTGGAATTTAAGTGGATTTGGGTTTTGTCGTTCTTGTAACGCGAGTTTGTGCCCACATCAATGACTGCTTCTTTGATGACCAGCGCAGCTATAATTATCGTCAACTAACTTGTTCCTATCATAGAAATGAAAACCCCATTGTACGTCAATATTTTTGTGTGTCCACATGAACCTACGATCTTGTCTTCTGTTGCGACATTTGAGGATTAAAGCAGCAATCGGAGTATGCTTTATGGCAATCTGCAAGCGGCATACGTGCGCACCAGATTGTATGCCTCTGAGATCCATTTAGGGATGACAGATAACCGATAAGAGACAGTTTCATGCGAGGAGGATTTGGGGGATTCGGAGCTCGGCCTAAGAGGGATTTTGTATCAAGCGGGCAGGGCAGTCGTTCGCAAAAATAGTTTTTTACGACCACACACCGGTAAGCTGTGAATTAACACTGTGTGCGTTGGTGGGTTCGAAAGTATAACTATGGACCTCTAATATCCAAGGACCCATGTTCTGTACAAGAGGGGTGGCTAGACTCGCCTTTTTCTCTAAAAAGATTGCTTTTCGCAAATGGATCATATCTTTCATCATAAACTACCGCACCAACTGCTTCAAAACCAGAGGTCAATCTCTATCACAGAGAAGAAAGCACAAGACTACCAGGGCAGCAGCCAACAGCCACTGCCCTTTCAAAATACTTCTGAAACCAACTGCAGTTCCTTTTCCCACCCTGGTCAGCTCTTCAAAGGTGAACCGTAATCGAATCGTTCAGTGGTTTTTGCTGTAGCCGCGAGCATGGTATATGCAATGTTATTGTTGCGTTGGTCATTGAAAGGCTCATGTGATACTTGGAGTCCAGTTACAATAGGTGCCCGCTTATAGTTTCGTTAGTATTCAACATTCTCTTACTCGCCATCGCTCATCTGTCTGTAACTTATTAAAGGCAGTCTTGCATTTTGCGCCCTTTTAGAGATAATCGCTTTTTCAAATAGGAATCAATTGTTTTATTAAATCAAGCACATCATTTCCTGCGGTGCCCTACCACAGTACACAAATTGGTCAACTCTTTCTTACCGTCCTTTTTCTTTCCTTGCACCGTTGACCCACGAGTGTGGGAAATAACCTCATTTGTGTCGACAAAAGCAGTTACACGATGCCTCGCAATCATATTGACCTCGCAATGAAAGCTGACAAACTGTTCAAAGACTGAGTGCCGAAAATGGCTGACGTAATTTTTCTGGTCAGCTATAATGTCGGCAATTTTTCAGACGAGGGGGACAGAATATCCCTGGGAATCAAGATAATTTTCCTTATGAGTTCTTTTAGAGCTCTAATCTCATAGTCGTTTCCAATTACTCATGCAACGATCAGAAACAATTTTTTGTCCAAAGTTCCGCCTAAAGTTATCCAGATTTGTTTTATAATGGCAAAAATGTCTTAACTGTGTAACATATTTCGTCTGATAAATTTTTTTTTGTCTCAGCATTATGCTCTCAGTCAAAGACCCCGGAAACACTGGCGCTCCGTTCTGCATTTCTCATGCCCAGTCATAGTTAGCCCCTTATTGCCCCCTCACCCCTTCTTCGTGGGTCTACCTAAGAGTCACGTGTGTGTACCTGATGTCTTGATTCCATTTGCTGAAGTCAGATTCCTCGCTTGAATTCATTCTCAATTTTTCTTATCGTAGGCGTGGGAGAAACGATGGTACGTACTGTACTCGTCTGGCGAACTGGAGGAGTTTCCCCTGGAAGATGGAGAGGTACTAAGATCTGTCATCATTTGCTTTGCTCAGTGAAGCACGTTCGTGGTTTTAGACACAAGGCTTTCTTTATTTCTGCTTCCTACCTCCTTTCTAATTTCATCTTGTTTGGTGCGATCGAAATGAGAATTCATTGGATAGCCTTTATGCAGGCGGCTCGAAGTATTTTTACAGAATTATTTGAGAGGTATTTCAAAAGGAAAAAGAAACATTAGACGAGATATTGGGAAAAGAGCTTTAGTTGAATTATATGATTGCCTTCAACTCGAGGTGATCAATGGAAATCTGAGGGCGTGCTTCTTTAAGCATGAGTTGAAATCTGAGCATTTTGAAGCTTGGTAATTGTGTAAAAAAGCTAGTTATGTGTTGCTCTAAGAGTATTGGTTTCACATGAAAGTTTGAAAAGCCTTGGTGCAACTGTGAATATTTTTTATCAATAGTGACAATTTTGATGCTGCAATATCTTCGCTAACCGCAATGCGTTATATTAGAGCCAAACATTTTTCTACACGTGCCGATGATATAGGCAGTAAAACTGAATTGAAAAATTCCGATAAGGTTTTCCCTCGTCGTGTTTTTTAGTGAAGATTTTAAGCACATTTAAATGCCAAGTTCTGCAATATATACTCTTTTTTCTAAGTCTCTCTAAGTTGTAGCTTTAATAATTATGACGTTTCACATAATATCACACTTATTTTGCTTTTATAGATTGCTCCATCCACAGCATTTTGTTGTTTTGAGTTTCTATCGTTGCCAATACTTCTTGGCCACCAACGTGTCTCAAATAAACTAATTCTGTTTTTCTTGAACCTGTCTTTTGAGTGATAATCTTCGCACTCTGGAGTATAATATTACAAATAATATCAGAAGAAGCGCATTTTATTTTGCACAATATCAAATAGCAATTGCCGAAATATGTAAATAAAATGAAGAAAATGCATTTAAGTCTCAATAAGTGGCTTGATCTACGCTGAAAAGATCTTTATAGGAGCTCGGTGAAATCCAATTCTTTTTCCCTAATCCTTTTCCGTCATTGACGTTGGAATGTCGTATTTTTCTAGGTGATGCGCGATAAGTCGATTGGTGTCATAGTGCTCCAGGACTTCGTTCGAATGCTTGATGGGTACAGTGAAATTGGCGAGGAGAACTCGGTCGGGTTGAAGTCCCTCAAAGATGGGATATACTTAAAGGCAGGAAACAAGGTCGATTTCGAAAACTGGTGGAAGGAATTGTCGACGTTTGTCCCTTCGCCAATGAAGCGAGCACAGAGTGAGTACAGACCGATTATCGTTTCATATTCCGTTAATTTTGTTTTACTGTAGTGTCCTGCACAGGAGGACAAGCTCTCTCAATTGCATATCTGGCCTGTTTCATTAAAAATGATAATCAATCTTTAAATTATAGAAAAGGTTTATGTTTCAGCCCATGTAGTATTGATAAACTTACCAGACAAAATAGCTGTGGTTGTGATACGAAAGATTTTGTTGCTCATGGGGGAATTGTCAAATTATAACATTCGTATATCTTAGGTTCCGAAACCTGTTCGCAGTATTGTAGCCCTTATAGCTGTTAGAACACTAGGGAAAAGTTGCTTCTCTCTTGAGAGACCTAGCGAAAGAGTCAAAGAGTTCTATGCTTATAAGGAATTGAAGTTTAGTAAATCATTCCATCTTCAACATCCATTTCTTGGAGGACGTTGTGTCCAAGGGCTCAAGTCAATATACAACACCAGGGAAACTTCTCTCTCTAAAGACAGGACATACGTCCTATTAATCACCCCCTTATAATACTGATAAAATACTTTTATCATCTGAAGAGAAATCCGGATCAAAATAAGTCCTCCTCCGGAAAACTCGGACATTCAGTGCTTCTGACCGATTCTCATTTGCAATTTCCTGATTTATTCATGTCATCTTTCCGAAGGCACATTTCTTTTGAATTAAAAAACCATAATGACAAAGAATAAACTTAGATTGCAAAGAAATGTCACCCCTTTAGCGCGTCAGGATTTGCCTCCCGAGTCTTCAACCCTTTCTGCACCCTGGTAGATTCGTTGAAAAGCAATTGATGAAATGCTATTGTTCCCAATAAATCGCTTTTAGTTAATAGATCGTACATGGTTGCCTCACTCTTCAACATCTTTTGACAAATAATAAAGCAATAACTTATTCTAAGAAAAATTTACAATAAATCGGGAAAGAGGTTTATATAACATTTAACTGTGCGAATGTTTATGGATGAAATGCTTCACACGAATGGTTGTCCGTATTTCCCAAGAAATTTCACATTAAAGACTTGGAGCCACATTAAATAACATATGGTTTTAGTACTTATATGTAGATATAATCAAATATAGAACTTATAACTCTTGCATCGTAGGTCATATTTGATCATTCGATTTACATTATATTTAGCATTGGTAATTCACATTAATTGGCTTAAATTGTCTACGATATGCATGGCTAAAAATTTTACCAAACACTTAGCTATTAAAAACCCTGTCACGTGCCTGTAAAAGGATCTCCTGTAGCCAATTGCAATGCATTTTAGGGATTATTTTGGATTCCCTTTTGATTTTTCTTCACTCTTTTGCCCAATGCCGCTTAATTTAGCTGATGTTGCTGTGCTTGTCCGTGGAGAAAATTATGTTTTGCCCCACAGACAGAACTCTATTCTTAATAGCCGACGAGTGAAAAGGGGAATTGTCTTGTCGTGTCACCACCCCAAAGCAATGATTGATCCTCAATTTCATTTTTGATTTGCTTTTGTTTCATGCCTGTGGATCTTATTACAGTATGCAGCAGAGTTCTAGGGCCAAGAGAAAAGACCCGGAAATTGGGGAATCTGCTTTTAGTGCCTAATCTTGCCACATATTAGATAATCATTCTTCGTAACACGCAAATTCAGATTAAAAGGCTGCGAGTCTGCTCATGTGTGGCCTAAATGCTGAAGTCTCGAGGCGGGTTCTCCGTCCTTGCGATAATCTTGTCCTAGTCGAAGTATTTTAGATCTAATAGAGAGTTCAAATACCTTGTTTTTGGTGCTTATTTAATGAATCTTTTTTTTAGAATTTTTCAATACCAATTGCAATTTTTTCTAAAAATCAAATTAATTAACTTCCCGTCATCAAATTCCTTGGTTCAAATGCCGAATATATATGCAACTCCGTTGTTAATGAAACTAGTTTTAGCAATGTTGATTGGCATTTGTAAACGGGCATTTGAACTGACACAAATTGGGAGATTCATGGTGGCAGAATTTTGATTGAAATGGAGAACAGTTTCTCCATTCGTAATTTCACGATTGACCCACAATTTATTATTCTCATGGTGTGTTGGGAATGTTGAAAGATCTCTAGACGATGCAGAACTATGGATGATCCTTTAGGTATTGCTATGTTCACGGTAGATTACGTTAAAGTTACGTTGGCCTATCTTGAATTGCTTCATGCAACTATATTTTTGCAGACGTAGCAGATTTCATTTACTGTCATAGTAATCGTCATTTGTTATCATTTTTGCTGCTACCTACGGCTGTTGAACATTTCGCTTGAGTTTGTGTTTATTTGGGATTATTTGGAGTTTGTTTAGGGTTTATTTGGGATTATTTCTTTGTGATTTGAATAGATCCGTTGAACACGTGGTTTTTGCCAGTGTTAGATTGGACTCGTGTTCTTGAGCGAGGTCAGGGCGGCCTTTCGTTGAGATTTCGTTGTTGTCGAATACGAGGGCTTGTATCGTAGAATACATCTTTCTGACCCCGTTTTTTTTTATAAAAAACTAAGGTTCGGTGATGGTAAGAAGTTTCTTATAATTTCTAGCCATTTTGCTAGGAAACGTTTTTTAGATGGTGTATTAAGTCACTCAACAGCCTTCCTCCACACAACTTGCAACAATGTTTTCAAGATATTGTCACTACTTGACTCAAAGTGTCAACTCGGAAAATTAAAATTGCAAGTTATAAAGGTTTCTTAGCTTTTCGGATTTTGTAGGGTCTTTGTCAAGTACTGGAGTCTGGGCCCTAGTACCGGGATCTGGACCCTAACGGACGCTGACACCTATTAATACTAATCCCCTTTGTATTCATTCGTATTCGTTTTCGTTTTCGTTCACCATTCGTATTTCGCTCCGTTCGACACGTCGTGTCACCCACGTTTACCTATAATATGACAAGTTTATAGCAACAAACCATCGTCTCTCTCTGTGCTTCACAGTCTTTCCTAACTCTCAAAAATTAAGCCTACCGTTTCTTGTAGCGTGTTTCTTATAAAAAACGAAAGTAATCAAATGATTGTTTATCGAATCGCAGGCGCTAGTACAGCTAACAAGGCTCAACTGATTGGCAACAAACCATGGCTGAACAAGACGCACTCGAGTCCCCTGAGCTCCTCCGCAGTCAAGCCTATGACGAAGTCGCCTTTGTTGGCCGCTCAAAGCGATGCAGACAGCACTCAAGTAAGTGGGCGATGTAGCCTGAAATATTGTACGTCTTTTTATTTAAGAGCTAAAGCTAAACCTTCACCAGTAATAGTTTCTTAATAAGATTCACAGTCGTTAAATTGGCAAAGGCAGCAAAATAATGAAGGATGTTATGCCGGTGTCTGATCATGCTATGTATCAGCACTTGCATGGTTATGTAATTAGCACAATCGTGCGTAGCGTATAACCATGCACAGTGCTTATCTTCCGTTTTCTTAACAAAAATAAGAAATTGAAGAGTTTCTCAATTATTTTTCTCCCAACAGTTGAAGTTTCTTAATTTTGTTGGCCCTTTTCCCATAAGTTTCTTAAAAAGCAGTTTCTTATTAAATAAAAAACATGTACTGTAGTATGCAGAGAGTCGCATTTCATGGTGGGCCTGTTAATGAGGCTCCCTTGTTTATGCATCTTGTGAGGGGACCACCCTGAGACTGTTAAAGGGATGTCAAGCTTGTGTTGTTTTGTGGCGTAAAGCATTTCCCTCAAGGCGTCATGTTCATGTGTTCCCAAGAAAGGGTTAGAAGACTTATAAGACTTTCGTTATAATAATAGCTTCTTATTATTCGCCGGATTCTGAATAGAAAATATTTGTCCAAGTATTCAGCGGAAATACTTTTTTTGTCATAGTTGTTGATAATACATTTCAACTCTGTTTTGTTTGCGTCTGGTTGAATTATGTATGACGTAAAAGAATAATGAGTTATGTTTGATCTAAAGATTAAAGGTTGATTTTATTTTTTTTTAATTAAAATTTTATTTCAGTCCAAAAATCTTGCCTACATCCGCGGTTGATTTTTCCATTTGTGTTAACCTTCGCGATTCTTTTGCCCAGTTCACAGAAATAGAAGGTTGCGAATGATGAGCTATTGCCATATGTATTCCACGTAATTTATATCATTTGCTTGTGTTTTGATATTAGAATATTACACAAGGACCATTCAGTGAATTAACTTCCCGTGACTGTATGTGGCTAGTAGCTCCTCGAATGTTCTGTTATTATTTTGCATAGGGCCCTGAATTTGATTTCCAAAATATTTAGAGGCTGCTAAACCTTTACTAAACCCTATAATTATCTTCACATTTGGCCAACATCCCCCCCCCCCCCCCACAATCAAAAGCATGAAGTCTCAAAGTCGTTGCCGATAACAGAACTTTCTGTACTAATGCGGCTCCCCTTTTTAGGCATGTACCCAATGTGGTGAGTACTTATATTTTTCATGTTGACTGAACTGATTGTCATTTGATTGGCTTGAAGGTGGATGGACTCAATTCGAGGATCAGCAAGCTCCAGTTGGAAGTGAACAAGATTCCAAAACTGGAAGAGGAAAGACGAAAACTAGAGCTAGAGGTGAACTACTGGAAGGAATACGTCACAAACTCAAATTCCATGAAAAGGTCCGGAAGTAAAATGGATTCCGAGAAAGCGCTGAGCGAGGCTAGGATACAAGTGATTGACCTGCAGGACAAGATGAACGAGGTTGAAAAGGAAAAGCACGCGATGACAGTGAAAGTCAATGAGCAAGAAAAGAAACTGCGCGAGCAGACGACGAAGCTTGAAGAAGCGAACAACCTTATCAACAAATACGTGGATAATATTAGCGACTTGAAAGTGCAGCTTGTGCAAAGGAAGGACAGCAGAGTGGAAGGACGAGATAGGCACGATGGTCCACCGACCACGGATGCCAAAGTGTTGACGGCGATTCCAGAGGAAAGGGGGTTTGGAACGTTGAGCCCCAGTAGCGATACGTCGTCGGAGAGAGGAGACGCAAGTGATTTAGAAAACAAGTTTATTAATTTGAAGGAGAAAATGAAGCGTATTGAAAAGGAGCTGTTTGTGAAGTCGAAGGAGTTGGAGAAAGCGAATGAAAGTAGGTCGAAGGTAGCCAAGTATACGAGGACATTGCTGCAAGAATTGGAAGCTAAGTTGAACGATACGCAACGGAAAATGTTGGAAGCTAGCGAGAGACTGAGTGACACTACGATGGAACTGGAGATGGAACGAGATCGGAGGCGCAGACTCGAATCGGAGATCGAACAGCACAGCTACAGTCGACACAGTAGCGTGTCATCGTCGCTAAGCGAACAGAATAGCATCGACATGCCCGAAACAGCGTCGCAAAGCGATACGGAAGTGAGTAATCGTTACGTCGACTATTACCGATCGCGGTTCCGCGAGGCAGAGGGCACGCTCTTGGAGAAAGACAAAAAGCTTAGCGAATCTCAAACGAAGTATAAGGATCTCGAAAGCAAGTATCGAAATGTTCTAAAACAGTGCCGTTCGCTAGACGATATACAAATAAAACTTTCCGATGCAACTCATAAGCTTAGTGATAGACAATTGAAGATTCATGAATTGACTCGGGAAGTCGAAAAGTTACGAGGTTACGAACGTGGCTACGATCGTAAAGCGAAAGAACTACAGTTATCGACAGATAAAGTGAAGGAATTTGAAGGGCAATTAAGCGAACTTAGAAAGAGATTTACTGTACAAGAAAAGGAACTAGAAGGGTTTAAGATAAGAGAAGTTGTCATGAAAGAGAGGCTGACGGCTTTCGAAGAGGAGAGCTCCGATGAGGAGGAGGAAGAAGATGAGGTATACGAGGAAGTCGATGCCGAGGCTAGACTGGAGAAGAGTATTGAAACGAAAGCGAGAGTGGAAAGAACGATTGATCTCGAAGGTCAGGTGAGGTTGCTGAACAACGAGAACACGGTGTTGACGGAGTCGTTAAGCACACTTGAGAGGAAGCTGGAGGCGTATGAAGAAGAGAATGCCGGGAAGTCCGTTGAAGGTGCGGATGAGCATGATAAGACCGGGGGATTGGAAGCTACTGAACTTGAAGGTCGTGTAAAAGAGCTGGAGGAGAAGTTGATACAGCAGGAGGATAAGTATTATTTGAGCATATCAGAATTGAAGGAAAAGCACAGGTGTGACCTGGATGCACTTAGAAGTAGCACTAGGCATGACATGGCACACCTCGCAAAACTAAAAGAGGAGCACGCACAGCTGAAAAACGAAATAGATACGAAAATGCTTGTCGAGTCGAAAGACAACGATGAGCGGAGCAAACTGATTGAAAGTGTCACAGAGCTGAAGCAGCGATCTGATGAGACAAACCAACAATTGGCAGAGCAGCAGAGTAGAGCCATGGCTGCAGAAGAAAGGATACAAACTTTAGAGGCAGAAAATAAAGATCTAATTTCGGAAATAGGGAATAAAGCCACTCTTGTTGCTGAGTTGAGTGAGAAGTTGAAGGACAACGAATCTACGCTCGTCTCGAAGGCTGAAGTAGCGGGGCAGCTGCAAAAGTTACACCTTGAAAAGGATGACTTGTTGAAGAACCTTGAAAAGGAAAATGTAAAACTACGCGAGAATTTAGCCGCGATGGAAAATGCCATGCTTGTAGCGTCGGGAAAGAAATTCGAGGCTGAAGCACAGGAACGAGGTGATGAAAATGAAGGAGGTAGATCAAGTGATACGGGTGCTGATGGTGGATTGAAGGAAGAACTCAATCATCTGAGGAATACGCTGATAAAATCGCAAGGTTTGAAATTTAGTACAAGAATCAACTGGAAGAGGCCGCAAGGAAATACCTGGAGAGTGAACAAAGGGTGATAGAGCTGGCTGCAAACCTCGATTCTAAGTCAGGTAAGGCGACCTTTGCGTCTTTTTAAAAGGATTTTTATGTAGAGGTGAAGAAGAGGCCATTGTTACAGCGAAAATGCTGGAAGAATTACCAAAGCCTTGTACTTTCCCCTTTACTTCTCTAAGGTATCTTCCAGTATGCGCACTCATTTAAATGCGAGCATCTTAGATATTTCTAATAGTCTTTGCTATGGGATGTCTCCGTTATCGGAAATGATTGATAATAGTTTATAAGAAATAGATATGTTGTAAAGTTTTGTTCTTGTGAGTGGGCTTTATTTTAGTTACAAGTTCTCCTCCACAAGTGTTGTCTGTATACTTTTAAAGGGTTCCAGGTTTTATAAGGATTTAGAAACTGAATAACTTCTTAATGAAAAACGAGTCTTTAAATCAGGCATCTTTCAGAAGCCACATGAGGCAATTGCATTGTCTTAAGACATAGAGCGGTTGTTTCACAAGTTAAGAAATACAAATGTCAGTTCTTTATGGTAATAAAGACATAAGCCGGTAGAAACAATATTCTTCGGGTATTGGACTATTGATCCGATCTTAATTATATCGTAATATATTCAGAAGTAGGCACATTGTTGTAGTGAGATAATGACCGGAAATTATATCTAGGCCCTGTTGACACTTGGCATTGATATAAAAACGAAACACGATTGATGTTTAACCATTTTATCTCCATATATTGGCCAAAACTCTAAATTGCCATGCAGAAATAAATTAAAGCATTTGCAAGAAGCCGCAGTGGAATTCGACTTAATGTTTTTCCATTTAAAACGGGTCTCGCGGGATGCCTTGACTTGTTAAATTGTTTTGCTGTCCTAAGAAGGATACCTTTCGGCAATTGCAATGGGACATCAATTTTCGCAGCCATTCGATTGATTAATGTTCTGTGGAGAATACCTGATATTCTATCTTAAACTGTTTTATTTTTAGCGCTTTATTAGTCTTGTTACTTTTTCCAATGTATCATCGAATTTCATCATCCCCCTCCCCTTATTTTGTTTCCTGCTTCTGCACTCCGCGTCTGCAGCGATGACTGTGTTGCCACTATGTTTTATTTGGGAACAAAATAAGGCGTATTTCACTATTTTGTTTTTATTGTCGAACAGCAAGGAGGGTATTAATATGAGGCTCGGATGGCCAGATTGCAAATATGCATTCTTCTCCAGGGTTAGAGAGTAGCCTGAGGGATGACATGGTGGCGATTCAAGCGAAGATAGAGGCAATGCGAAGGCAGCTGATTGAGTCACAAGATCTGCTACAGTCCAAGTCGGTGGAGCTTGAGAAAGAGCGAAGCAATATTTCTCATCTCGTTGATGTGACAAGTGCATACATCAAGGAATTAGAGAATTCTCTTTCGGAGACACGAGACAAGAACGCGGAGCTACAGAGCATAGTCGAGGAAACGAGGAACAACAATGGGAAAAGAGTGCCACCAGAGGGGTATGCAGAGAAGGATCGCAACGACAGCTTGTCAGACCAATCGGACATTGAAGGGTCGAACAAGGACAAGGAGTTTGAAGGGGAAAAAGACCGGCTGCTTTTGGAGAACCAACAATTACACACGAGAATCTTTGAACTGGAATCAGAGGTCTCTCGCCTTGACAATAAATTCAAAGAAGAAACCAGCGAATTGAGGGATCTCCACGAAAAGCAATTGCAAATGGCTTACGCGGAAAGAAACGTGGACGAAAAAGACAGTGGAGCTGGTTGTCTGTCTAAGGAAGACCAGGCACTCAGTGAGAGGTAAGTTTTGCTTACCCTCCATTTCATATCCTTCTGTTGGCATCATCTACTTGATGCATCGATTGCCTTTCCTTGCGTCCATGTCCTTATGATGCATTTAAACTCGTCATTATGTTTTCCGACGATTGATAAAGAATTATCCTCTTCACCATTGTTTGTCCCGGTTCATTTGATTTATTCCCTTTCTATTGTCTACGTTTAGAAATACGAGTGAGTGTCGGGATTAGTTTGAAATACGTTTGCATTAAGCTTCGCTTTGAACACCTTTCCGAGTAATCCATGCTTTTCTTTGAAGTCAGCCAAATTTTTCCGTTGAAATAAAAGTGAAACAATTGCAGGAAAATCGTCAGAAACTACTTTTTAATACTCATTTGTTCCAGTCCTAACCTATTTGATATCTGATTTGGAATCGATGTGACTGCCTGTACAAAAAAACTACCCTTACTTTTTAGCCATTGTGTCCCCATTTGTCTTTCAGTTCTGAAATAGTATTTGCAATTTATTTCGTATTTCGAGCTCCTTCTCATAACCTCAAAATTGTTGTTAGAAGACTGATAATCGACTTCATCCAAATAGACCACATATTGCCCTGAACCTTCAGTTCGTTAGAGCCCTGTCACCACCCATTAAAGTTACCCAATTTATGTTCTATCGTTTCTTCGTAAATTGAAGGGAAGTTTAATTATGCTGTTGTTTATAGCTGTACTTCACAATAGAGTTCTAAAGTCATGACGGCACAAAATCTGTTTTAGAAATTTTTTTATTTGGATCCCCTAGCCTGAAAAAGCATCATAAAATATCTCTAAATAGACGAAAATAGCTAACTTTGTTACAAATTGGCTGAGATATGTCTGAAATTGGCTCTTTCCCCATCGAACTTATTTTGCCCTCTGTGCATAAACTTAACGAACAGAGCCATGATAACAGTTATTCGTTAGTAAACTTCAATTCTTTCATCGGCCATGTCTCAAACGTTTTTAGACATAAACGGCCAATGATGGTCTTCTTGGCCTTTAATTAAAATTCTAGGTTTTTTGGTGACGTCACACTTTGGAACTCTATAGCAAGAACCATAATTTCGCATAACTTTGGTAGGAGGGGGAGGGGGGGGTTTCGGGAACACTTCACCTCAATGCTGAAAAGTAGGGGAACGTGCCCCATGCGCCCCCGTTTCCTACATCTACATGTAGCCGCGTGTTAGCCAAGTTACTACGAAAGGCCTACAAAAGCCAAATTACTTTGTAACAATATCATTATTGCGTCCATACACTTCCCGAAAACGAGGGGTAAGACAATAACACATTAAAACAATACCCTTCTACATGCTTTGTTGTATTAACCAGACGGCTGAAACTAATTCTAAGCTGCTTGAGATGTTTTCCGCAATGTTTTTCTCGAAGAAAACCTCTTTCCTCCACCACAATTCGACAGCAAAAAGAGTTTCAAAAACATTTACGAATGAGGATTTCCTTCTAAGATAAATCCGTTTTGGTAATACGAGGATCCCCAAAAGTGTTTGTCTTTAGTCTTCAGTGCTTCGGCATATTAATGATTGGTGGAAGGCTGATTTTCAACGCTTGCGGATAGAAGCCCCACTGATTCTGGATGTGATAGATGTGAACTGGCACAGCGCCTTCGCCGTCTCGATTGGCCTTGGCAATCACAGTCTAGGTAGCCACTGCTTGTGTCAAACCGATAGGCCATTGATATGGAAACCGTAGAAAAATCACTGAGAAAGATTTTTCTTAATTGTTTTAGTACCAGTTTCACTCATTCAAATTGTGTCTTCAGCTTAATTTCGAGTTTGCTTTTCATTAATCTAAGATTCCCCTTGATATATGATACTCCATTCCACGTCAAAGCTTTGATACCAATCAATACTTTCCAAAAACAGTCGAGTATATAGTGTTCATGTGAGAGCAGCTATGACACTCGAGCCTTCAGTTTCACTTTGACCATTCGTGCCTGGGGCCTGGGCAATGATGACCTCACTGAGGCAGCTCTATTCAAGGCACAATTGTTAAGGTGAACCCAAGCAGTTAGAATACTCTTTGGAAGTAGACTAGGCGAAGATACGTTATCTCCAATCGTCACGTCCAAATTTGGCAACAAATAGCTTCTGACCAAACATGTTTGGCTTATCCTAGATTGGAATGCATTCGGCTTGATATTTCTGGATCATCACTGTCTGTTAATTAAATTTGAATGCGAGGCAAATTTTAGGGTCAAGCAGTTGACATTTCTTCGAAGCCTCCCTTCCAAATCCAACACCAACAGAAATGGCAAACACCCTGCGGTGACGTATCTCCTCCTATTGACGCGCCCTCATCTTAGGCCGTCCTCCTTTCCACAGCCCAAGTGGCTCTTTGCTGAGGGCGTGACGCTTTGCTGAGGGCGTGGCGCTTGTAGCAGCCTTCCATTCCTCACGGTGTGCTTTCAGTCTAATTTCTGGCACATCACTCGCCCGAAACGATGTGTTAGGATCAGCTTGCTTTTTATTTCGTCTTTCTAAGCCACTTGTTTACTTCCATTCTCGCTTATCTGAAAGCTTCGACGCTCCGAATATTCTTGTATCTCCCGAAATGGAAGCCAAATTCGTCTTCACGGCTCGCAAGCTTATGGCCATGTTTATGCCGTTCTGTCGCGTATCCACACCAGGGCCGTGATTTCTGCCACCGCTTCAAGTGCCCGCTGGCTAGCCTCGTTTGATTTGCTGTCGCCAAATCTGTCACTTGCCGACGTGCGTGTGGACGAGTGCGGAGGAGCTTCAAAGCTGGCGCCCCGTTGTTTACGTTCGGCAAGAGAGCGCAGCGTGACTGTCCAATTTTAGCTGTTATTCCGATGCCAATATTCCAGTCAACACTCTCCCAGTCACCACTCCGCGGATGGGTGCTGTCTGGTCAGTGTTTTGATTTCACAATTCAGGCCCGTGTTAATTCGCCGCTCTGCTTTCGTGCCATGAAGTGTTTTGTCAATACATTCGCTTGAATTTTACAACGAAGTGGAGCCGGATTGGGAATACAGTTCCCGGGAAATGATGCTCGGAGTCGTGTTTCCAGTAGCACAAACGGGTGCAGTGTGTTGGAGTTGTGTTTCCGCTGATTGTATCAAACTCGTTGTTCTCTCCAACTTATGACTTCAGTGATCGGCTGCAAAAAAGGCTGAACTTTGCTGGCTGCAACCTTTTCTTATTCATCTACTTGACCCAGGAAGTCGTTTCAAAGAAGGAGCACCCTCCCCTAAAGACAGATCTTTGCAATTTCGACGATGCTTCGGCAAGGGAAAAGAAACGCGAGTGACTCTTCATCGGAGCTTGATTACATTTTTGCCAGGCGAAAGTATGGTTGTTGGACGCGGGAAACCCGCAGGTGAAAAGCTTCCCAGATTTCATTGATTTCGTTTGCCAAAGCTATTATTGTCCTATAGGCACTGTCAACTGTTCCAATATTTTGCGAGGCGGAAATCGAGTCCCGTCGGGCGAACAGAGACGCATGTATTGCCCAATCGAGAAGGCTCTATACCCTTCTCAAGCAATGGTTGAGAATTTCCGTTGCATTTTGAAACAAGCTGTAGATTTCTGCGTTTGCTTCGTATATGCGTCATGTTTTCGTTTGCCTTGAGTGCATCGAACCTCTATTCAGCTGTACTTTTCAAGTAGCATAGAAACGGTGTTGTAAAAGACTCCTTTAAAACGCATACTTTATTGCCGGCCAGCGTTGAAAGTAGTGAAATTTTTGTTATTGTTTCGTCCTTTAGAGTGAGTGATCCCCTTGTCCCTTCGCAATATCAAGTTCGTTATCATACCTTCTCGGTGGCAATGTTCTTTCCTTTTCCCATATTCTCAAACTTTTAAAAAAATCTTTCATAGGCCAAATCGACTTGTACACCTTATTAAAACATTTCATGGCGGTCGATTCATGGCAGGGGTGTAAAATATTGACCTGGGGCTGTCCTTTCATGTAAATTTTTAACTTCAACCCCTTAAACGAGCAATTTGCAAAGTCAGTCTGCCAATTTGGAGTCAGACAACATGCTCTGTAACCGAAGTCGCACAGAAGATCGTAGTTGCAAAAGCGAAAATCTCAGTCCAAATAAAGATCATAACAGAATTTTCTTTGATTTGTAATATTTGCTCGTGAGTTATTCGGTATAATTCCGGAATCCCGGTTTGTACAAGTAAACCTACGTTTTCAATTAGAATTGAATTTCAACAGAGAAGCTGGTAATTCGCGGAATTTCTTTTAAATTAACTTGTTTTATTATGTTTGAACTACAGTTGGCGATTCTTGTTTATAGGCCTGCTAGTGTTGGTAGGAAGAACGAGAGTGAGGGAACTGAAGACGGAGAAAAGGAGCAGATTGATGAAATGCAGGAGCTCCGAGCAGAATTGGAACATGCCAAGAAAAGCCACGAGGAGGAAATGCGACTAAAGGAAGAGGCCCATTCCAAACTCATCGAGGAGCTCCGAGAAGAAATGGAAAAGTCATTAGCGGTAAGTTGCTATGAGCCCGGTGCATTCGGTGACCAACAAGAGTCATATTGTCAGGGTCCATACTATGGGCCTAGAATCTCAAATCACTTTAATTTGAGGTCACAGGTTTTTAATGGAAAATACCTCGCTTCGCAAGAGGAAGCAGAGCCTTCGTTTGCCTTTTGACTGACCGCCCCATTCTTCTAATTTTCTGTCTTGGTAGTTCATCTTTTTGTTAAATTTCTTCTAGAACAGTTCTTATTTTCCTGTAACCGTCCAACATATACTTTCCCAAAGGAAGTATATGGGTTCATGACGACCTGATTCCCCCTATCCTCTCACCTTGTAGTAGGTTTTCTAAGTAACTCATGTTGGCCTTTCTAGATTTCAGTTTAGAAGCAAACGCTAGTTGCTATATCCGGATAAAGAGTTTCTTTTCATATGAGATTTTCGTAACAATGCAATGAATTATCAGTCTAGAAAATATGTTGTACCTCTCTAGGTAGCATTTTCTTGTATGTTAAACTGGCCCAATCGGTATCTGAACTTTTAGGGCTGCCTCGGTAATATTCCAGTTTGATGCGATTAGTGATGAATTATCAAGCGACATTTAGGCCTAGCACTAGAGAGAACCTGTTTGCTTTTCTCACTTTTCTATTATGTACTCTACTGACTTGCTTTACGGAGACATCATCGCTTTTCTCAGACATCGGTGAATTGTCATTAATGATGATATATGTTGCTGAGCTCTCATTCTGCATGAAAAGTCATGCCTGTTTGCTTTTGCAGGATACAATCAAAGCAATCAACAGCTCAATGATTAACCAGAATGCGAGTGGCTCAGACGAGCGGATTCGAGAATTGGAAAGGGAGAAAGAGGAACTGGTAACGAGGTACGAAAACGAGCTCGAGGCTGAGAAGGTGAGATCCCCCTTTGGCATAAAGACATTCGATTGCCTCCCTTTGTTCTTCTGCTTATTACATTTGGCTAGCCATCAAGAAAGTTTTAGCACACTTACTTACTTACTAAGAATCACTCCAATGTAGTAGCTTTTTGCATCTTATCCTGCTAGTTAAAAAGGTATTTACCAGTTCCCAACACTGTAGAGTCACAAGTGCACAGTCTTTGCACATTACGTACTATACCAGGCTTAGGATCTACTCAGAGAGGCTGTGTGTACATTTACACAAGCTGTTGTTGATTAATGAACAGTGCTTAGAAATTCGACACAAACTAGGACTAAGATCTAGGATTTTACTGTGAATCAGGTTTGGTAAAAATTGATTTTGAGAAAAAAATTTCGAAAAGGGGACGACGAATGGAGAAAAACCCCAATCGTTGAAAAAGGCGCATTTTTTAACTTGATGGGCTTACCCCTTGAGATGGCAGAATGAGAATAGTTATGATGTTTTGCAACAGACCCTAAAATCAGGCTCTTCGGTTCAGTTTGGAAAAATCCGAACCAAATGGAATCGGGAGGCCCATGAAAACATTTCAACAGAGAGTGTGAATCTGTTTATTATTACTCGCAAGGGAAGTATTAGCTCTATACTTACAGAAGTTGCAAAATGATATAGGTGCTCGAAGAGTCGGGCTTGTAATTTTTTTTAAGGCGAATATGGACGACCTCTCATTCCATGGGCTGTTTTGCCCTTCCAGCCGTCATTGTTATGCTGCAGATATTGTGCAAATGGTTTCCAAATCTCTTTTGTTTGTGCCATAATCATTTTAGAGCAAATAGTTTATTGGTCTTGTTTGTCCGCAGGAAGCGCATCAAGCCGAGATGGAAGAGACCATTCGGGATATGCTCACAGTTACCGAAGTCTTCAAATCCGGAAAATACAGCGAAAAGGAAGATCCGGAGGTAATTAATGTATTTACAAATAAAATTTCTGCAGAGAAATTACTCCGGGAGTCTATTGAAGGCTAGGCCCACCCTGTCAGTGTTACAGAGTGTATGCGGAACGTCTTTAAATGGTCGCTGTTTGCGTTTTTGACTGGGGGGCTGCTCCAGTTCCATTTTTGCCTCTATTTTGCATTGCTTAGGTGGGTTTTATTCTACGTTTTTCTTAATTATGATACAAAAATCTTGTTATGGAGATTGGGCACATGGTATCGTTTATTGACAAATTAAGATTACTTCTACCCCCCAAAAAACTTTTGCCTTTTGTTAACTGGTTGTTTCGTCATAGGATGCTGATGGCCACACGAGCCAAAAAAGTAGTCGAAGAAGCTCAATCGTGTCCACTGAAGGCATGGAAGAAGTGAGAAGAGAATTTGAGAAAAAGATGTCCCAAAAGGAAAAGGAGTACGAACGAGGAATAGAGAGCGTTAAGAAAGACATGATGATGGTGATCGAAGCCATGCAACATGGCGAGGCGTCTTCTGCGATTCTGGAGCTGACCAACAGAAACCAGACCTTGCAGAAGGAGTTAGATGCTGCCCTGGCAGATTTCGAGATCGAACGAGAGGACCTGAAAATGAAAATTGAAAGGCTGGAGTCGAATAACTTTTTTGGCCTAAGGAGAAACGAAGAAATGGGGTCGAAGATTTTCCAGATGCAGACCGAGTTGGAAGAGATGGAACGAAAGCACAAGTTGGAGCTAGACGTTTACAAGGATGAAGAGAATTCAGATGCTATCCTTGAGCTGGTTAAAGTGAACGAAGATTTAGAAAAGAAGATAAAGGCACTGGATACGGAATTGCAAAACAGTTCTGAAAAGCATCTCGAGGAAATGGAGCTCTTGACTATGAAAGTACAAGAGGAAAAAAGAGTTGCAATTTGTGAAATGACCGACACAGTCTTGAACCTCGAAGGGGTTATTGATGAGATGAAAGACAGACACGACATGGACATAAAGGAATTTGAGGAGAGAAGTCGGGAAGAGAAGTTTGATGCGCTTGAAGAGATCCAGAAGAAGGTTGAAGAACTGGAGTTGTTGTTATCGCAAACCGCGGATGAGTACGAAGAGAGAGTTTCGCAAATCACTGAGGAACATGACCGGGAAATGCAGGAATTGAAGGAAGAGCTGCAGGCGAAGGTCGAGTATTACAAAACAGTGGGCGCAGGGAGACAAGATACAAGCATGAGTATGGGGAATGGTGGAGACGGTGCACTGGAAAAGAGGTGCAGCGAGTTGGAGGTACAGCTCCGAGAAGCCGAGAAGGCGTGGGAGTTGAAGGTGGAAGAAATGAATGCTGGATTCGCAAAGGAAACCGAGGCGAAACAGCAGGATTTCAATAACCAGATAAGCGAAATTCGAAGCGAGTACGAAGAGAAACTGAAGTCTTGCATCAAAGAAAGTGCGCGGCGACACAGTGTTAGCAGTCGAAAAACAGAGTCGCAGAAGAGCAAGGAGCTGTCGCAAAGAGTTGTGGAGCTAGAGTTGGCACTTGAGGAGCAGCAAAAGCAGTACCAAGCAGAAATCGAAGACTACAAGCAAATAGTGAACAATTTCCAGGCCCTTGTTGCAGAGTTACGGGCAGATCAGCCAAATAATGTCGAAGATAAGGAAGCCTCGTCCGAAACTGCCGTGAGTTCACAAGATCAGTCAAAAGTGGCTCGGGTTCAAGCTTTGGAAAGCCAAATCGAAGGCTATGAAAAGCGTATTGAGTATTACAGAAAGAAAGCGGAAAAAGACGAGCAAAGCGAGAATTCGCGAGTCAGTGAACTTCAAGAAGAGGTCCATGGCTTGCGAAAGGAAATGAAGGCGCTTACTGAAAAGCATGGACAGGATTCTGAAAGTACTGCAGTGCCAGGTTTGTAGTTGTTGTTGTCGGGCAAATGTTTCTACCAGTCTTTGTGTCCAGTAAGCTAGAATAACGGCTCATTTTATTCTCAAAGGCCGGTCTAAGGAAGGTCTAATTTGAGCTATGGAAGATCCCCCATAAAAAAAGCCATTCTTCTTCCGTATGGAAGACTGATTCTTCTTCCGTTTAGTATTTCACATCATGCAACATATCTAGGTGCCCTCGTAAATAGGTCAAAGTTCATGCAAGCCATACGTTTGTGGTCAACTTGCTCCACTGATACTGATGACTGATGGGTGTTTCGGCTGTTTTATCCAGAAACTGAGTCCAAACCTGTCCTACGAAGACGTTCAGAAGCCTACGACAGCTCAGAGCGAGTATCGAGTGCCAGGCAACAAAGACAGAAGAGGTGGTCAGATTTGCACTTAACGGACATGGTCTTCACCAATGACGGGGTGGAGCCCAAGAAGACGAGTAGGGAGAGGGAACCCTGGAAGAGATGGTCAGACCTCCAGCTCAAGCAGGATCCCAGGCTGTTGTCTCAAATCAAGGTAGGCTGGGGACCCCTCCGTAATGCTTGGCCCAGCTATTGGCGCAGTGGCCGCGAATCAACTGGCTGTAGAGCCTGCAAATGTCTTAAGCCTCATTCTTCATGATAAATAGATACTTCGGGGTAGGGGTCAGACGAATATCAGTTTGTACTCGTATAGGAATTCTTTGAAGCCCGAATTGCCAGTCATATATTAGGCTATATGTTTTTTGCACGTGCGGAACCTTTGTTGGTTGAGTTCTTCATTTTGCAAAGTAGTAATAATTTTTTTGAGCAGATTCGCAGATGAGCACTTTTATCTGAAAGTGGTTTTGTATTTGTATATGAGTCCTTTATTTCATCAAGTTATTTTATTTTCAAGAAATCTCCAAGGAGCATGAAAAAACCTAAATTGCTAATAATCTCAATCAGTACACTTTTTCACTTTGGAGCGAATTTAAACTGCTAAAAGCTTTGTCTGTCATTTGCTATTAACCTCGTTACCATGTTCTAGCTTTCAAAGCTTCTAAAAAAGCGATAAGATTTGTTTAATTTTTGGAAGCAGTTAATTGCTCGTCTTTGAAACCCAGTTTGTTTTGCAGAAGGACGATGGAACGAGGTCAGGGTCAGTCGCCAGTCGAAAGAAGCTGTGGGAAAACCCGGGTGGTGACGAGTCGCGAAAACCCCAACGCCCCTTGTCAAGCATCCGTCCTTGAGGTGGGTACTGTTCTTCAGTCGAATTGATACCTGCCAGATCAAACGCGTTTGTAGCGGTACTTTGATGGCTTTAAGTGTTGATAAGCTCCTGATACTAACGATTTGGACTAAATGTCAATTGATGAGCTAAACCTGTAGACTGTTTGCTTCAGATGTATATGTGAATGATTATGCAGGTATTTATTTGAGTCTGTCTACATTTCAATGGAAAATCCCATTCTTTGTGGACAAAAAGAGTTCGTCTTTTCCCTTGGGCTCTTCCAAAGTTAGGTATTAAGTAACGCTGATTGGTCAATTATAACCAATCACGCGCTCTGCTTATCACCCTCAAGTGTTTTCGATCCGCATCTGGCTATTTATTCTGTCAGCTTTTGGTTATTTTCCGACGTTTGCATATAGTACTTTGAGTATGCGAAAAACTAGTTCCGCTTTATCATGCCATTGTGAAGTTTTGTGCCTCAAAGCACTTGTTCACGTATTTATTTGAATAAAGGCCTAGAGAAGACCCTTCCGAATATAGTTTACTTGGAAGCATTATCACTTAACTCATTCTGGATGATCTGATGTTTTCGGGTGAATATGGTGCAGTGCTAATAGACAAATTGCTTTTATTTCATGTTTTCGTTTTCTGCCAACAGGTAGCTCCGGTTGGTTCATCGACTCGGTGCTGAGGAAGTAAAATTGTCCAGTATCTGGATAGGTTCACTGGAGTAGATGCGTTGAGGCGTCTTGTTTCTCGCAAAGAAAGTAAACGGTCTTGTGGACTGATAAACTCTCAACCAAACGAATTTTTGCCGTCCAACGGGTCAACTGCGCTATCTGCTAGTAACTCCGCTGTTCTGAAGTGCTGCTTTGAGTTGTGCTTGTTGATCCAAAACTTGTGTAAGTTGTTGTATGATACTCGCGTAAATCCTGCCTTAATTTCGGTGCTCTTGTGAGTTTTATGAAGTCTTGGAACCGCAGCAAAGGACTGTACAATTATTTTTGGCAGCTCTCGCTTTCAATATTTGTCAGTATTCCGATAAGATAAGTCTCTGATTACCTTAGTACGTTGTTTCTGCCGAAAATGGAAGTCAATTTTTTTAAGGAGTTGCATACATCCCTATTTGAATTATCAAGAATGAACGTAGATGGCATCTGAATCATAACTGAAATTGCAATCTTCAAATATAAGTACAATTATTGAGTTTTTAACGACAAAGGTCTTATCGTTGTTTATATATATTGCGTTTTTACCTAATCTCAACCTTAGGCCTTATTAGCTGTTCACCTTGAAGTAACGGCCAAGTATGTCTGAACAATCGCCATGTTGACGAGATGCTTCATGTAAGGATTCTTGTAAATCGTCATTAGAGTGTTAAGCGTTCATTACATTAATCAGAGTAGTGCGCCATTTAGATCATAGAGTTTTATTTCCTGCAGCGAAGACTTGCCATGCCCTATATGGCTAGAGCATCGAGATATGTATTAGAATTCTGTTGTTACTTCTTTGCCGTCGCCACATCCTTTGTTTCCTAAATGTAAACGCAGGTGGCCAATCGATCTATTTACCCCGTATTTAATAGAATGTTGCTACGAAATTATTGTAATAAAGTCGTTTTTATTCCTTAAGTCTTTCTTGTAAGGATGATGTTTGTTTCCGTGAATGCGACTTGAGTTAATTTAAGTGTTAGAATTTCTTCGACATTTTTATCGTAGATTATTCTCTTTGAATCTAGGATTATACGTCAATTGTAGAAATTGCTTTTATTTCTGTCTCGTTTGTCTCGTTTCCCTCTGCAGCAGTTTGACAGCTTAAAAGATTTGCCAGGTTATCATGTGCCAACTTTACAGCTAGCACTGTGGTAGCTTCTTATGTTTGTATAATTTGAATGATTTAGAATGAAAAGTCGGCTCCATTACACTTCTGATTTATTCACCAGGAATGACGTTAGATTGGAATGTAGAAAATGTATTTCCAGAAAAGGCAGATATCTTTAATGCCCATGATCGTCTTCTACTTCCAGTTTGGCATCGCACAGTGCCATTTCTGCCTCACCAGTTCAAGATACTCAATCATTATGCTCCTTTTGAAAGCCACAATTTGTATACCGTTTGCTCTACCTTGCTGCACAAAAATTGTGATTAATCTGAATTCCATAATGTGGAAAAATGTTACCGGGTAGCATGTCCTGTATAGTCTCCAAAGGGTCATGATTCTTACTCTGATGAGTCATGATTAGCGAACTCAAATCAAATCTATATTCAAATTCGTCGCATCTTACATTAGCAGCGTGACCAAATATGAAAACTATGCTAATTATGCTAAAACATTTTACATGGGAGCGGCATCTGTCCGTTATAAGATGCCATTGGAAGGCAATGTAATTATTTTGCGATAAAAAGGCTACAGAAGGCATGATTTGACACCGTTGTTGCTCATTGGGAAATTCTTTAGAGTAAAGATAGGCCTGGCTGAAGTAAAGGGGTGAGAAGGAAGTAGTTTGGTGAGAGCATGAGTGGACCAACAGCGAAGGATTGCAATGTTGTATAAGACTGGATGCCGTCGTAAAAGATGGTCACATCACCACACCATCAGCTAGCTTGGTACATTTTGAGGATGACAATGTTGCAGTTCTGTTTTGCTTTTACGTTGTTTTTGCCAATGAAGACACGCGCTTTTAATTACTATTCAAGTTTTTAATTACTATTCAAGTTTTTATATTATATTCAAGTTTTATTTCTATTCAAGCTCTAGGTATTCTGTATATTTATAGGTTTAGATGATTATTGTGATGAATGGTTATTTTTAGTCGCAGAGTATTTTGTAAAACAGGTTTTCAAACTGAATTGTAGCCCTGGTTGGAGAATTTTGAGAAAAAATAAATATATAGATAAAACGAATGAAAATAAATAAGGAAAGCTTACTGCAACAACAACCGTGAACGGCAACAACTTCGTGTGCAACAGCAACAACATGATGCCCATGGGCAAAAAAGGAATTGGCTTCGCGGGTACCAGCTGGGGATGTTGAAGAATTTTTAAGGAGAAGGGCCAGATTCGAAATCAGAAGATAGATAAGGTTAGATACGTCAGTCTCTTAAATTTTTTCCCTTCCTTCAATAAATTGTTCCCAATCGAGCTTATTTTGCTCTGATGAAATTCACCCTGCTCAGCCAAGTCATGGTCGCCCAATGTATTGCAAGCAAGTCAAAAGGGAGATCGAGGACAGGATTTCACCATCTGGCCATAATAGTTTTTTATTAGAAGATAAGATGATATTCTAGTTTTTTGAAATAATTTCTTTTCTACAGGCGAAGAGACGCGCATCCTTGTCATGGCAACCCAGTCAGTTTTAGTTCTTGCCTTGTTTTTGACATCCACATTCAGTTTTATTGGTAGCAGCTTTGGCAAAGATGTAGCTCCAGGAATATCTGATCGTAAGTGAAGCAATTTGGAGGCCCTTACTTCATCAGTCATTTAGTTTAGAGCTTTCTTTTTTTGCCATTATTATAGTGTTGCCTTTATCAGGACGATAACTTTTGCTGATTAGATAACGAGAACTATATAGAATTACAAACAAAACTTTTTTTTATTCGAGTTACCGAAGTTTCTCAACTGTTTCTTCGTAACAGTGAATTTTGCGAATATTGTATGTTTGAAAGTTTCTAACTTATTGCTAGCTTGGGAAATTTTTAAGTGACCCAATAAACCTGATATCATATTTAACAGCTTTATTTCCAAAAGTCTGAGCCTTCCTAGTTGATAATTGCCAGTATGAAAAGAGAATTGTGCATATATTTTTGCAGAGCTAGGTTATTTAAAAGTATCCTAGTTGAATCATTTTTTGCTGTTTTGTGCGTGTAATGTTCCTTTACACCCTGTTTCCTCTCAATTTTCAAATCAAAATCATTAGAAACACATTTCCAGGAGCCAAAATTTCATAACTGAAATCTTTGTTTTAGACATGTATTGTGAGAGCTGTGTGGCAACAGTGAAAGGTGAATACTTTAAATTATTTATTTATTCAAATCTCTTTATCTTCCTGGTATTGGTAAATCAATTTTTCTATTATCTTGTAATCTTGGAGTGTGATTCCTACTATTTAATTCAGGAGTTTTCAGCATTTGAATGTTTAGAATTATTTATTTATTCAAATCTCTTTATCTTCCTGGTATTGGTAAATCAATTTTTCTATTATCTTGTAATCTTGGAGTGTGATTCTACTATTCAATTCAGGAGTTTTCAGCATTTGAATGTTTAGAATTATTTATTTATCCAAATTTCTTTATCTTCTTGGTATTGGTAAATCAATTTTTCTATTATCTTATAATCTTGGAGTGTGATTTTACTATTCAGTCCAGGAGTTTTAAGCATTTGAATTTTGGTGAGCGAAAATTTTAAGGCATCCATTTTTGAAAGTGAAGGTGTTTAAGCTTAATTTTTTCATGTACATTCAACATTGAGTTCATTTTTAACCAGAAGGCTAAACCAATTTTCATTTCTAGTATTTGTAAGCATTGATGCACACTACCCTCTGATTGTTTGTCTTTTTTCAGTACTTTTTACCCATGTTTCTTAATCCCAGCTAGGTTGATAAATCAAAATGCAATCTGGTTTCCCATTATCTTCTGCATTCAGGCATTAACGCCTCCAATTGTTGATCCTCGGTCAACATCAGAGATTGTTGTCACAATGGCATGAAAAGGTGGAACTAGTTTTTGCATACTTTAATACAAAGTACTTTTTGGTCTGACACTCCTCAGAGTATGCAAATGTCGGAAATTAACCAAAAGCTGACAGAATAAATAGTCAGATGTGTCTGACAAATAGTACTTTAAGTATGCAAAAACTAATTATGCTTTTTCTTGCCATTGTAAAGTTTTGTAACGCAAAGCACTTGTTCACAAATTTGTATCACATAAATTTTGTGTAAGAATTTAATCAAAAGATTGAACCTTTTTAATTGATAACTGATTTTTTCAAATGCAGAATTAGTAAAGATGACAAGTAAGAAGTCACTAGAACCAAAGGATGTCCTCATCACAGAAGCACTAGAAAATGTCTGCAAGCCTTATAACTTTGTAAATTATGAATACTCCCCTCCAAAGACTGTGAAGGCTTGTCAGTTATTACTAGGTATGTGTGTGTAAATTTTCACATTATAATAAAGAGCCTGAATTTGAATACACAATGTATATAAATCTTTTTACTTTTATCATAGAAAAATATTTTACTTTGAGCTCCACCTTTTTATCAGCCCTGAACATTGTTAGGCATTATTTGAAGTTTGGAAAAAAATTTATTCCAGTGTTAGTGTCCAATATTTCCTTCTGAATCAGCTTTTTTAAGGATTTATGATATGCCTGTCTCTTTCTTGAAATTTATGACAATCAAAAGATTTAGAATAATTATAGCAAGTGTTCTAAGGTATTGGATAATTGTTGTTGGGTCAAAAGCGAAACTCATTCTTGTAATATATGGAAATAGGCAGCGTGCAGCATTTCGCACGCCATGATTACTTTGAGTGTGCGATCGCACGCCTCATATTACAAAGACTAGAAACTAGGGGCATTTTATGCATCATTCTATATATTTAACATTTTTCACCATGCTAGAGAGACATGAAGAAGAAATAGAAACTGCCCTTGCAAAGAAGTCAGGGGATTTTGAAAAAGAAATATGCTTTGGTGTCAGTAAAGCTTGTGTGAATGTTGATCGGTCAAAGAAACCCTCAAACCGTGGGGATGTTGATTTAACCATGAATGGAAAAGGTGGCAAAGTCGAAAAAGTATTTGATGTTGATCCAGAGACTGGTAAAGCAACCAACCAAGGAAGAAGGATGCAAAAACATTGTCTAAAAAAGACTCAAAAGACAAAAAGAAGGATGGAGGTTCACTTGATTATTTCCAACTGAATTTGGATGATCCAGATTCAATGCAGAATGTTATGGCACAGATTAAACAGGCAACACAAGATCATACCAGCAAATTCTACATGGATCAAGAGCGCAAGGAGATGGAAGAGGAAGCAAAAGCAGAAAAAGAACAAAGTAAAGATGAATTATAGAATTATGTATTTCTGGAGGTTAGATAGTGCTTAGATTTTCAACAATGTCTTTGTGGAATAATGTTATGTTTATGTGGGTTGATGTCCTAGGAATTTGCCACAACTGTCCTATTTTCCTATGAAATAGTTCTATAGTGCCAAACCACAGTCCCCTTGATGTCCAAAGCAGTACCACCATTACATCAAAAGGCAACTTGATATTTAATCTTTCCCTTTTCAATTTTATACTTTTTTAGCTTTCTTCGCACATCATCAACTTTTTCAATCTCATGCTAAGTAAACACTTTTTTGGAACCAGTCAATTACACAAGCAGTGAAAGATGAATTTGCTTAGTTTAGATTTACATGGTGATTAGAATGTCAAGAATTTTAACAAAATACAGCCTTTGTTGAAGTCAGTTTTTTAGTCGGAAGCTAAATTCAACCAAAAAGCAGAATTCCTTCACAAGATACCTTTAATATACAATGTGACTAAAAATATGCAACAATCTAATTTCATGTACAATGTAATGGGGTGTGGCTGCTCCAAATGGCCTGTTGGATTTGAGGGACATTAGTGTTCCCCCATATAATGGGAAAATACATTATTCTAAACTTTTTGAGGATTCTCTACATCTTTTTCAGTAAGTAACACATTGTGACTTTTGCAAGTAACTAGTTATTGTTTTTATTCCCTCAAGTAAATTCCTTTTCCACTTTGTCTAATAAATTTTTATCTAGCTTATTATAATATGACACAATCCAGTGATGAATCATTTTCATCCTTAATTCTTTTTATACTATAGAAAAATTATAATTTTGATTTTTTAATATAAAAAGGGAATACTTTCAAATTGTTTCTTTTAAAAATTGACATCTGTTCAGAAAGGAATTCATATTCCCTCCCACTTAAATTCTTTTTGAAAGGTTGCCCAAACGAAAATATGGTGATTTTTGCATATCAAACACAAAAAATAAGGCACTGGATTACAGTCCTTTTCTTTCATTTCATGAAAGCTGAGATAAAATACATATTTGTTTAACCCAAAAACATATCGCTTGTGTTTTAACGTGTTACTCTGTTGGAATCAAAATTGTGTAGAATTCACAAAATTCACAATGCGTCCCATTTCAGGACCCAATAAGCATCGAACGCCCTGGTAACTAACTATACGCTTACTACTTTTTAGTGATGTGGTGTTTGTTGACCTTAGTCAAAAGCAAGTTTCCCACATTATTCATCTTCACTGAAATGTCACGTTTGCTTCAACAGTTCCACGTTTGTGTTTTCCTCCTTCCAACTACTTTAGGTATCAAGTAGAAATGGCAGATCGCATACAAGAACGTAGAAATCAACTGAGATTAATGTCGAACCTAGTCATTAAACATACCTGTCATTTGAACATTAACATAAACGTCTTCCTTAGGACAACTCTTGTGGTGTTAACGATTTGCAAGCTTACGATCGGCTATTAATGTAAAAGCCCTTAGGGTAAAATAGAACTTTTTCTTTGTTCAGAGTAAACGATCTAGCGTATGAACTTTATTTGTAGGTTGATGAAAGCTATTTCCTGGATTCATATGCTTAATACGCTACCGTTCAAAAAGTCTTGGGACGATTCGAAGTTTCGAAAGACGCTTATGATAAAAGCTTTAAAAAGCATGACTTTGATTCCTTTTTATTAAGTACTACAACCAGCTATTTCCACGAAACTTTCACAAGACATTGTTCATGTTTCGAAGTATTTCAATTTCTCCAAATTATTTGAAAAAGATTAACCGTAAAAATTTTCTAGGCCAGAAACATGAACATGGAGGTTATCAAACGTCGTAAAATATTATATGAGAAGCCTCTGGAAGCTATCTTTTATAAGAATAATGGTAAAAGCTACCAAGAAACTGCATCAATTGTGGGCTGCTTAAAGAATGCAGCTTTCGCGGTAAGCAAAAGGCTCTTTATATTTAGAACTGTGAAGATTTGCCAAGGGTTGGCAGACCGAAGAGGTTCCAGACGCCAAGATACGAAAGGTGTTTATTGAGAGATAAAAAAACAGGATACATCTCGATTTATTTGCTCGAAGGTCAAAGCGCAGAGGTTTCAAATTCTGATAATTAATTGTAATGAATAAAGAGAGCTGAAATTTTGCAACTTGTTGATGCTTTTACTACGCTATTTAGACCATTTTAAAGGATAACAGGAGTGTTTCAAAAGATATAATTTTTTGATCGCCTTAATTGTTTTTATTCGCCAGAAGATTCGAAACTTCGAATCGTCTCAAGACTTTTTGAACGGTGGTGCAGTTATCTGGACAATAGGATACTTCAGTGGTAGAGGCTTGTTGTTGGCTATTCTGTGAGGACCGGATCATTCTCGTCACAAACATGTCACTAGCCTGAGATAACTCCTGGTTATTGTAGATCCTGTTTGTTGGTGGCAGCGTGTGTAAATGGGCTGACACGTGTGTTTTTACCACTACAATATGCTTTTCTTAAATACCAGCATGTCATAGTCAATGAAACACGTGTTCCTGTTGTTATTTTCCCTACTTGTTGCAAGTCAAGATCAAGCCGTTAGTTTGAAGAACAACTGCAATATTGAAAATCCGATTCAGTTTATGTTCAAATTACGGCAGGGTAACTCAGCATGACTCTATGAAAGGTATCGAAGAAAGGGCTGCAAATTTTGGTGACACTGGTCGAAATCATTGGGTTCTAGGGGCGGCGCAGATTCAACCAATTTGTGGCACTTTTTTAGGTGATTTGCTTTTAACCACTCTTGGGTGCAGTTATCGGTTTCGAAGTGAAGTTTAGAAACGTATTAATTGCTAAATTCTAGTTTGTTTCCAACTAAAGTTTTGAGAAAGTGACGCAACAGGTTCAGTTTCCTTGGTTCCAGTCTCCTCATTGAAATCCGTTACTTCCCATAATGCCCTTTGTCGTTAAAAGACATGTTCTTTTCCCTTTTCAAGATTCGGCCTTGGCACAAGAAATAAGCAACCAACAGATTCCTCGCTCATAAAGAAGTTAACACCAAGTCAAAAGAAGACAAGTCAGAATGGGTGATAAAATTGATATGTCCTTAGATGATATTATTAAGAAAAAGAGGGGCTCGCGTGGCCGAGGGGGTCCAAGAGGACAAAGGCGAGGAGGCAACAGAGGTGGCGGTGGAAGTGGAGGACCGATGAGAAGAGGCCGTAGCTCAGGCGGGAGAAGTAGAGGAACTCCATACTCACGGGTGAGTTAATGGGCCTATCAAGCAAGAATGGCATCCTTGAGGTTTTAAAGTTTAACTGTATCGCGCAACTTTGAAATTTGACTTGTGAAGTCGCACTAGGCCCGTCAGCTAGTGTTGTGTAATATTTGATTGTAATGGGTTGCTATATTTCTTTTCGCACTATTTTTTCCATTTCAGTCATATTCATGGATCATGTTAGCTTTTATTCAGGAAGTAGTTATTCAGGTGGATCTCAACTTTCAAGGTTTGACGACATAAACCAGATGAAATGCTATAAAGATGAGATGTCCAGTTGTTAAAATGGCGCTATTGCACTTTCGCACCTCTCAGCAACCATACATCATATATATTATTACTATATACCAATCGATAGCTCTTGGTTAGGCAATCAATATGGTATATAGTTTGGAACAATTTACCGCAACGGGGGGCTGTATCCAATTAAAAATCTTCTTACGTTTCCCAGTTCCGCGGCTCCCCGTCCCCGAGACAACAACAACACCGTCCTCGGTAATATGACACATCACTGAGTGGTGTCGTCGGCCTTTCTTCGGAATGTGCCGTTGCAGGGGGGATGCCTTCCGCATCGTTGCATCGAAACTCGATCATTTGCTGTTCATTTTCCTATGGATTGCAGGGCGGCCGGAGCCAGGGGGCCGTTTTCGAAAAGAAATTGTGTGGACTTGCTTATGCTTAAAAGATTTCTAAGATATTTCTGGTCGAAGCGGCTCTTCATTGCTAGACTTAAGGCATCGATTGCTTCATAGAAATTCATATGGAAACTATTTATTTCACCGTTGCTGGTCGTTTTATTTTGAAAATTTAGCTTACAACACTGGATTCTCATCGCCGTTTTGCTTTGTTTTATCTAGGGGTGGACTTACCGGGGGCGTAGGGGGTGCGACACCCCCCAATATTTTTGTTCTCTCCGGTAAATTTTGTTTTGATTCGGTAAATAGCTTATTTGGTAGTCAGTAGTGATGAAATGACGCCAGTTTCTTCCATATTTATCCTCTTGTCCAGTCAATTCTAGTCTTTCTTTCAATATAATAAACTACTTGAAATCGAAGATTTCGAGGTTCATGAGCGTCTGCTCAAGATGACAACAGTCAGACAAGTGTGGGGATGGCTTAGCCAAGCTGGTCATTCAGTGCACCAAAGAGCTAAATTTACCAACAAGTGACCTGTTATGACCACTGCATCCATGTCTAGTGCCTATAGAGGTGCTCAAGCAAAGCTTTCTGAACGTCTGCAAAGGAATGTTCTATTTCTGAACGTAAGCTTCAAAAAGCCTGTCGCAAACATTTGGTCATGCCATGAACGTTTAATTCATCTGCTTGAAGAAATGCTATCGTGATGCACGCCTTAGCGTGAATTATCTTTTTGAAAAATCGAAGTCATTCGAATTAACATCAAGTTTAACTTTGTTCAAGAATATCATGCTTGCATTGGAACAAGAGGTGATGAAAGTGCAAGAGACCGAATTTGACCTAGTGAATGGTATTGACTTAATAAGGCAAAATAGTGAGATACTCAAAAGCATTCGAAGAGATGAGAAACAATTGATGGAGTTATAGATATAGCCCTTGCTCATTGTCATAGATATGGAAAAACTCAAAAAGCAGAGTATGCAAAGCGATACAGGCCAGGGTTCCAGCAAGGTTTGATGAGAATTACAATGCCTGCCAAAATTGTTGGCACATTTGCGACAATTCTTTGACTGGCATTCACTCATCCCCCTCCCCGCCCTTCGAACAATGTTGTGTTGCTGCTAAACGAAGCGTCAATTTTACACCAAACTTTCCCCCCAGATTGACTAGATGCTATACTTTGTTACCAGCATCGTTTTAGGGGGGAGGAAGGGGATTAACAGCTTGTGGCGTGTCAAAGAAATGAAAAATGCAAAAACCAGAGAAAATACTGAGGTGTTCCAAGGACTTTTGGCAGGCATTGTAGGTATTGCAATTTTCCACGCCTCCCAAGATCATTACCGTGTGAGTCATTGACAGGCTCACAAGAGAGTACAGAGAAATCGAGAAAGCATTGAATGAGTCCTTTGGTCATCTCAGATGCCTCCATCCGAAACTGCTTCATAAAGCTACAAAAAATGACTGCATTCTCCTCTGTCAAATGTTTCCCGACGATCTCAAAGATGCTCACCTTCTTTTTCTTGACATCAGAGACATGAGAAATGATATAATGAAGACAAAGCCAAAGACAGTCTGCGATGCCTCAAAGGTATTGGAACTGGAACTCAAGCAAAATTGATTCTGTTTTTGTATAATTGAATATTGTAACTTTTTGCAGCTGAAAGTTTATGCTACAGAAAGAAATTAAAGTTTATGTAAGAAATTAAAGTTATCCAGAGAAATTCAAAAATGGGCGTTTCTATTATTTAGGCACCTGAAGATACTAAAACCCGATCATAATCTTACACCAACCCCCCCCCCCCAATTGTAACAGGGGTTAGACCCCCTCTAAAACCCTTCTCACTTCGAGTAATCAACAAATTGAGAGTGAAGACAAAAAGCGAGCGACTCGTGTTGAGGTTAATCACTGACTGAATTACTATACAATAGGCTAAGTGTTATATACAAACAAAAGCGAGGTTAGCATAATAATTATGCATGTTAATTAATGGCATATGATCCTATTACACAATCGTTGCCTCTTAAATCCGCCCCTGCTTTTATCGAATTCTAGAAGTTAACTAGGGTAACTTTTCCGTATTGCATTTCATGTGTAGAAACCAGTTGCTCAACCTCTATGGACGATCCGAGCCATAGCCGTAGTCCTATTTAACGTGCAGAGAACACGGAGCCAGACCGGGAGGGAGAGAGACGACCTAGGTTCAACCCACTTCTCGAGTGGTGAGCCCAGTTCTAAACCAGGGGTGAGCCCAAGTTGGGTCGCTTTACACGGCAAAAACGAAACTTGGGTTGGGGTCAACGAGGCTTCAACCTAGATTAAAAAGTGTCTTGTAAATAGCGTAGCAGATTTAGCTTGAGATCTTAAGGTTCTGTTTCGTAAAAGTTGTTGATCGCATTGTGACATGGTCTGTTGCAAGGTGATTCATGTTCTTTTCAGGTGATTCAACTTCCAAGCGATTTATCATGGATTGCACTTTTACTTTCAGCATTATGGGTTCGTTTGCTAACTATTTGGCCATTTGATCGGCAATTTTTAAAAGTACCTCCCCACAACCGTTTGAACAATTTTCTGACGGTTAATGTAATTAAAAATCCACAACTTTTTATTTAAATTGAAGGTCGTTCAAAACCCTATCCCCAACCAAAATGTAAAACTTATAAAACGTAATATTTAAAACGTAAAACTTGTAAAACGTAATATTTTTCTCCCTGCGACTGTAATCATGTGTCACCAGTTGTTTATAGATAACAGGAGAAGCTACATTATGAGTGTTCAAGCAATTTGACTGCCATTACAAAGTCGATTTCTGTTTTGGTGACTGAAATATTTTACTTATCCATGAACGTCTAAAGCCCCGGTCAAACGCATCCACAATTCACCCAACATTTCATTTTCTAGGCATGCGAAAATTACCAACCTGCTTGTTATTTTCGACCCTGTTTGTTGTTACCTCTGTTAAAGGGGCAACGAAATTCAAAGTGTAGTTGACGGTGCCATGGGCATACCCCAACTGTGGCATTTATACTACTATAACAATAATCATGGACAATTTTTTGTGAAAATAATTTAGATACTTGCAAATAAAACAGTACTTTAACGGATGGATTAGCTAGCAGCCTAGTAACCTGTGAAAACCATGGTGGGTCGTCCTATGCTGCTAAACTTGATTCCTAGCCCCAACCCCCCCCCCCCCCCTGGTTCAATTTCGTAGGCCGCCATTCTGTTTACATATACACCCAAAAAGAGAAAGGGAAATACACTCCAAATAAAATAGCGACAAGCCTTTATAGATGATAAAAACTGGCATCTTTGCAATTTTTTGTCGGTGCATGCTTTCCAGGTACGTACCTGTGGTTTGTGATTAGAGATGAGGGGCGGGCCCATATCATTTTCTCCCGGCCAAAGCGCCCCTGTAACGAAGAATCGACGTTGATGCAATAATGCATACAACATTATTATAAACGTCTAAAATTTGAACCCAGAATATGATATCTATTTCGAAACGAATTATCTCAAGCCTACTTCTTTCTTTAAACTTACACAATATAATCCCCCTTGGTGTTCACAATTCCCATTCCTGCATTGAAACACTTTTTTGCCTCCATAAAATTACTTTCAAAAACTACACAGTTTTTTCGTTTAAGTCATCTTTCCGCAATCGGCCAAAGGTATGGGTATGTTTCTCATTGCCATAGCAAAATTAGTTTCCAACGTTGATTAGGTTTATCTCATCAGTCTTTTTTTGTGTATTGAAGGAATCATGCAGTTATCTTGTCGTCATTGATGAACGAACAAAGTTTTTAACCCTCCTTTGATCTGATGTTGACCATTCACTCTTGCTAAAGACATACTTAGAACATTTTACTCGCAAAACAGACAGCCTCATTGACAGTTAGTTGTTCATGACAAGAGCTTGGCCTTCTTGCATTATGACTTTCTAAAAATGTATGGAAAGTTCAATGAATATTTCGCCAACAACGCCTAGATTTAGTTTATTTTACTTAGCTATCACAATATCTGGCGTAGCAAGTCCACACAATTTCTTTTCGAAAACGGCCCCCTGGCTCCGGCCGCCCTGCAATCCATAGGAAAATGAACAGCAAATGATCGAGTTTCGATGCAACGATGCGGAAGGCATCCTCAGTGATGTGTCATATTACCGAGGACGGTGTTGTTGTTGTCTCGGGGACGGGGAGCCGCGGAACTGGGAAACGTAAGAAGATTTTTAATTGGATACAGCCCCCCGTTGCGGTAAATTGTTCCAAACTATATACCATATTGATTGCCTAACCAAGAGCTATCGATTGGTATATAGTAATAATATATATGATGTATGGTTGCTGAGAGGTGCGAAAGTGCAATAGCGCCGTTACAATCAGGTTGATAATGAAAGTCCGCTGATTGTTTATTAATTGCTGTGAACTGAAAATGATTTTATCCTTACGTAGCCAAGAAATATTCCTGACAAATGGGAGCACGACATGTTTGAAAGCGGTGGTGGCCAAGCCAAACGAACTTCATTTGGTAGTGGTGGCCTTTCAACTGGAAGCAAGCTTCACATTTCCAATTTAGATTTTGGTGTCACAGAATCAGACATTCAGGTATTTCATTCATGATGAAATTATTGCTTGTAATTCTTTTTTTTGACAAGCACTGCCATCCTTTAACATAAGGTAACAATTTTACAATCCTTTTAAACTTTTTATTTCAATGTGAATTCAGGTTTTGAATGCATAGTTTTTAGGTTAACATATTTGTTTTGCAGGAATTATTTCAAGAATTTGGAACAATAAAGTCAGCAACATTAAATTATGATTCATCTGGAAAATCCCATGGCACTGCTGATATTGTCTATGTGAGGCGTGAAGATGCCCAAAAAGCTTTCAAAACATACAATGGAGTTCCACTTGATGGTTTGTGAAAGTTACCAATCTTTCTAATTGCTGATTTTTAATAAAATTCTACTAGTTTCAGGCCTGGCCGTTTGTATTTTTGCAGGTAAGCTGTCAATCACTTGCCCAATTTGCTCAGGCGAGCTAAATCAAGAACATGTATGATTTAATCAAAATTATGTAAAGGTCTCAAAATGAACTATAACGCTATAAATCAAGGCAAAAGAATTTTTATAGATCCAAAAAAAGTTTTGGTCTTGTTCACAGTATTACATGCATCATATAAATTATGTTCAAAATATCAATAATTTCAGACTACGTAAAAATTCACTGTCATTGGACTCGCTGTCTGTCTCAGATGGGTCTGAACCTTCAAAGTTTGTATCTTCAAATTGCCTGCCTTTCTCAAGGCACATCTTTTTACTGGATCTCCTTCGATTCCTGCTATTGATAATTTTGATTTTCATCTCTTCCCAAGATAAATGTTGACAGAATGTGCGAAGATGTCTTCCTTTTTCTGTTCACACTTTGTCATTCCTTTAACTATCATTAGATTCTCCAAAGTTTGTGACTCATGCACAGCTAATGATTATTAAGTAAAAGGGTCCCAACACTAAACGCCCTTTCAATGGCAGAATTTGATCCTGCAATGGCTATTAACAACTCTATAACAAGGCACAAATTGGGAAACTGAAGCCTCTTAAAACTCATATCTTGCTGCCAAAGAACTTTTCCCTCTGTAAAAATCCCATCAGTTGTTGTTGGGCAAGAAGCTTGAATCTCTCTATTCAGCAAAAACATGTTCTTTAAGCTCAAAAGCTTCCAACAGCAAATCTACCAAGAATTATTTTGAGGCTCTCCACACCATAGTTTACATCATCACTTTTAAAAAAATGTAAACCAATTGGTACTCGTTGTGTTCAGGTTTCTTAGAGCAGGTTAAAGGGCAAATGTATGCAAATCCAAGGGGAGCTATTTTTTCTTCATGATCATTTCAGGAGAGCAATTTGCAGCTCCTCTCAAATGGCAAGGGAGCTGTCGCTCGCCTCAAACGGCCAGGCCTGCTAGTTTGCCTATTTGACATATATGTATATTTAAAAATAGGCAAGTAACAAGCTAGGAGTTAGAGACCATGAGAATAATCTTGCCCATGTTCTTTTCGAAGCAAAGGTCATGTGAGCTTTTGTGAAAGCAGTGCCTGTGTTGGAAATAATATTTTCATTTTTGGGAAAGAACAGTTTTCACCATGGAATGGTTATATGCAAGAGCAACATTTCTGCTTTTGTTTCTTTTATTATTTACACTAGAATGGTCTATATTCTGTGAAAATTTAGGCAAACCAAGTATTTGAATCTGTGTACCTGATAAAATGTGTTTTGAGGCAACTCAGATTTCTGTCTGTATATGTTTGTTGATTTGATGTCTTTTTGATGCAGGACGGCCAATGAAGATTGAGGTGATAACTTCAGGTTTATCTGCAGCCAGTCCAGCGTCAAATAACCAGGGAAGGTAAATAAGCATGTCTTGCCACACAAGAGTGAGACAAAATATTATTCTTATTTTTGTACCAAGCTTTAAATGGTTTCAACAGAGCTGCCTCCCAGCCAGTTCTGGCCATAGTGCCTTCACTGAGATTTGACAGCACGTTTCGGAATGTTTTCATTTGGTGGACTCCGTTAGCTGAAGAAAGGTGCATATGCATGCATGGAAAACTCCCATTGTGAGTGTGAAGAATTTGACTCATAAACAACAGGTCATAAGCAACACCAACAGCAACAACTGCACTTTGCAGCAGTTACAGTGCTGCTTTGGGGAAACCAAAGTGATCTTCGTGCCTGTGTCGTTTGGAATTGGCAGCAATGAAGGTTTTTATGTGAAATTATATTTCCTGCCTTGATAGAAAGCATATTGGTAAGGAAATTGAAATTTTCTATTCACTGACTTTTATGTAGTTATGATGCACAAATTGATTCTTGAGATATTTCCAATTCACGCATTTTTGTAAAGAGTGCTTCCCCTACAAGATGTCATTTTGCATTTTGGAATACATATTTCTTGTGATCACTGTTTTTTGGCTAGTGAATACAAAAACGCCAGACATTTTGAGTCAGTCTCTTTGGCAATTTTGATGTGATTTAAATCATATAAACAACATGTTTTAAATTGCATCAGCAGACTTCCTTGAATAAAATTGCATTCTGCTGTTAATTTGTTTGATGACAAACTGGCGTAAAAGAATGGTCATTTGGGATTGGGTCAGCAACATTGTCACTCAGAATGCAGAAATGTATCATCAAGTGAATGTGCATTCATAAGATTCCAGTAGCTGTTCTGGATGACCATTCAGATATCTGGTATTTGTCATTCTAATTTATCAAAGCTTCCGTGCTGGGTATCAACGAGATAGAAGAGGTGGAGGTGGAGGCAGAGGTTTTGGAGGTGGAAGAGGCGGATTCACCAGCCGTGGTGGTGGGAGAGGTAGAGGTGGAGGAGGCAGGGGTGGTCGTGGCAATAGAAGAGGCCGTGGAGGGAAGCCATTGTCAAAAGATGACCTTGATGCCGACCTTGATGCATACAAAGTCAAGGTATATGAGCCTTTTCTTTTGTACACTCATAGTTTAACCTCATGCAACTTTGGTAATCTTTTGGTTTTTAAAGTTTGAATCAGGAACCTGTTGCTTATAATTCTTGTGTGGGTTGCATATAATGTCAGTTTTCGTCTTTTTTAAGTGCTTGTGAAGACAGCATAATAGTGATTCTTTTCAATTTTTTATGATATCGCTGCAAAATTTATTTAGTATATACTGCTTGAATTTGTTTAAGATTTTTCTTCTTGATTCATGTTCTCATATTGTTTCATTTTCATTTGTTTGATAATATTAGAAACCATATTGAATCTTTCCTTTCAGGTTGATGATGATATTGATATGGAATAGATGGCAATCAATCAATGGGTGAAAGAACTTGACAGATTAAGATCTGTTATTAAGATGTATGCACAATCAAAAGAGAGGCAGACATCATCATAGACATGAGCTGGAAACTGAAAAACACAGAGATCTGAAAGAACAAAAAGTATGAATTGTTTACAAAGACACTGCTGAATAAAATGTTTTGCAATTCACTTTTGGTAAATGTATCATTCACTTAATGGTTTTGAGCTGCAATGCTAACAGGATCACCTGTTCAATTTCACTTATCTGATAATGTTTCATGTAGCATTGAGCATGTCAATAATATTTTGTAATCTCCATTAGTGTTGGCAACACTTTATGAGCATTCAACTTTTTAACTAGCGCTCATCTTTTGGTGTATATTATATGATACCTTAAAGTACTGTTGGGTTCCTTTCACTTCTTCCAGTTTCTCTGTCTCTGTTGAGTGAATCCAATTGTTCTTGTCTTTATCATAATATTAGTTAGTATTCTTTAAATATATATATATATCATTTTATTGGTATTATTGTAGACTTCTGTTTAACACAAAGCACTATGCTTTGCTAGCTATGTTTTGAAATTAAACCTGTATGCTTTGTTTTTTATGTCAAATGGAAAAAACTGTTTGTTCTCTACTTTTGGTGTATCTGGCTCTTCATTCATATGTTGATTTTTCTTGAGAGTTCTCATTCAGTTTTGTTTTTGCTATTGAAAAGAAATTCTTACCTTAAATGGAAAAAAACTTAAGGGAATCAGTTGATTAGTGGAGCAGGACCAATGTTTTGAAGGGCAATTTCACCAAGTATCAGGATTTGAAAAAAACTCTTGTGAGTGATTTTTGAGACTAAGAGAAGATGAATCAGGAATAAATATATGCCAACAAGCAATGGAAGTAGGCTTGGCTTCAAAGTGGCCACTCATTGCATTGCTTATTATTCTCATAGTTTCAGTTACAGGGTAAATAAAAAGGGGCATATGTATGATCCAACTTTTTGTCAAGGTTCTGTTTGGTGCTACCGAGATTTAGATAGTTGACCGAGGTGAACACACTTGATACGTGAGGTCCCTGAAACTGCTTTGATTCCTTCTCCTCTAATCATTAAAACTCTCGACCGAATGTTCCATAGTCAGGGTTCTGAAGCCAAGTTATCCTAAATTGATCTTAATTAAGTTTATAAAATGTTTCCTCCGCGTAGCCGCAAATATTCCTCCGCTGGGCTTTATATGTGAGTTTTATCACCAAGGTTTAATATAAAACTTGAAACAATCAACCGGACTAAACTTGACGCAACCGTAGACTGAACTGAAAGAACAGAACTTTCGCAACCCCATCAGTCGCAACGTGCGAAGCCTCAGAATTGGATCGCTGCAGCATTTGCTGTGTCATGATAGCAATTTTGTAGCACTGATAATTTTAGCAGCAAAGGTATCTCGAATGCATCGCAATTTAGTTATAATGCCTGAAACGGGGGGCTTGCCGACTGGGGTACTGCAGGATGACAGTGCATCCGTTGCTAGCTCCTTGCGAATTTCGATATCTTGAAGTTCTTGTCCTGAAGTGAATTACCTAAAAGCAGCAGTTTGGTGAGTTTTGATTTTTTTTCCAGTTTTTAGCGAAATGCCACGAAGCCAAGGTGACTCAAAGTAGACATGGCACTTAACAGGACCAAACCGCTTGGCCCACTTGAAATTGGCCATTTTTTCCTTAAACAAGTAATGTTGACAGTTTCAAGCTGGATACGCTTTTGTGTGTCCCGTTAACAAATTAGCTTAGTTTTAGAACAAATAATATGCGCCCTGTAAACTAACATTTGGTGAGACCAATCTTCCTTTCTTTAGGGCCAAAGAAATTTCCGTAAATATATCTACCAGTTAATGTTGGTTTCCTATAGACAGTAGTGATGCAAACAGAGTCCTCATTTCAACAAAAACATCCATGAAATCTATGGATTCAGTTCAGGTTTTTGTCGTCGACCTAGGAGATGGTCTTCATTACGATGAAAAATCCCATTTTGTGCAGACAGAAAGAATTCGCCCTTTCACATTGACTGTTCTAACAGGCGTGCAGCGACTCACAACTGGCTATTGATTTCGTCAGCGTTAGGTCATTTTTTGCATGCTTTGAGGTGGGTCGGACGAAAAGAGAACTGACGTATGCAAAGTTGCCGCTGTTCCTTGATATCGCGATAAATTCTTCTTAATAAGCAGGTAAATATATCGCGGTTCTGTTGTCAAGATGCGTACGAGCAAGGACAGATTGACATGATACTCAAACATATACATTTAAAAAGGTTGACAATAAGCATATGTAAATTATAAAGTTATCAGTGTAAGTCCGTTTATTTCTCAAGTGTTGAGTAGCACCCCGTCTTCTCACGAGCTAGTGCTCGACCTGCTGAATCGCCGTCTCCTTGAAACCGAGGCCGACCTCGATCGCGGCCTTCCCACTCTTCTTGCCGGTGACCTCGATCGCGAGCTCTCAGTCGAGACTGAGCCACGCCTGCGACGGAAGTTGCCTCGTACAGGTGATCTTCGTCTTGCCGGGGGGCTTCGCGACCGTCTTGGTGACCTCCGCCTGGCGCCTGGGCTTGGCGATCTTCGCCTCGGCGGGGTGCGTGACCGTCGGAAAAAGCCTCGCTGGGGCTGCCGCGGTCTGGGCGGGGATCGCCTGCGATTTCTCTGATTGAACCGACCTGGGCTGGGCCGCCTTCGATCTTTCATTGGCAACACGAGTTTTGTTTGCACTTCTTGTCCGTCAATCCATCCACCATCCATGTGTTTTACGGCCTTCTCTGCTTCGGTCGGACCTTCGAACTCGACGTACGCGTAGTTGCGTAGAACTAAATTGTTCCGATTTACCGGCATCTCCACATGGCGAACTTTCCCGTACATGGAAAAAATCTCCGTTACATGATCTTTGTTTACGTTTCGGGTCAAGTTCCCAACGTGAATTTTCGTGGCCACGGGGCTGGGGCTGCGCTTTCGGCGCCGAGGAGATGCTGACGCTGATTTGCCACGATCCCTTGACCGCGACCTACGCCTCGGCGGCGGCGATGCAGAACTCGAATGATCTGATGCTGAGACAAGGCGCTTCCTTGCTGGCGACTTGGCACGTGCTAACTCGTTGCTGCTGGAATCAGGAGATGGTTTTCTAGCCTCCCTTTGGTAGCTCTTGGGCAAATCTTTCCGTGCCTCGGCGGCTATTTCCTCGCCCTTGTCCGGTTTCGCTTTTTCGACTGATGAGGCCCGTTCAACCTTGATCACCTGCTTTTCTGGCTCAGGTTCCGGCTTAACAGGCGGCGGTGAAGCCATTACAATGTCTTTTTGTTTATGGAAAACCTGGGGAGAAACCTCCTTCTCGACAACTTTACTCTTTGAGTCAGCAGCATTGTCAGCTTTTTCCCTTGATCGTTTTTGTGTGGCATCTTTCCCTCTTCTTCCCTTTGCAGCTTGCTTTTTATTCCTTCGGCCTGCAAAGCCAAATTACAAGTCAAAATCTGTGGGTTTAAATTATTCTGAATACCTTGCCTACTTTTCTTGAATGAAAAATCAGTCACGCATATATATAATATTTACAATGGCTAGAAAAAACGGAACTAGTTTTTGCATACTTAAAAGTACTTTTTTCGTCTGACACTCCTCAAGAGTATGCAAACGTCGGAAGATAACCAACAACTGACCGAATAAATAGCTAGATGCGGATCGAAAACACTAGAGGGTGATAAGCAGAGCGCGTGATTGGTTATAATTGACCAATCTGCGTTACTTAACACCTAACTTTAGAAGAGCCCAAGGGAAAAGACGAACTCTTTCTGTCTACAAAGAATGGGAAAACTTTTAAGTACTTTTAAGTATGCGAAAACTAGTTCGCTTTTTCTAGCCATCATTAAGTTTTGTACCACAAAGCACTTGTTCACATATAATATTTATCTAGATTTAAAAATTTCTTTTCAATTATGTCTCTTCCAAAAGTGTGAATTTGGATTTCTGTACTTTTGATAGACTAGAAATTAGCAGAACTTTAGTTTGCTGACTAGCTCTAAACAACATCAAATATTTTATGCTAAATACAGCTTTCAGGCAACCATCCAGAAAATAGCTGGATGAGATTGACTTGGTGAATTCTGGTAGGAATGGGTTGAAACAAAGACTCCAAAGATACTTTACCTCTTCCTTGGTCTGAGGAACTTGCACTGCTTGAAGTGCTTGAGTCACTACTTTCCGAACTGGATCCTGATGAAGCAGAGGAATAGGTTGATGAGCTGGCTGACGAACTCGAGCTGGCTGATCCAGAACTTTCACTTGAACTGAAATGAATTAATGCAACAGTGAGAAAGGTTATAAAAGGAGAGCCCCTCTTGGATACTTTCTAGGACACTACATGAGCTTGGTCATTCTTCACAAGAACCCTGCATACATAAAGTATCCTAAGGAGATCTGTGTTTAAACTCAGAAAGATATAACAGGATTCTGATTGCATAAGTTCCTTCAGAAGATTTCACAAAGGAACCTACAAGATGGCCCAGCAAGGTGTTATGAATTCATACAAGTCCTGAGATAGAGCAAAGGAAAGTGGTAGTATTCTTTTTTAAACTTTGCTTTTATCTGTTTCTCGAACATTAAATTAACAATAATTTTGGAGGAAGAGGAAAGTTAAAAGTATTTCCAGTCAGTTCTACCAATGAAAATGATTGACAATTATTTTCAAATATAATGTGATAAAAAAATTTGAGGTCTTCTTTAAGCTTCAACATCAACCAAACAAAACCTTTTCCTGATATGTAATATTTATCAGTTGACTTTGTATAAAATCATCTTGCATTGAGAAGAGAAAGTGAAAGGTTTAGCCAGGTTTCTTTGAAGCAACTTTTTGAAATAATTTCTTGGCAATGCTTTCAGTGCTCACCTTTCAGAAGAGGAGCTGGCTTTTCTACGTGGCCTCTTATCTTTGTCTCTACCCTTGTCACCAGATGGCTTGCTTTTTCTTCTCGGACTTGGTGAATCATGTGAAACTTTGCGATTCCTGTCTTTCTTTCTTTGAACCTTATCACGTCCCCTTGATTCCTTTTCCCGTGCCCTGTAAAGATGAAATAAAAGATTTAATGATGTTATGTGGAATTTTCTTTACCTTTACAGCTTTATTGTGCCTAAAGCATGACAATAACAACCATTTTTTGCTGATTCATCAACATAATTTTAATCACCACAAACAGATCCATTACAATGCTTATTATATCGAGAAGTCACAACCTTGGCACAATGGTAGTGGCAGTTTTTTGAAAAATTCTTAAGAAGAGAGCACAACCAAATGTACAGGCGATTATATGAATTTTATCCTAGAATGCCATCTATGAAAATGGTCTTCAACACCCTCCTGCCTGAATTTTGCACGCAAAAATCTAACAGTGGGACTGGCAGTTCTTATTTCTATACAGCAGTAGCAAAGTATTGAAAATATAATTTTTGCATAGTAGAAGTTGTGTTAATTGAACTACATTTTATTTGCTTTGGGAAAAGAACCCTTAACATTTCTCCCAAACAGTAGTTAATCAAGCAAAAACAAAAGCCAGATCAATTTTTTCATCACCTATCTCAAAGAAACAAACTTTATAACAAAAGATTGGGAATTAATAGCACTCTTATACTAAATAATAGTTCTGCTTTAAAAAGTATCTCATGTTATGAATTATATTCAAAAGAGCAACTGTCTTTGCAATATCACAATGGCTGCATTCCCATGATGTCTTCCATGTTTTCCTGCCAATGTGTTTACAATAAATACATTCTTTTTGGCTTTCAATGTTTTTCACATCTTATTAAGACGGAATGTTCTTGTTTTTGGCACTTTTTCGTCTATAGAGTATCTTCCAATCACCTGCATCACAAAAGTCCTCCTGACTGGTTCCAAGGGGAGAATTGGTAGAGAGGAAATCTATTTCCCTTTCATCCTTCTATGTTGTTAAAGTCAAGTTCAATTTCCCTTGCTGCTATAAAATTATGCCTCCTTTCCCCATTTTTTCCATCAAATTTGGTAGGCCCTTTCTGCTCCTTCTAACAGTGCCAAAAGTTTGTTTACTGTCTAGCAAATCTTCCATTAGTTCAGGTTGAAGTGGTTGAAGTGGGCATTGTGATGTTTGCCACGATAGGGGTTGTTCATATTCATGACCATATAGTACCCCATTTCCTTTCATACAACTCTTTGCCTCCTCATTATTTCCCAAGGTAAACTTCATCATCCAAGACATAGCCATTCTGTGGATCGACACAAAGCCAAACTTTTATCCCATATATTGCTTTAATCCAATTTAACCTTTGTTTCCAGTAATTCCCTCTTAAGCAAAATTTTGTTTCCTGGTTTGTATGCTTTTTCTAACCAGTTTCCAATACTTTTTTGATCACTTTGTTTCCATACATTGGGTCAGTTAGCCAGTACAAATGGAGTTCAGGCAAATTTGTAATGTCCATTACAATCAACACCCAAAAGCAGCTTTCCCCAAAATTATCAGCATATTTTTATTCAGTTACAATATTTGTTAACTTTTCCTCTTATAATATTTGTTAATTTGTGTGCAACTGAACACAGATGGTTTTAGCCAGTATAGACAGGAAACGGTTAAGGTGTTCAATACACAATATTTGAAGTCTTTGTGGATATTGAGGGTATTCTTTTATTGGCATTCTAAAAAATTGCTACTGCCTCTAGCTAATCCTTCAAATTAAGAACTTTGACCATTCTGCAGGGTAAAGCTTGATGTTTTGTTTCTACCTGAAATGGTATTCTGTTGAATATTAACTTGGAACATAGATCATGTTGGGCTCATGAATTGAATCACAGTCCAAACTTTGCAAGCATCATTTGATGCTACAGCCAAGGCAACATTTATAGACTATTTGGATTTGTTAGTAGTTATCTGCACACATCAAAGAAAATTTTAGCATGCATGTTTGAGTGTATTTATGGAATATTTCAATAGCCACAGAGATTTGGTAGTAGACATCAGTCAGCCTACCGAATATTATTTGATCTACATTCACATTTTATAATTTCTCCCATCTTTTTAATAGCTATCCAAAATTGCACGTCAGCTTAAAAATGATATTTTGAAATTCACCGATGTCTATTATTGTTTTCATATTTTGATGGCAACAACCAGATAACTGAAAAGTCATCTAGTCGCTCTGGGTCGCTGCCTCTACGATTTGGTATGAACAGGCCTACTTTTTTCACTAACTATCTACACACAACTTCCCTCATTCCTTTGCTATTTTTTCCGCAGAGTACAGTAAGCCGAAAGATAGGAAAGCGTAATTTATATCAAGTTTCGAAGTACAAATAATACAGTGTGTATGTTGCCTCTAATACAACAATATTGAAAGTACAACAATAGATACTGTAATTTTAGATCAACACTTCCGAAACAAAAACATAGTTTCTAGCGCTCATAAGAAACGATGGAGACGGTTTTAAAATAATGATATGAATTGCACATGAATATCGAAACTCAAGGAGCATTGGTAATAGAATTCTTCCGTTATCGAGTGGCGGTTTTTCAGTAAACATAATAATTATGAGGCGAGTGATAGACTGGAGCGAAGATACCGCCTAATTGATATCATTCATGTGAAATTTGGCGTAAAACATTGTGGGTTAAAACTACAAAACGTTTTTGTTTCATTTGATTAAAGAATTTTAAGAAATGAATCAGGATCAGCGTGATATCCAAAGATTCCGTACTTACATTTTGCACCTCCGAGGTCATGAATTTAGGCCTACTTCCGAATAAATGTTGTTGTTGTTGATGTTGTTGTTGCCGGTTTTGTTGTTGTAGTTGCCAGCGAGGGGCCGTGGCGATCTATTACTGCATTATCACTTGAGTTTAGGGGAGCAGTCATTATAAGTAGTAGGAAAAGGGTGGTAGCATACTGAAATTGGCACAAAAAATTTCAAACCCCTATGTGCTGACTTCAAAGACCTCAAACGCCATCAGATTTTGCCAAAATATTTCAGACCCAAAAGTTTTACTAGAATTCGCAGAAATATTACATTCACCTGTGAGTTATGATATATCAAATCCTAAATGATCTTGGTCACTATGTGCATACAGTAATGAATACAGTAATGTATCTATTTTCAAATGGTTTTTTATTACCAATACCTCATTTGCTTACACTTAGGTCCTTGCAATCATCTGCTCCATAATCGTGATTTAAATGTATGATCTTGTAAAAAACCGGCTACATGCTATGATTTCATGTGTCTGTTCTCGATGCGAATGTTTGTAAATTTTCTGGATACCCCTGGCAATTGTTTTTGTCTCCGGATACACAAAGGCCCTTCACGCAAGACAAAAGATCAATTGTCTTTGCCCTATTTGAACACAATAAGATCCAGTAAATCTCATGTCTTGTTTAGGTGATGTTCAGTTCATTCTCATGACGTTGGTTCAGGGGCACGCCAAAACTGCCTCTTCCACCCCCACCCCCCCCCTCCACTCTACTATAATCGATGTTCTATGTCGTATTGTGGGTTTCATTGTCCTATTTGCACATGGAATAGAACATAGCCAATGAAGGAAGCTCTTTTGCAATGTAATTGTCATTATTACATCTATTGTTTAAGTATTGGAAGTTAGATGGGGGCATATCTTTCAGTATTCGTTGTCACATGAAAATTTGCATCTCCTTAAAGCGTTTTTCAAGTTTGCAAGAACAGCAGTAAATACTTAGGATAAGGCAATTTTTTGTTGGCGTTGAAATGAAAAATGCGAAACGTGTAAGACGTCCTTCTCTATGATGGGCCGATTTGTCGTGGAAAGAAACAATCCAAACTTCTTTGAAAAAAAGCTGGGAATATTTCCAGAATCATTACGAGTTACTTCGTTTTAAATGAGTTTGGAGTTTCAGAAAATAGTGTGAAAAGATGCTCGTGTCTTTCCTCCTTTTCGCCCATTTTGGTTTCTGTAGCCGTGCCCAAATGCGACTCTTTTGGTTTTACAAATGTGAGATTGAAAACCATAGCTCGATAGTGAGAACGTTTCTTGTTGAAGGGCTACTGTGGCATTTATATCTGTGGTTTTACAAAGCCAGCTAACAGTAATTAGGGCTTACCCAGAGCTCCTCTTGTCGCAGCGTGGATAACATTTTTTGATAGAACTCTGCCTGACAGGTTCCTTTTAGCGCACCGAAATTGAATTAAAAATAGCTAGTCAACATATCGCTATCTAACTGATGGATTGCAAAGTTGCTTTTGAAAAAGGGAATTATTAATATGTAGGCGATTGTAAGACATCTAACCCTAGGGCAAGGCCTGGTTAAGGCTAAAAAAGTGTTTTCGACCAGTTTAATCAATAACAATTGTACATCATGTTAGGGATGTTGTTCCCACCTTATTCCTTCACACACTTGCTAAATCTTCTTCATATTCAATTACTTTCTAATTTCCTACCAACCGCAAAATACACAGAATTTTCAGTGTTGCGAATAAGCTTATACTGACGTCATCCATCATTGCAAAAGGTAGAAGATGGTAATTACCAAAAGCCTTAATCTTCAGAATATGTCAGTTTAAAAGCAGATAATCACATTTACGTGTCTTGTGGCTTGCTATTATTTATTTCTAAACTAGTAGCAAGAGCATTGACCTGTTATAAAAATAGTTTAGTGTAAGAAGCTTGTAATCAAGTAATTTGAAGCAGTTTATCCAATTTCTTGTGTGCGTTTTGCTGGAAGATGCTTTGGAAATCATTAGCTCATAGAAATTGACTCGCATGGTAAGTAAAAAAATAAGATAAAAATAGAACAACAGTAAAGTAAGGCTACGTTTCAACGAAAAACGTAATGCAAGGAAAGCTTTATTTATACAAACAATATATCTACCAGATCACTGGTGCTAACCTATTTTCTATTTTAGGAGTCTGAAGTTTCTCTTCTAGTTGAATAACCCAGATCATGGTATAGGGAATCTACAAAGCCACGGCGAGTAGGCACAGTCTTTCCACCTTTTTTGCCAGTTGTCTAGATTTTTACGATTGTAATCTTCCACATCTTTAATACAGGAGGTGGGACCGGTTGCAAAATGCCCCTTTGTGTTCACAACATCGCGACAATAGTCCTTGTAACACCTGTAGCAGAAGCAGGGGAATCGCTTCTTCTTCACTTCCATCTTCACGTGCAATTTGTAGTACAGCTTGTTGTAGTCAATCCCGGGATTGTCATCGTTGTATCCGGAGTTGTAGCGCACCCTGACGGCTCGGTCGTGTTCCGGCCTGGTGCAGTCCCATCTGATGATGCCGTCTATGCTTATCTGGGCTTTAACAAGTCTAAAGAAGCCCAAAGCCTTGACGTCTCCCTTTGTGACGGAGTTGACTTTGACAACGCCGTCTCTATCGTTGATGTGTATCGGAATGACCATCGGTCCGAAGCCCCATTTCAAGTACCATGGCGATCGCGGCAGTTTGAACCCAATCTTTATTGTCCACGGGCTTTTGCAGAAACCAAACTTCAATCCGAGAGCCTTTCCGCCGACCCTGAGTTTAGGGTGGCTGCAGAATGATGGGGACTCGTAGCACCGCCAATCGACCTTTTCCGTCGGCAGGCAGCGAAGGAAGTTCAAATTCTTGTCCAACACTGCAAGTAGTTCGGTTACTTGGGCTGGAACCGCACCATACTGGCGTGCAACCGTTGATTTGACCTTTGCCAAGTATCGGCTATCAATGAAGTCTGCGAAGCTGTAGTGGACCAGGCACAAGGCCAGGCCGACGAGCGCATTGATCAAAATGTTCTTCATCCTGAAACGCTGCCTCCTCTCACTGCGCACAGCAAATCTTTCTGTTTTCGGTAAACAGAGGTACCCGATTTTATTCCCAACGAAAAGCTTCCTTTTCCTGTTTACTTCTTTCCGTCTACTTCCAGAAGCCAACCGCTTTGTTTTTCCAAAAGCCGAGATTGTGTACATCAATGACGTAAATCTCTCTCCAAATAGCTTGGATCATTTGCATCACTGAATTTTTGGGGCGTCACATATCCAAATGTTACCGTATAATTATAGAATGGAACCAGCAAGGCCAATGTCTTACGTGACAAGAACGAGTGGTTAACCTTACATTCCTCCAGATTAAGTTATGGTTTCTCTGAGTGTTATTTCTGTGCCAGGACTTGTTTGCCCTATTATCAGTTCAGATGATCGCTTTTTCGAACTTGCTTTCGACACTCTACTTTCGCCAGACTGCTGCTTTTAATGACTCATATACATCATATATAAGATTCATTCCTTGTGAAATCGCCCTATCTTATTGGTACATGCCCTTTTGCAGCTTTTAGATTCGTAGCTGCCATACTTTAAGAAATGGTCACTAGCAACAAGCATTTTCTGTCTGTTAATGACCCTAGTGCTTCATCATAAACTGCCATCTACACGTTTTTTTATTATAAGAAACCGGTTTATAAGCAACCTAGTACTAGAGCCCCTTAATTAAAGAAACTTTTAGAACTGAATCAATATTTTTAAGAAACTCCAAAAAATAAGATGACTTTCTGAGCCGGAAAATAATACGTACCGGGTGTCTCGTTAACAATACGAAAATGATACAAGAACTTAAGCACACTGTACCGGGTGTCTCGATAAAAAGTACCCCTGTTTCCATAAGAATAATGAACAAGAGATACGATATCAAATCTTATTGCTGTGTTATAAACTTTAATACAATTAATATGCAAGGGAAGGCGCAAGATTTGATGTTTATCTAATAATAAGAAACTTTTAAGAAACTTTTAGTATGCGAAAAATAGTTCCGCTTTTTCTAGCAATTGTGAAGTTTTGTACCACAAAGCACTTGTTCAAACTTTTAGTACTAGGACCCAAGCTGGGAATTTATCAAAGTTGCATGCTATTAAAAGAAAATGCGAGTCATTCGCATGAATGTTGATTTGTTCACGATTAAACTTCCAGCTTGTGGTAATGTTACTAGCACACTTATCCCAGTCAACCAACTAACACGTCAAACCTCAATGGCTTTTTATGGGTGCTGTTGGTGGTCTTAATTCTCAGCGTTTAGAGAAGATCAGCCACAAAGGCTTCTGTATTTGTATTTACTCATTTGTTTTTCATTTTAGTTCAAATCCACTTCCATGTGCTGGGAGGAAGGTGAGTTGGCGACAGATAATTTAAGAATGAAATGATAACTTCCTTCTTGTAACCATAATTATCTGTCAAGAATTTTTAGAAAAAAACATGATCACAAGGGGCATACATAAATAACGTCACCTATAATTTGTAAGTGGCGTTTCATAAAATTGAAGATAGAGCGCTCGGCAAATGACAACGCACTCTTACATAATCATCTTTCGCGAATCAAATCCAACCAAAAGCGCTCGAGCGGATCCCTTCTTACAAATATGTAATGAGTACATAGTCATGCGATTAATGGTTAACGGCGCATGCGTGAGCGTTGTGTTTACACAAGAACGGCTGGGACCGTTCCAACCCATCCGCTCTCTTTTGGCTCCGCTACAAGGATGGCTCCATTTGTAACCGTGCCATTTGGCTCCCGTATAAACGGGCAAAACAGCTTGGAACCAAGCCAAATGAGAACGCTTAGGAAACATGGGTATTTTGCACTGGCGTCGAGGATAATTAAATAAATGTGACCTCGAAAATATTTATAGGTTTGTTGTTGCTTGTTGCGCGCCAAGAAAGAAGAAAATCTAATTTGTCTGTTTTTGGTTTGATAGTGGTCTTGACGAATGATCGAGTGAAGAAAACTGTGGTATCATTTTCCCATTTTAGTCTCTGTTTTGGTGGCCAAAGTCCGTAAATAATATCAGCACATTGCGTCTTGTTCATGGCTTACGAGTTACGACAGCTAGGAATTTTGAATATAATTGTAGACACCTGTAGACAGGGCATGTGTTAAGAACTGTGACTTCCCTAAATTCTTGATGTGTTGGTCGGTGAATCTTCAGGTGGCCTACAAAATCCTCACTTTGTCGGTACATTTGTTGCTCGGAAGGTAAAAGTTCACATTAATCTGTCTTGAAGGAACTCCACTGGCTGTCGTTTGGCGTTTAAGATAGATGATAATTTTTCTATGAAAACTATGAATAAATGGGCGATAAAAGTTATGAAAGGGTCATTGGGGATAGCAATTGTGAGGTATCCTAAAGCTGTTTTGATGAAGATTAAGAATACAGTTGTTCTTTGCCTTCATATTGTGCTGGAGTAATTGTGTAATAATTGACATGTAGTATGCATCACGCGAACTTTTCTCTATAATCTGTATATTAAGTTACGCGACGGGCACATGGGTGGGATTCGAGGTTAGTTTAAAGTTAGCAGAACGAATGGAGGTCGAAATGTAAGCCATAAGTCATTATAACCTTGTAAATTAGTAAATCATATATAATCCAAAGTATAATCTCAAACAAGAGTCTTTTCCTGCCGACCCTGAACACAGCAGCTTCTACGTACTGACCCTTCCTGTACGTAAATAGCAACCTCAGTCTGAGTCCTTATAAATATAGCTTAATGCAATTTCCTTGGAAGAGATCATTCCACTGTCACCAAGGTGACATCACCAAAGCTTGGAACACTGCAAGGATGTCATTTTTTATGTGACCCCATTTAGATGTTTGCCACTTCTCCTATTAGGACGTGTTCATGGTGCCAAGAGAACAGGCTAAATAGGGGGCTGCCTAGCTCTTGTGCTTCTCCGACTTATAAGCCTCGTATCGAGGCTACTTTCCATGGCACAACAATCCCTCGTTCTCATCTGTTCCCTAACAGGTTATTAAAGCTTAACATCTTTTTATAAATCAAAGAGATGGAAAGTGTCCGCTTGCATTCTTGCTGCTTTTAGCAAATAAAGAAAAACATCTCGTTTGTTGGGAGGATTCCGCGAAGTTTTAAAGAGATTTAAATTACCACTTTTTTATAGATGTTAAAGACGTCAAAGAAATTTAGAAATGAATGCTTCTTGCTGACAAGATAAGAAATATGAGTTAAGGCTAGGCCCGATGTTTTTCGATTAGTCCATAATGTACACAAACTTTCTTTTGTTTTTCTTTTGTTGGCCAAGGTCATGTTTTGCTTGTATCTCTAGGCCAAATGTGAAGCAGGGCTCTCCTTAGATAAACTCGAAATAATCAACCGTAGTTGCTATGGGATGAGAGCGGAAAAGAGGCCGCCAGATTTGCATGCTCAGCTGTTTCAAGATCCTTCTACCATGTGTAGCTAGGTCTATAAATAGCAATCAAATAACCAATCGAAGTAAAGATGGATGACTATTCCTCCCAATTGAAGGAATGCATTTCACTTCGCTAGCATTGATTCTTTCTGAGTTAAGTGTTCCTTGTCGTGCAATTTCGATTGGATTTGAGGAGCGTTCCTTTACGAATACAGATGCTTAAAATGCGTTTTGAAATGAACTGAGTTCATAATCATGAAATACATTCTAACGCTACCTGCTGCAATTTATATACAAAACCCTAGTGTCTTTGTATGATTACATTGTTTAGGGCCCAGTTTGATCGCATAAATAATTTACACGCATTTCTCAGGGCCTTTTACTTTATAGTTAAGAATAAAATAAGTCTTTCAGCAAGACCAATAATGCAAAAATTTACGTAGAAGTGTATTTTCTTCTTAGTAAGAAAGTTTATAAAATATTTTTAGATTTATTGCACCATGACAGATTCATGAATATTTCAATATTCTATGTTGAATAAGATAGAGTATCATTGATTAGCCAGTTTACTAACAACAATTTCGGCAGGTTCTTGACATCCATTAATCAAGCTACCACATCATTTGATGCAAGCTGTTTAGCTTGACGAGATCATTAAACGAAACAAAGGAAAATGTTGTTTTTAACGAGAGAATGTAATGTTTATCTTCATAGACGCCTCGCTGTTGTTGTGAAGGAGCCACGCAGTAAACAGGAACGTTTGCGTCTAGGCCATAACAACTGCGAGGAAGGGAGAACCGAAATGGTTGCAGGCCGAAGACTGAAAAGGATAAGAACCCCGGTTTTCGGTGGATAGAGCTTATACAAGTTAAACTGTTCGCTTTCTTTGAGAAGAACCTCTGCGCAAAGTTAAACATCTTACGTACTGTGGGATAATAAATTATTAGGGGGTAAGATGTTGGTTTGTAGGCTAGCAAGCGAAAGCCCGAAGATGTCGGAGAAGTCGTCTATAAATAACATCTTCAATCCCATTGGTGAAACAATGTAAAGATGTCCATATGGAGCTAAACAATAAGAAAGGAGCAGGTGATAGGCAAAAGTCGCCGTGGAAGAGGCCAGGCCTGTCTATGGAGTTCAAATCCAAAACACTTACCGCGTCCTTTACGAAATCAAACGACGAAGAGCTTGACTACGATTTTGGCAGCCCAGTGGAAAATGCCGCTGAAAGTCATGCAGCTGTCTTGCAAGCAGAAAGGAAGGAAGACAGTTTGGAGAATGTTAGTGGCTTAGAAGACAAGAAGAGCATGGATTGCTTGAAAAATACCTTGAAAGCTGGTGCGAAAGTCCCTGAAATATCATCGAAGACGAATTGGATGAAAGATAAAGTTAGTAATTTTTGGGGACGGAAAGGCAAGCAAGATGATGTAGATAGGTCAGATATTAGGAGAACAGACGAAGAGTTGAATTTAGAAGACGATAGCGTTGGAATGTACCGGGAGGGCGAAGCAAAATTGTGTAGCAGCAAGCCCAATGCTGAAGAGGTCAGTACTTGTTTTTCTAACACTACAGAAATGGAGATTGTGGATAGTCCATCAATAGAAATAAAGGATGGCAACAAGGATAAGAAGCAAGGAAGGGCATCAACAGGTTGGATCAGGGATCAAGTGTCTAGTTTGATTTCAAAAGGAAAAAACTATGCATCAAGTGGCTCTGTAGCATCAGAATCTGGTGGAAGTGTAGATGACACTGGAGGCAAGGCCCTAGATAGACAGAGCCCAAGGTCAAAAACTGGGTCATTGTCACAAAGTATCAGCGAGCATTATACATTGAAGCAGAAGGTTGAAAGTGATGAGAATCATGAAGAAGAGAGTTATAGTCAGGGTGCTGTGACCATTGGGTTTGAAGCTAGCGATAGCAATGATTGCGATAAGTCTGAAGGTGAAAAGGAGAAGTTTGTTGATATTCATGAAAGTATAAATGAAAGCATAGCTAGGCAAATGTTTGTTGCCTTCAAGAAAGATGAATGCCAAAATGTCCAGGGATTAGATGATAGGCCTCTGTCTCCTCAGACAACATCCCTACAGGCAAGTGGTGGAACAAAAAAGAGTTCTGCTAAGTCCAAATTAAAAGGCTTCCTTACTTCAAGACCCATTACAACTGATCTTACACATATCCCAATATCTCCCAGCACCAAGGAGGAAAAGCATGGAAACAACTCCTCTACCCAGACCCAGACAAAAAGAAAGTTTAAGTTTGGTGGAAAGCTTTCTTTTTCAGAACTTCTGCACTCCCAAGAGCATGGCACTCAAATGTTAGCAGAAGGCGACATGCGAAATGCAGACAGTCTTTCAGCGTCACCTGTTTTGACCAGATTTGAAAGCCCAGTGTCAGATGATGACGATGAGGATAATATCACGCTGCCTCTGACTGACAAAAGCAGCCCAAGTCACTCAGCCAATAGGCAGCAATCTGATCTGTCATTCTTCATGCTATGGACCCTTGCTGTTGCTCTTTATGCATTATATGTAATCCCAATCAATACTTTATAAAGGGGTTTGCATTTGGATCTCTGGTTATGTATATTGCTGGTTGCCTAGTCATATGGCTATTTTGCCCATCAGGAAAATCATTTGAACAGTACAAACAGGAACTCAAAAAATACCCCAGAGAACAAGACATTTCTTCATCTGAAAAGAAGCCAATGAGAGCTGTGGATCCAGATAATCTAAGAAAGCCAAGAGATATAAAGGTACCCTTGCAATTATATTTAACTGCTTTCAATATTATTGTAGTATAAGTACACTCTCCAAGCCAGTTTTAAGGAAAATTTTGCATTATCTCCATTCTCCAACAAACCATTTCAGTGGAATGGTCTGATTAGACTTTTGTGGCATGATGTTTCTTCCTTAAAGGTATGATAGGCTTTGTCAAATTATTTATTTAAACAGCCCTTGGTTTTCAGAACATTTATACTAATGACTGCCCTAATGCAAAATTTGTTTGCTTAAAAACACCAGTTTACAAACACCAGTTGGGTATAGTGAAGACAGTCATATTTACTTTGCAAAGTGATAACAAATGCTGGTAGGCTATAGAGCAGGTTGACTTGGTTATGGATCAGAAACTTTTCCAATCTTCTAGGCATTATCTGCATATGCCTCTAGCCATAACCTTGTTAGTGTGAAATGTAATGTAGTCAAGTTATTTCCAATATTGTTCAAAGAGTGGGCTGCTCTTTCTGGGAAAGGGGCATACATGCTCTGGAATTGCTCTTTGTAATTTCTTTAAATGTAAAAAAAGTGTTTACGATGTTCAAGATGCCTATGTTCTGATCTTTACCATTCTATAGTATGGTGGTAGCTTGTATGTGAAATATAGTAAATAAAGTGAGCATTTTGTTAGAAAAGCTCTTCATATTTGTTTGTTATGAGCCCATTTCAATTTAACAGAGAGTCTGATGTTTACACCTCCCTATTGTCTTGAACTTCTAAAATTGAAGTTCACTTTTAAAAGCAATCAGCTCTTTTTTATCTTTTTATCTTATCTTGTTAATGCTTTCATACATAAATATGTTGCTCAGTAACTATGAGCCTATTTCTTACTTATGTGGTATTTCTAAGATTTCTATGAAAAAGAGCTGAAGTTCATACTGTAATCTTAGTTACAAAAAGCCAAGATTGTAAAAACTGTTCGGATTGTAAACCTGGGAAATGCAGAGCTAATAATGAAGTAGAATTTTCTTTAGAGTCAGGAAGCTGCCTAAGTTATTTTGTTGCCAGAAATTTTATCAAATGAAAATTTTGATTTATTGGTACTTAACCAATTTTCTGTTGTCTTGTTGCAAATAGGCATTCATTGTCTTTCCCGTGTTTTACAAGTGTTGTTATTATTTGCTCTGTATTTTGTAAATCCTGTCTTCAAAGAAGCCTTTTCAACCAATCTTGTGATATGAGAAGCTTAATTTTTTTTTGTTTGGTTATAGTTTTCGGCGATTTTTGGGCTTACTTGAACCAAGCTCTTGGATAGAATGGTTTCATGCCCTACAATGAAGTTAATTATTACGAATCTTCTTTTATCTCAGGGTTGGGTTCATTTTCTTCTTGACTACGATCCGCGAGTCTTTTCTCTCGACATGACGAAAGATGTCTACGCAGTTTTGAAGGGCGAGACATTGTACATCTTATTTTGCAAGCCACAGGCCGAAAACAAGCCCGTGACACCGCAAAAACTGAAGAAAGTCAGGCGAGGATTACGGACGAAACGCACGAAGAAGCAGGAGTTGGTCGAGAATCAACAGCCGGCATTCGTATTTGAGAAGGAGCACAAAATCTCATTGTCGAAATGCCAGTTGTCGCTGCAACCGCTGGATTTGCCGATGCGGCGAATTTGGAATAGGAAGTATCCAATTAGGATCGACATTCCGCCTGGAGCAATGCACGTTAGAGATATTGACGTGCCATTCGAAGAGCTTACGTCCAACTTCGAAGATTACTTTGACTTTTGCGATGACGACTGGACAATGACTACAACGGAGGAAACATTTCATGTATTTCCTATCACCGCGCGGGAAAAAGAGGATTGGTTTTACCGCATGCAGTTGTGCAACAAGCCGCTGAAGCATCAGACAGCCCTTAGCGACGCAAGAAAAGGGAACCTTTCCAGCCGTCCGGCGGAATCATATCCGCATTACATGGTAGAGTGCATCCGCGAGAGTGAAAAGATCACCGCGCGAGTTGTTAACGGGAAGCGGCTGGAGCCGCATTCGGCATGGCTGAACGTTCTCTTAGGACGCGCTTTTTGGGACGTGTGGCATGAGCCATACTGGAAGCGGAAGGTTTGGGTCAAAATTCAAAGCCGACTCAGTAAGCTGAACACGCCGCCAATTATAAAAGAGATATACGTAAAAGATTTGCACTTAGGCCATACGCTTCCGGTGATCCATAAAGGATCGCTGCCGGAGCTGGATGAGTACGGCGTGTGGACGGACTTGCAAGTCACTTACCAAGGCGAATTCACGCTCACTCTCGAGACGCAGTTGAATGTGGACTATTACGTGGCATTGCTGACCAAAATAGTGAAGCAGCAAACACAGGCCCAGGAGAGCGCGCAAATGGACGTGAAGATGAAGGTAATGCGGGAAAAGAACAGCGGAGAAGCAGCTGAAAACGCTGCTGAAGGAGACGCGACAGATTTTGACGGAGTCATGGGTCTGCAGGAGCAGTTGCCGGAAATGATACTGGAAGCGATTGACAATGTCGAAGTGGACGAAGAAGACCTTGGCGCTGCGCTCGCTGACGACCCAATGATTTCGGATCCGCGCACGAAAGCTTTTCTGGAAAGCAAGACGGGAAAGCGGCTTTCGGGCATCGTTGGCTGGCTGGCTAGGTCGAAGATAGCCAAGAGGGTCGCAGAAACTGACTTTGCCAAAAAGGCTAACGAGAAAGCGTACGAGAAGTTTAGGAAAATGCCCATTATTCTCAAGGTGACTGTTCAGAGCTTGAAGGGGACTTTAGCTGTAAATATTTCGCCGCCACCAACAAATAGATTGTGGTGAGTAGTTTTTCCTGATTCATATTCGACTTTCACTTTAAGCCTTCATAGTCAGGGGTGCAGCAAGAAAGACCTCGTTTTGGCTGTTCTTTTGCAAAAGAATTGTCGCATTGCAAACGTCAGCTGTACGCGAGGATGAAATCGAGGCTAGACTGTCAATATAAGATGCGAGCCCATTTTGTGAGTGTGTAATCATTGAGTAGGAGCATTAGCTGTTCATGATGAATTGGCCTATTTCTACTGTAATGTTTGACGCGGTCTTTTGAGCTTTCACATAAATTTTTAAACACTGCCATGATAACATTTATTAATTAATTAACTAGTGTCTTTACCAGCTGTTCTAAGGACGGGAATGATTCCGCTTGAAATATAATGCACCTTGTTGTTATGGTAGCCACGGGCAAAGGCACGGAAGGTTTTGGAATTTTCAATTAATCTCCGCCCTTCCTGAATCAATGTTTGATTTGAAGCTCAATTATTTGTGCTCAATTATTAATGGTAAAGGGAAAGTCATTTTTTGAAAGAAAAAGAAAGTGTCAAATTTTTTTTGTAAAATCGCAAGTTTTCATGGCCGGGTTTGTAGCATTCGATCCGGTTCATACCGCCAGGCCGGGTTTCTATTGATGCCCGGGTTGACGCCTATACGATGCTAAGCCGAGCAACATGTCTAACCCGGTTGCTTGTCTTTCAGGTTTGGTTTTCGTGTACCCACTGTTTTACTAACAGCCCACCCCAAGCTTGGAGATCGCCACGTGCGTTTAACATATTTAACTGATTGGATCGAGAGAAAGCTCAAAGATGAATTTAAGGTTTGTTTTTATCGTATCAAAAATTGTTTGAGATCCTTGTGTATGTTTTCATGGATTTGCTAAGATGTGAATAATGCAAATTTGTTTGCTGGAATTGTTGTCATACCTGACTGTTAAAAGAAAGGAAAAGAACTGACTGTTACAATCCATACACAACTGAACTTTGATCATCCCATGAACGTAACGGGCTCTGAAGAAGGGGCTTATCTGACCTGAAGATTGCTGTTGAACAAGTTTCGATCCAGCTTTGATTCAGTCGATAAAAGCATTCATGAGAAACTCCTCAAGCTCACAATTTATTAGAATGAATGAGAAATCAATAATGGTAACGACGACAGTTGCTTCCATGGCTTCATTCCTATTGCCAACTGTTTTTTCATGTCATAGGCTTTTACTTTCCAATAAAGCAAAGGGTGGCTGTTTTCCTGTGATTATCTCGACTCTCTTGGTAAGCTGACATCTGATTATAACAGATGTCATAGGCTTTCATCGGTCATTGTTTGGCAGCTTCCCCTTTGGTTGAAGAGGCAGATGCAAGGGTGGTAGGCTCTCTTACAGGGGTCGTATTTAGTGATTGGGGAGGGGTGTCATAGTTATTGGGGAGGGGGGTGAGGAGAGTTTGGCTGGAGGTGCACATGGCAACCCGTCACGCGCGCTCATTGTTCTGCCCTACCCCCATCAGTCTTGATAAGGATGTATCAAAACACGTTTAAACCTGACATGTTTTGGAAGTAACATAGCATGCTTCTTTTTTGTAGAAATTGTTTGTTCTGCCAAGCATGCAAGACATTTCAGTGAAACTGATGTATTCTCGACTGGAGGAGTTGTACCCCGAAAGACCATTGTCCTAGAGGTATTAATTAGGTGTTTCTGAATTATCAAGTGCAATACCACACCCCGTGATTGTTGCCAGTATGGTGTCTTTTCAACAGTTTAACCATGCAGAAATGCAGTTGCCATTAGGGCCTCTACCAGGGGGATATGTGGTTTGCTTTGTGTTGTAAAGAATATCCGATTATTGATAAGAGATTCTTGATCTTAAAAAATTATGCAATAATATTAACTTTAGAAGTGTATTTCACGTAATGAACAGAATCGTTTCATGAGAAATGTCTAAAATAATCACTAGATATTGGAAATATTGTTTATGTTCTGAAAAGACATTTGACCGTTTTTGATGGCGAGCTTGCTTTCATAATGCGGTCTCTATTTTGAAGACCTTCCAAATTCATCGTTAATCGGCAGTCCTTTCAGGTGATCAAATCCACGGCTGTAATATCACTCAAAATTAAAAGCCGTATATAGGCCAACCCGTTTGGGTACATGTCGATCATGTTGCCCAGCAACCGATAGAAGCTCTAATGTGAATGAGACTCTTTAAGGAGACATAAAAGAACTGTAAAAGACAATCTTTCGCATGGATCTCTATAAGCCAACTGCTGTAAAATGGAATTAAGTCATTTTGCTCTCACAATAATTAAAAGTTTATTTACCTTAAAAGTGATTTCCATTCATAAGAAAGGTAATCGTCGAGTTTTCCGTCCCATTTCTGCTAATAACTTTTTTTTAAGTTTTGGTCTGTTGATAAACTGTATTTAAACTCATATTTCTCCGAATAAAAATGGGACTTGAGAATGTTTTCTCGATCTGTAATCTTTGAATCCCATTAATTGGAATAATGTATATGTACTGTTCTGTGCAGTTAATGAGTTGATTTCTGACTGTTTTTAATTAAGTCTTTTATTTTTCTAATGCTTGGTGTCGTTTGAACATTCGATCAATTACAGCTATGCTTGTTAGTATTTTGATATTGTGTTTAATTTTTGTTGCTTTTCAAAGCTATGCTGGTCCAACATTAATCGAGATTATAAAATGTTCTGGAGCTCTGGAGAAAAATATTAATTTATTTCAAGTACATTTTATAGTCGAGGATGATTATCTTTTTTTAATTTGCAGCTAATTGTGTATCGTCTTAAAGATCGCCCATTATAGGTTTACGAATACAACACACAAAAGTTCGTCAACCAAATCATACATTCTTAAACATAAATTGAATTAATCCTGACAATAAGACCACTAAAAGATGTATATATTTAGATATTTGTTCCCTAATTTGTTTCTTCCTTATTTCTGACAATTTGTAAAAATTTCAAGAGTATATTCAAATCCCATTTTTAGAGAATTTGCGGTTCGATCTTGTTCTAACGCTATCTGCAAGCTTGCACGACTCGTCTGTAGTGTCTAGCTAATTTACGTAGAAACAACAAATCTAACAAAGAAAGATGAAATACTTTTACTTGTGATTATGCGCAAAAAGGAATATATTGTCACACCAGTCTTTCTAAATTTTGACACCTGAGTTGTCATACCTATTTGCAAATCATAAATATTATCCCGTCGTTTGTATAACTGATATTAAATATATCAATATATATGTATGCAAAAATATATTTTATACTTATTTAAGTAAAGCACCACAAGAAAAAGTTATCAAAAGTTGCATTAATGGTTTAAAAAACCCCTGCTTTGTATTAACATTTGTTGGCCAGTCCCCCCTCCCCCCATTTGTTGTTCAAGTGACTCAATTTTCTTTCCAAATGTTGTATATAGTTTAAATTCCTACAGCAAAATGTTATAGAGCTATATTGAACGATTTTGTTGCAGTGCAAAGAGATCATTTATTTAATATAGTTAATCGTTGATAAATGTTAGAAAATAGTATGCTTTAATCATGCGAATGAATTGCCTTGAATCTTTTAGTGAACCATTTCATTGTTAACTTCATGATTTGTTTCCCTGTGGCATATTGAAATTTGTGTAACACTTTTTGCCAATAGGCAGTTGCAAACTTCTGGTCTTTGCATGCTGTCTGTCCAGGCAACCTTCTGGTATTTACCCTCGGTTCAAAATTCGTTCGTTCTATTACCCCGTTTTCCTTTGGCCGAATGTTTAGTGGAAATCCAAGACTTGAAATTCTTTTCATATTTTTATTGTTATGGGCTCTTCGGGAGTGTAAAATATGCAAGGCTTCCTCGCTTGAGAGACGACAAAGGAATTTGCTACAAAGCCCCGTTAAAACGCTCTCAATATTTCACTGAACATCGCTCAATAGATTGCAGATGTTGAGAGCGTTTTAATATCCCGTTCAGTGATGTTCAGTGATGTTGAGCGGAGCGGGTCGATTCAACATTGCTATTTTCCAAGTTGTTGTTGAGAGATGTCGAGATCGTTTTAACACACCATTCCACAATGTTCAATCGGCGCAAGCGCACTTGACTTGGTCTTTGCGCGCCAAAGAATGAAATACGTTTCAATACAAAGAGGGTCGAATTTTATTAATCGCAATGGCAAACCACGAGGAACGCTTTGAAACAGTGGGCAGTGAAATCGAATCGGAAGAAATGATAATTCATGAGAAACTGTGAGATGTAGAGCAGGCTTCTGAAGAAGAACAGGACGAAGTTGCGATTGAATCTCTGGGTCTCAATCCTGAATGTGCTTTCTTCACAATCAGCTGGAAAATGATTTGAAACTTGAAACTGAACCAATTTGATAGGTAGCGAGCACCCAAACGGTTAAGCTAATCAATCATCAGAGAGAAAGCAAAAGTAACGGAGAAAAATGCGACGGATTTAAGAATCATTGCTCAGCAAATGTTGAAGCTGATTGTTGAGAGCGTTTTAACACCCCCACTCAACATCACTAAACTCACTGAACATCACCATACAAATGCTGAGTGATGTTCAGTGAAAAGTTTGAGATCATTTTAACAAGGCTTAAGACCGTATGTAGAGTTCAGTTTCTGCCATTGCATGTCATTGAAGTATTTTGTGACAGCGATGTAAGGAAACAGCGCGATATATGTATCGCGATATATATACGTATGAAGTACCTGTTGCAAGTTTGAACGATCTGTCCAGCTATCCATTCTTTCGAACTAAGATTTTCAAACCATTTGAGGTGAGTTGTTGAGATGTGGTGTCATCAGATTCTTCCAGGTCGATGTAGTTATCATGGATGACGTCTCCAAATCTGCCACTGATTTACACAGTTATTTCTTCAGCTATTTGCTATAATTTAGTGAATTGCGTTTCCTGTCATGGTTTGCAAGTTTTTACGTTTAGAAGCATCGAAGATTTTTTATTTCCTCGCCTTGAAATCCCTTGCGATTTCCCAATGCCATGTTGCTCCAACTTTAGGTCGAACTTTGGAAAGCAGATGTCCAGGGACCACTTTAAAATGAAAGAGATTGTCCTGTAAGTACTCGTGAAATCGCAAGGGAATTAAGCATAGCCAAAGGTGCATGATGGTTATTTCGATGAAAACACACTATCGATGTAGTAATGCACTTAGCCACCAAATAAAGAGCTGGGAGTGACCAGGGTTTTTTAATAACTTGCATTCATCACACGCTAAAGGTCCTGCATCTCGAATTCAAATGAATCAATAATTACTATTGAATTCAAATTATGAGTAAGTTTCGACATGTTACTGTTGGAACAACGAAGAAACTGAATCTACACTTCTTCATCAAAGCCATTCAGAAACAGTTAAAACTGCAATAAGATTGTTCGTTCGTTATAAGTTTGTTCTTTCTCAGCGCTCTGTGAACCTTGGGACACACAATGACCCTCTTAAACTTTAGGAATATCTCTTGATAACTTTTATTACTTTAGAATCACCAAGTGGCATTTGTCTTGCATTCAAGGATAAATTTTAGGTAGTGTTTCTAAACTCTAGGAATTCCAAATGCTAGAGCTTCTTTAGGAAATTTAAGAAGTTCTACAACGGGCCTTGTATTGTCGTCTATTGCAGTGTGTCTGCCAATGGCCTAAGAGGCACCTTGAATGTGAATGATAAACGCAACATTTTTCACCCCGGCAATGTACGTTGCACAATAGATTAACCTACCATTATGTCTGGTGAATATGTGTGCAGCAACTTCTTCATTTCTTCCTTCAACTGAAGCTGTCGAAGGCTGTGAAATACAATACAAATTGTCATAGACTTGCATACGTTGGTTGATAGATTGCAGCAGCCGTACAAGGAGTTCAAAATAGAAAGATTGAAACTATATTTCGAAAGAATAAAATTTTCAATATATTGAAAAAGACGGTCACGGAGTAGGTTACAGTTATTTCACAAAATGGAGCAGAGAACTATAGCATTGTCGTAGGCGTTCTCTTTCTTTAAAATCATCAAACTTATAAAAAGGTCTGCTTACTCAACTTGAAAAGTACGAATAAAATGTGAAATTGTCTACCTTGATAACGAATCAGTCTTCATGTGACAGAAGCATGACCAGTTGTCATCACTGGCAGCAGTTAAGGCCCCGTTCACACGGGGACGGAACGGAACGGAACAGAACGGAACGGAACTTTTTCAGAGGTGTTCACACGACGTTGGAACGACTCTTAGCTGGACTATGCTCCTTCGCAGAAACCGGCCTCGCAGGAAGAACGATGTGTGACTGCGCATGACCGATAATTACCGCATTTTCAGTTGTTGACACAGAATGGCTGCTGAAAGGGCGAAAAATATGGCGAAAGAAAAAGAAAATGACCCAGAAGCTAATTTTAAGTGGTCTGATGGTGATATTCAACTACTACTTGAAACCATAAGAGATTACAAATCTTCGCAGGCCAAATCAACTTTTTTATGGCCCACTAATTTCAGAATATAAATGACTTCCAAATGGTAGTCAATGATCATGAATACCATATAAAAAACTAATCCGTCCATTTTTATTGACATTTAAATTAACCCAAAATTCGGACTTTAGACCCCCGATATCTCGGAAAGGCCCCCCAAAACGGGCGATCAACGCCCAGATTTGAAATCTGACAATAGTGCTAAAAGCGTCTTCCTGTTTACTACGGCCATTTTAGTTTACAGCCAACTCCATGTAAAATAACACGAAATAAATCCACAAAATGGAACGGAACGGGCCAAAAAAGTGTTCACACGAGGGCTAAATTGTTCCGTTCCGTTCCGTTCCGTTTTACGGCTCACTTTTCAGAGCCGTCCACTTTTTGGAACGGAACGGAACGCTTCCAATCGTTCTCGTGTGAACACCTGCAAAAATTCTTTTGTTTTCTGGACCAGTTCCACATCGTTCCGTTCCGTTCCGTCCCGTTCTGAGTGAAAGTGCCGCAAGCAGTGCTTAAGCCTGGTTTCCATATAGCCGTCCGATCGTTACGGCTATATGGAAACCAGGCTTTACAGACCAAGGTAGCTGAAGAGATGGTGTCACCCAGGGAAAAAGAGCATACATTTGCCTAATCCATTTGGATGCTGCAGCAACCTTTAGCTTGTTCTTCTAGTTCCATTTGTACCAACGGAACAACATGGTTGATAGGAACCCACATAATTAAGGCTTGACGGAATACACCGCAATCGACATACGTCTTCTAGATTTTCATGCCCAAACTTGCGATTCTACAACACATTTGATGAAAAGGAATCTTTCCTTATGCCAAGAGCACGAGAGATCATTATCATATGAAGTACAACTAGCAGGGAAAATGACTCATTTTTAGGTCCATAGGAAGATTTTTATCTAGTTCCTCAGCCTTATGAGAAATATGTGTTCATAGAATTTTAAAGGAATTTACGTGAAACCATATCACATCTAGAATAATACTTATTAGAATGTAAGTAAAAAAAAAAGAAAAAAGCACAATGTGAAATTTTTTTTTAACTGATACATCAGAATCACCATATGCACAAAGAACTTTCAAAGTTTGATACTTTTATCAAATTAAATTATTTTACCAAATATCAAACAGAATAAGCGCAACTTTAATTAAAATTAGATTAAAAATATTAAGATTAGGATTAAAAAACGTTAGGGGACCCCTGGGCCCAGACCCATGAGCAAATGCGTCACTGGTCAGCTCACTGACAATTTTCTAAAGGAGATTAATTGAAGTTCTAAAGGCTTCTTTTGAAGATCCTAAATAATCCTGATGTAAATCTTAAATCCTAGAAAGTAATTGCTGACCTTTTAGAACTACGTGGATCAAGAAGAGAGGCAAATATTCGACCTACAAAAACTCGATTTCTTTCCTGCCAACACTGGTAGTGAACTGGTATGGGCATTGATCCGGTAATACTTTAAGGAGCTCCTTAAACAAGGCTGGACACGATACATCACTTCTTATTTCTAAAAATATTTTACTTTCCATTGTGTTTCAAGAGTATTGCTGAAAGTGACCAAAATATGAAATAGCTCTCTAGCAAAAGGTCGTTTTTTAAATCTCTGAAAGTGATACTATAGAACAAAAACCTTTTTACATGAGAATACAGTGAATCGTACTTTATATATGTTTCCATCAATTTCAATGCGTATCAGATCCAAATCTGTCAGCTCTTCAGAAGCACTCAGATAACTGCCTAGATCTGGATCAATAGCGCTCCCTTCGTCAACCTCCCTCATCTCATGTCATATGAATGCTCAACTCCTAATGGTTCAGAGCCAAACTGTTCGACAATTAGAGCATTGCAACTTTCTAGGATCTTGACAAGTTCCGTCACACTGTGTTTAGGTTTTCAGTTTGGAGAACGAAAGGGGAAATTAGCTGACCACCATTCGGGTTTTTATAGAAATGTCCCATAATTTTCTCTACTTTATTCCTTTTGAAATTCCTTCTAAAAACTACAAAGGGCCGAGATAATGTATCATTTATTTAAGAATAGCAGATTATGTCATCTTTGTAGTAATTTTGGATACTTTTCAAAATACTTATGACAAAGAATTTGATGCTTTTTCAAAGATTATCCTATTCAGATAATGATTTTTCTTATCGTCTCACAACACCGCAGCTGTCAAAAGTTTTCTTTTGCTGTCAACAACTAAATTTAGCATATTCGGGCTCAACATTGTGTTGACAACTGTCTGATCAAAATTTGTGCCTAAAAACAATTACTTTATATGTTTAGAATCTATGCCCTTGAATTCATTCAACATGAGAAAATTTGCTAAAGGATTATAGCAAGCATCTATTTGTAACACAGAATTGAATGACAAAGGTTTTAAATGAAAATCCTTTTCTCATTTTCCCAAAGGTGTCTCATAAATAATAAGTTTCATGACAACAAACTTTACAAGTTCTTCTGATGATATTTTGTGTCACAACAAAAAGACATCTCTCAAGGAACTGTAAACCTTAAAAACCTCAAATTCACGTAACCAAAACATGCAGCATAAATTTCTACTTAATCAGGGGATAATTCAAACCTGATGTAAAATATTGTGATTTACTAATGTTCAAAATACTTCGACAGGGCATAGTATGTTCTACAGCGCTGTGTTAATCTCACTGTTGATTGCATTGCTGGCTCCTTGAATGTCTTGTTGCACATCTCTTAAATATTTCGGCATTTTCAGTACTTGCATTAAATACTTTCAAGATTATACTGATTATACTATCTTCAAAATATGTCATTCTGTCAATGATGACGCACTTTTCTGTTTGTGTTTATGGCAGCGTCATGTACAGCAATCTCTTGTTCAGCTGAACATTCAAGCAACCGAAACTGTAATTATTGCGGAGGCAGAAAAAGAGTCGACAAACACTCCATGTCGGAGTAGCTAGATGTATTCTATTCTACAGCCATCTTCAAAGATTCCTGATGTGCACGTTGACATATTACAAAAGAACAGTACGAAAAACTATATTGGCGGGAAGCGTGGAATTTCCGCACAGAAACAACCCTCTACCATCCACTGGTCTATTTTCCCATTCTTTCGACCGGCTGGACTGGCGGGCAGGTAGCCAAATTATAATCACCATTATAGATGACGAAGAAGATTGAATCATCATACCCTAGTGGAAGTTAATGTGGCTCTGTAAATGAACAATGCGCTATGGCAGCGTCTTTAAGATTCATTCACAGATCATTAACTGCTTCTTTGTGGTGGTGTGCTCTTTTTGCAGAGCATCGATGCTACTAGTCTGCGACACTTACTATTGCCGCGCATTACCACCAGCGAGTTGAGAAAACCCCAACAAAATGTGACTAAAAGACTCCATTCGTAGAAAGCCTCTACGGTCATTGTCGGTTCAACTCCGAGATTGAACCTGTAGTAGGTCCATAGAGTGGAGGCAATGTTGTACGGGCAATGGCAACAGAACGTAGCAATCAAAACGTAGCGAATTATCTTCACAGCAGCTAGCCGGTCGTTTGGGGTTCTACTGACCGCCCTCTCGGATCGATTTGCAGGTTGAAGCTGTATAATAACATTTCGCTGGTGCTTCTTCTAGTTTTTTGTGTGTTAAGCATCAAAAAAGTTATCACCAAGATATTGCAAATGAGTAAGGTTATTTGCTGGTAGAAGAAGGGCCGTGCAGTACAAGTGATTGCAATCGCACACGCAAAGAAAGATGATCATTCGATTAGATTTGTATACATCGACGTTATATTAGGCCTCCTTTACAATGTGAAGAAATCAATCGATGGAGATGCATATCATCAGAAACACTGAAACATTTTCAAAGAATATCGCAAAGATTCAACTGCTTTGAGCTCAAGGCAACTTCGCTCATGTCCATTAAATACAACGTCGCTGTCATGGGCACTCGAAGGTTCCAAGGTGTCATTAGGAGATAAGATTTGTTAGAGAACGCACAGCCGCCTCGAGTTATAGGAGAATCAACAGGCCACTTGATACTATGTCGGCCAGGACAACAAGAGCTCCTAGCCAATTTACGCGAGAAGATTTTGTCAGATTTATTCCTTATACCTCTCCCAAATTTCCCCCGTTTTTTCATCCCCTTCTAAATTTCCTTATTTTCAAACTATTTTTCTCTGTTACTTTTGCTTTCTCTATGATGATTGATTAGCTAAACTGTTTGTTGTGGCTCATAGCTAAATTACAGAGTCGCTGTGTACACCATCCCCTTTGAATGCGCGCTACCTATCAAATTAGTACAGTTTTAAGTTTCATATCATTTTCCAGCTGATGGTGAAGTAAGCACATAAGCAACAAAAGTAATAACTGAATACGAATTTCTGTTCATCAAATTTAGAAAAGGCATACATGCAGGAATTGCTTGCGACTACAACAAATGCTTTGTGACAAGTGCAGGCTACAGAAAATGGAAGAACCAAAGCAGCAAGACGATACAAGCAACAATTGAGCCCCCCCCCCTAATAAGCATCACGCTTGGAATTCAAAAGCATAAACACTGATACCATTAAAGCACTTGATAAAGATACCAGCGTGTATCCGTTCAAAATAATTGCTTGAGGTTAGGATATTCTGGCCAAGGTGTAACATAGGCTAAAGAGGAAAGGCCATTAAAGCATTTGAAGTCAATTAAATAGGATTTATATCAACAACAGCATTGCTGTCAATGAAACAATCTAGCTTCAACTAATTGGCGGCAGGTGATGGGCTGCCATTCATCCATTTGTCTGTCATTAAACAACAAAATGAAATTCTTATTTATTTCGCTTTTACTATCATCCCAATCTTTTGTAGGCCATTAGACATTGTTCTTGTCCTATAACATCCATTCATGAACACTCTGTTTGATCACTCGCCTATTGGGTCCCTGTCTTTTGGTGGCCATAATCTACTCACAATCTTCACTGAGTTTGAAGAATAGCTGCGTCATCCTTACTACAAAGATACATTCCTGCACATTAAAGTAGCTCTTTGCTTAAAGCAGAGTTGGTGTTGATGCCATCTGGTTGCATGGAAGTGCCAGAGCAGTTGGATCTAGACTTATGCACTTTTGGCACAGCGAAATCCAAGGTTGGATGCACTGCTGTCTGGAGAATTGTTGCTCCTTGCTGCACATCTGTAGCGGTAACAGTAATCCTGTTTGAAAGATAAAATACTGAAAAGTCGTTGGTTTGAAAGCGACAAAACACAAAGTTTGATTAAGGTAAAACTGGAGAAGGTGAAAAATAATTTTCCATGGCAAATGATAAGCACTGTGTTGTAGCTTGATTCCTTCCTACACAATTACATTGAAATAAATTATGGTTGACCAAGGTCAAAATCTTGTTCCTCACGGTGGATTAGCCTTGATCCATTCCTAAAGCCTACATTCCATCAAATTTAGATGTTTATCATGAAAAATGGCTTGCATGTCTTGAAAGTTACTTGCAATTCTGAATGGAGTGAGAAATTAAACCATTTATTCAACATAGCTTTGGGGAGGTGGCGATTATAGTTGGTCATTCGCACAAGGTACAAAATAATTTCATGATAGTCAACTCGAAATCTTCAAGTTTGCCACTACCTCACAGGAAAAAAGCCTTACACTGTATATGGTTTTCAACTAGTCTATCAAGAATGGTCTTGATTAGTCAAAATGTGTTCATCTTTACCTCATGACACATGAAGGATCCACCTTTTTTCACTTTATCTTTCCCAACTTTTGGTCCTTTCTAAGTATTAGAGAAGACATTTAACTGCTATTTCCAATACAAGGCTTTAATACACTGTGCATGAGGCAAATGGGAAGGTATGTTAATAGTGCCAACACAAGGACTGTTTATAACCAGTCTCCAATTCAACTGTAAATAAGTTCCATATCAAAGCCAGAATCTCCTCTTCAAACAAGGAACTAAAATACCAAGGGTATGCTTTAAAGGCATACATAGGCTATTGCACTACTCGCATATCCTGCCTATGGATTGGACACATACGCACTTGATAGACAGACATTATTAATCAAGCTTTTTAATGGTCTACTCGATAGGTATAATATGCTAGCAGAACAATCCTGAACGTATGGCTTGGAAGCACCTGCCTGGCATTTCAGTTTGGGTTTGAAATTGGAGATGAGATACCGGCCGAAGTTCTAAAGGCCCAGATGACATACCGGTCGGAGTACTAGAGGCCAAGATGACATACTGGCCGAGGTTCTAAAGGCCCATATGACATATCGGCCGAAGTTCTAAAGGCTCAGATGACATACCGGCCGAAGTTCTAAAGGCCCAGATGACATACCGGCCGAAGTTCTAAAGGCCCAGATGACATACCGGCCGGAGTATTAGAGGCCAAGATGACATACCGGCCGAAGTTCTAAAGGCCCATATGACATACCGGCCGAGGTTCTAAAGGCCCATATGACATACCGGCCGAAGTTCTAAGGGCCCAGATGACATACCGGCCGGAGTACTAGAGGCCAAGATGACATACCGGCCGAAGTTCTAAAGGCCCATATGACATACCGGCAGAGGTTCTAAAGGCCCATATGACATACCGGCCGAAGTTCTAAAGGCCCAGATGACATACCGGCCGGAGTACTAGAGGCCAAGATGACATACCGGCCGAAGTTCTAAAGGCCCATATGACATACCGGCAGAGGTTCTAAAGGCCCATATGACATACCGGCCGAAGTATTAGAGGCCAAGATGACATACCGGCCGAAGTTCTAAAGGCCCATATGACATACCGGCCGAGGTTCTAAAGGCCCATATGACATACCGGCCGAAGTTCTAAGGGCCCAGATGACATACCGGCCGGAGTACTAGAGGCCAAGATGACATACCGGCCGAAGTTCTAAAGGCCCATATGACATACCGGCAGAGGTTCTAAAGGCCCATATGACATACCGGCCGAAGTTCTAAAGGCCCAGATGACATACCGGCCGGAGTACTAGAGGCCAAGATGACATACCGGCCGAAGTTCTAAAGGCCCATATGACATACCGGCAGAGGTTCTAAAGGCCCATATGACATACCGGCCGAAGTTCTAAAGGCCCAGATGACATACCGGCCGAAGTTCTAAGGGCCCAGATGACATACCGGCCGGAGTACTAGAGGCCAAGATGACATACCGGCCGAAGTTCTAAAGGCCCATATGACATACCGGCCGAGGTTCTAAAGGCCCATATGACATACTGGTCGAAGTTCTAAAGGCCCAAATGACATACCGGCCGGAGTACTAGAGGAGCCCGAATTCGCGTGAAGGCATTCAACGTCTATGTCAAACCCGTGCTATTCTACAACTGTGAAACGTGGGATCTGAGCCAAGTAGACCGGGATGCACTAGACGCCTGCCACCGACGACTGCTCCGAAGAGTGTTTTCTATCCCACGAAATTACCCAATGCAGATGTCTACAAACGAAAAGGGGCCGAAAGAGCCAGCGAAGATATCGACAGGAGGCGTTGGGCCTTCCTGGGGCACACCCTCCGGCATGAAGGTCCCGCCAGGCAAGCGACGATGATGTACGATAAGGAGAAAGAGACGAAGAAGAGAAGAAAAGGTCGGCCCACGCACAACAACCCGGGATCGTCTTGAAAGACCTCGCACAAAAAGAATGCCAAAAGGAAGATGCCCAAGACCGCGCGCGCACGCGATGGAAGACCGCGCGTGATGGAAGACCGCGCGCGATGGAAGACTGCCAAGATGATATGGCCGCGATTGACAAACAGAAAGAGAGTGGCGAAGAAAGACCTGAACTTCTAATATTGACAAATCGCGTAACCCCTCCTTGACCCATCTCCTTTTTTCGGAAGTCGAATATTAACTCGTGTATATTTTACTTGTACACCGAATTAAATGAATGAATGAATTTGAATTGGAGATCTTGATCTTAGTTGTTAAGCCCAATCTCCAGTGCGAAAAAACCAGCAAGATCCAAAAATGTTGAAATGCTTTTCACTTGCAAAATATCTCGGCAGCCAATAATAAGTCATTGGTTTTTAATGCCAATGTCACATGTTAAAAAAAAGGGGATCAAGATTATTCACAAGTGATATCTTGTGGCTAAATTTTATCAAGACATTTTCTCACTGGTGATTGAGCTTCAGGTTGGGGTCATCATGAAAACAGAGCCTAACAGAATTTGAAACTCACAGGGTTTTTCTTCTGGGAAAGGTCATGCCTTATCTGCCACCAATCTGAAACCCATTCCCAAACATTGCCTGCAGTGTTGTATAATCCATATCCATTTGGCTTGTATGTATTCACAGGAGCAGTAGCCAAATATCCATCTTCCAAACTGTTCTTTTCTGGAAACTTGCCTTGCCAAATATTCAGTCTATGCTCCCCTTTTGGCATCAGTTTGTTTCCCCATGGATAAAGCCTAAATTATGCCAAATGCAATCATTTTCCTTTATAGCATCATAAAGCTATCTTTAATGTGGCAGTTAAAAATTATTGTTTGCAGTTTTTAATTAAGTCCTCTATGTAGAGTAGCTAGTGCTGTGATGGCAACTGCTAGATAATGGTCACATTGACATGTCTACTCTTCAGAACTGGAGATTTCTTTGAGTAGTCTTAATGTTGTTGAAGGGAACATATCAAATGTTTCATATAAGTTTTCCTTTGTTGAATATGTAGCTAGTAAAATATCATGCCTTCCATCTTATATTGTTCTTTAATCATCAATTCTTTGAACAGGGATTTTAATAAAGCTAAATTGAAAGAGACTGTACAAATTTGTCCTGCTGAATACCTGTCCTGCTTTCCACCCCGTGCAGCAACTTCCCATTCTGCTTCTGTTGGTAGTCTTGCACTTTTCCATTTGCAAAATTCAACTGCATCATTCCAAGAAACGTGAACAGCTGGGTGGTCAAGCCTGGTGAAATCAATATCAAAAGACTCTATAAACATCATGGTAAGTATTAGAACAATGATTAAAAAAGATATATCAGCCAGTTGTCCCACAATATGCACCTTTTCTATCTGGCTTTTAAAGAATTGGCCAATAAACATGCATCTCAGGGTGAAAATGGATCTAAATTGCCTTGAAACATGGATGAAATGAAATTTTTTAAAAGACCAAATGAACTGCATTTAAAAAATATATAAGAACTTGGAACTCCCAATATATAAAAAAGACAAAATTGTCTTTGATCACATCCAGAACAAAAAAGGCAATTGAACATCAAATGCAATCAAAAGTTCAATAGTGATTACTTTATCATTTTTTTCATGTGGATAATGGGGCAAAGCCTCTTTTTAAATCTGATCACAATATCAATATACCTATCACTGATATCTGTTGTTGGTCCTTCAGGATGCTTCCAGGAGGTCTTTTCTACAGGCAGCCACCAAGGAGCGCTATAAACCTTAAGACACAGACTGCCATACACAAAAGGATATATAACATATTCAAGAGACATCTTGATTGATCACTGATTTGGTTGCTAGGTGTGTTTGATTGCTTTTATTGAGCTGATAAACCAATTCAAAGTTTTTCTTATGAAAATAAACAACAATTTCTGTCTGATTTTAGAGATCCTGTGTAGAAAACCAGGAAGTAGCCACAAAATTTTTTCAAAGCTTTAAACAAAATCCAGGGGAAAAGGGTAAAGAGTTCTGATTTCATACCAGAAGGACACCATTAGCTCAAAGCAGTCTTGGAGAATAATGGAATTACATGTAGATGTCACTTTATCAAAATGTCATAAATCCAAAAGTAATGGATGCAACGAGTTGAATTCACTGCAACATTCACTTCTGAATGATGCATATTCTACAAATATTTTATGTAAATGATTCACAACAATAGTAGAATGACAAATTTATTTGCTTACAGCTTGTGTAACATTTGCTTTAATTTCATCACTTAGAAGAAATTCTGGCACAAAAGACTGACCAAACTTTTCAGCCTGCAATCAGAGTCTGCAATTATTTCCCTTATTAATTAAACCTTCAGAATAATTAAATACTATTGTATTGAAACATTTAAACAAGCATGCAGCTCTGTTTACATTGCATTTAGTACTTTGTAAGATAAATGGCTAAAAACTACATTGACCTTCCTAATGGGTAAATACCATAAGACAGGCTTGTAGAGATACAAAAATGTAGTCTTTTCTTCTCCTCCCATCTGCATATGGACTAAGTTTATATTCAAAACTCTTGTTGCACTGACAAATGATACTCAAAGTGATGTCTGCACTTTGCATGAAGCAGAAAATCCTCTAAAGAAAATAGTAAAAAAGATTTGAAATGACTTTGTTTACTGATATGTTGCCTGTGTGCAGTCTAATGTTGTCAAAAGTGTCTTATCAAAACTTACATGGGCATCATCGTATCCCTCTGGGTGCGACAGTTTGTTCAACATTACCCATAGTAGTAGTGGCTGTTTTAAACTGCATCTAAAATCACCTCGTGTATAGTCATCAAGGCAAAAAAACGCTTTGTCTTACATGTCAAAGTTGACCTTACCTGGCCCAAACATTGGCCCTGATAAGAAATCATATTGGAATAGTTTGAAAAACCTGTTCAGATCTGGGTACATTTACTAACCTCTGTAACATAGTTCGTTTCTGCAACGAAGTCCGAAAATTCTGCGTTGCTTACTTCGAACTCGTTGATATAGAAACTGTCAATCAATATCTCCCTGGCAGGGCCCTCTCCATCCTGTGGAATAAACGGCTTGCTAGTACCAACGACATAGCTGCCCCCTTTAACCAGCACAAATTTGTTTAATGTTTCATGATCTTTACGTAAAACGTTATTTTTCTTCTTAGACAAGCAATTGTTCTTCTCATCATTTACATCTTTCTTGCAATAATTATCAAATTTGCCAGTATTGCTATCTGAATCAACGTCTTTTGCCTTCGGTCTCGAAGACTCTGGGCAGCATCTTGACTTTGATGGATCATCTGCACCTAAACAGCAAATTCCGAGGGTAATTTCTAACAACAAGCAGCACGAGAGATAAAGTTGTATCTGCATTTTAACAACATTTATATTGGAATTTCTCAATTAAAAACTACTGTATGTTGTGTTCTTCAGACACAGGGAGCCTCTTTTCAAAGTTCCCGCCTCCGTTGGAGTTTCCAACAACAATCCACCTCAATGTTCCCGTTGCCGATTAACATGGCGGGAAAATCGTTTGCAAGTTGCAGAAGAATGAAAAGAAAAGTAGGTATAGCTTTCTTGTTTAAGGTTATATTAAAAACTTCACAATAGTTAGCTATACGATAAATATTAGTTGGTAGACTCGCATTTTTTCGTATCTTTTAGCCAGTTCTGATTTTAAATGCACACATTGCCGGCAGATTTAAACATAGAACAATGCCATACATTATGTTTTTCGTTGACACACCATTTCAGGTTTTCACGAAATCGGCTCAATAAGAAGAAGAGAAAATAACCAAGTTTTAGTTCCTAACTTCTAACTGCTTCAAAGTTATAGTTTCTGAAAACTGGACCAAATCTAAAAATTTTTACTTGATAATTGGCGATGTCGCCCAAAATTTTAAGCTCTTGCTCAAAAGAGAAATTTCTGAAAACTCTTCAAACTTTTCATATTGCAACAACTTGGTCTGAGAGCAAAGCTGTAATCCATAGAATGTGGTAACAAATGTGCCCCATCATGTCTTGGGGGCTAGGCCCATTCAATCGAGTTTCCAACAAGGCCAAATTTTAGTAATGAGCCTGGTAATCTTAGCTCTTATGGTAATCAGATCAATTTTACCAATGTATTGTAGCTAATACAGATTTTTTCATTTATCTTAATACCCTTTATGGTCTGTCAAAAGTATGTGACTCTGGAAATTGAGGGACTGCCCCAATCCAAGGAACCGTAGCCTTCAAGGCTACCAGGATAACCCAGTGTAGTGTAGTGGTTTTGAGCCCCTATTTTCATTTGCAGTTAAACTCTACAGGCCTAAATTGCCATTAATTTTTACAGCAATATACAAATTTTGCTATTTCTGACATGTTCCAGTATTTAAACTAGCTAATTCGAAGTCCTTCTTGATTATATCAGAAATACAAAAGTCCAACCATTTGTGTATTAGCAGCAGCTGCTCAAAAGGCACCCACCAACAAAGGCATACATCCCTTGATATTTAATAGCTGTTCCAATGCTATCACAGAGACTAACTGCCATCTCAAGTGGACTTTGTAATACCTAAGAGGCTTTCTATTTGCATTAACTAATTTGAAACTGATTAGTCAAAACATAACTTTTTGCAATAGTTCTTTGTTTGGAGGGTTAGAATGAATACCCTAGGGCTACTAGTAATGGTTCTCTTTCAATTCTTAATTTTTAGCTTTTTGGCTCCCCAAAATTGTTACTCAAACACTCTATTTTAAAGTGCTTTGTGGTACAAAACTTCACAATGGCTAGAAAAAGCGGAACTAGTTTTCGCATACTTAAAAAACTTTTTCGTCCGACACTCCTCAAACCGAATAAATAGCCAGATGCAGATCGAAAACACTAGAGGGTGATAAGCAGAGCCTGTGATTGGGTATAATTGACCAACAGTTACTTAACACCGAACTTTAAAAAAGCCCAAGGGAAAGGACAAACTCTTTCTGTCTACAAAGAATGGGATTTTCCATTGAAATATAGACAGACTCCAAAACACCTAGGTAAAAAGATGACCTAGCTTGCCAAATTATACGAAAATTGTCGTCACTGTATGTTTTGACGCAATCTGGGTTCTCTAAAAGATGTTGTCCTATAGCTGAATCACAATCAATTTGGGCATTGCGTCTTTTACAATTTTGATGCGGCTGCTCTCTTTCTGCAGAATTTTATGTCTATATGCTCATGGGAACATGCTGTTTTATTCTATAATCCAGTCTTTGAGTAGTGCATCCTACATAACAAGCTCTACATCGGCAAAAAAATTCATAAATGACTAAACTTTTTTTTTAGGGCAGGAGCCCAATCCTTTTAGATAACACGAGGATTCACAGCTGAATAGCAGAAATTGATGGCTTTTTTATTTGATTTTCAAATTTTAGCGAAATGTCACCAATCCAAGGTAATTTGAGACAAACAGGGCACTTTTCAGGTCCAAAATACTTGTCAGACAGAAAACTGGCAATTTTTTGTTTGAAACACCTCAGGATGACATCATCAGGGTAGCCATTTTCAATAAGGATATGTTTTATTGTATCAAGTTCGGAAATGAGCTGATCGTTTTGGAGCAAATCATGAGCGCCCTGTGAACTAAGGTTTTAATGAGACCAATTTTCCTTTCTTTAGAGCTAAAGGAATTCCAGCGAATATATTGACCAGTAAATGTTGGTTTCCTATAAACACTGATGAAAAAAGAATCGCCCTCCTTTTGAACCGAGACATCCAGAAAATTCAAGGAGTTGTTTTGTTCCTTCTCTATAGTGAACTCTATTTTCAGTTCTTCACTCATCTGCTCAATGCACCCCAAACCTCCCTTTATGTTGGCTGACACTAATTACAGATCAAGGGGCTGGAAGTCAGTTTCTACAAAAATGACACTGTCCCTTGTTCCCAGGTTTGCGTGGGGCTGGTCGGGTGAACTGTCACTTATTTGCTTCTTTCATCAATTCAATCATTTCATTTCCTAGGCCATGGCTGGATTTAGTGCCAGGCCTTTCATGCTCTCCTTCATCTTCTCAATCCATGTCTTCTTCAACCTTATTATTCGCTCTTGTTTTGTCTAAAGAATAAAATCAAAGACCATCTTGCATGGCTTCTCTTTGCATCTCATGTCTCAACCATCTGAGGCACGCCTCCTGCATCCTGCCTCCTGCATCCTGCATCCTGCCTCCTATATCCACTATTGAAGTTTTCAAACTGAAAAGCTAAAAAAGAAAATACTCTGTTTGCTAAGCACTTTGAAGTTCTGCTAAAATATTTAGGTTCTACCTTAAAGAAGCCTAGTGTCTCGGATTCCTCATCAATCTTTGACTCTGGTGAATCGTCGGTTCGCCTTTGGTTTTCTGAGTTTTAGTACTTCGTCAGATGCTTGTTTTCATTCGCCATTTGGTCCTAAACTTTAATAATCGTGGTTGCTATGTCATTTTCTCTACATTTTCGTGGAAAACAGAAATCTGACACCCAAGTTAGCACATGATCTAGGCCCATCCAAAGGTGTACCTGAGAATTTATAGATTGATTGATAAGTTGTTCATAGGACTAAGGGCAATGTTTTTGAAACATAATGTAAATGGTTTTCTTTTGCAATTGTTTGAATTATGCTTCTTCTTCATTTCCCTTGCGAAGCGGCGTTGGATACCATGACACGTCTTTCCGATCGATCGTCGATAGTTTTTAGTAGTGGCGACCACTCCTCGCTGCCCATCCCCATCCACCCTGCATTTGCAGACGTGCTCTTCCTCTTCTATTCTTTCCGCACATTGATCACATTATGCTTCAGTTTTTATTAAACCAACTGTTTACATACTTCCTTTATGTAAGTGCACAGTTCATGTATTCAAAGCGTTTCTATGTGGCTGAAATTATTTTCATCTTAATCAGCGTTTGAATTTAAGTTCAGGCAAGAAAAAAGGGGCCGGGTGAAAAAGATTCTAAATATTATTGTTGACTGTATTGATTTCAATCAAGACGTCATAAAGAAAATGTAATTTCCATTAAAATGTTTACTTTGTTTGTTGGATTTTGCAGATAGCTGAAGCTTTGTTCTGTGGCATGTAGATAATATATATACAATGCTAATCTTTTGAGCAACTCTCACCACCTTCTAACCCTGCTTAAAACCCTAGAGAGTGTGTGCACAAACATTCTATGATTTTGTAGAAGATGTGCTCAGCTCTTAACTTAGGAACACTTTTTGGAAATGTTTCTTTATTTATTCTGCGAATCGTTAAGGGTCTTTCCAAATATAATCTTAGAGCCTTAAATTGTTGTTGTAAAACTGGTCAAATCCCATCAAAGTTTGCGACAAAATAATTGCAAAAATTGTTACTATTCTTGTTTGCTTTGTACAATTATTTATTTTTGTTCAGGAAGTCTAGAGCATTTTGAAACCATTTTAATGAACATTTTAACGTGGGTGTGGCTTGGTGTCAGTTAATTTCGCTTTTAGCTCGGTTAGTATATCAGTGTTTAACGACTTGGAGAATAATGCGACAACACACTAGGATCGCAAATCATGACAAATCTGATCTCAAGCAAAGTAATGAACATGCAGCTGATTCTGAAATGTCGCACAGTTTCTTATTCTTAATCGTCTATCCAATAGTCTTTTACATTCAAATGTCAACCAATCATCCTTCTTTCCGGGTCTTGTGTCCCCAACCAAACGCTCCTTAACACTCCAATTATGGTTTTCTTGAAGATACCATTACTTCTTGGCAGATTCTTTTTTGGTTCTGGAACAGTGTATTTGTTTTCTTGGCATTAATGGAGCAAGTTGAAAACAAATGCGAAATCAACTCGAAAATGATTTAAGTTTGTACTTTCCTATTTTAAGGTTGTTTTTGTGGTTCTGAATAGTGTATTGCTTAAACAGATTAAATGTCTGAGGTTTGACATTAATATTTCTGCACACTTGCTAAATGTTTGCCTGTATTTTACCTCAATCCTCTTTAGCCCACTGCATAGAATGTAGCCAAGTCTTAACTGATTAAGGTATCGGTTCATTTCAGATCCCATAGATCGCGGGAAACATGTCATCACTGCCAAGCAACCCCTGGGCATCTGGTGCCAGTTATGTGTCTGTTGGTGGTCTTCAGAGAGCCCTCAAGGTGGCACAGTCTCCGATGTACCGAGGAAAGTTGTTGGACCAAAAACCAAGCGAAAGTTCTGTCTCGTCTTCAGTCGTGCAAATACAGCACTTGAAGGAGATTGCCAAGTTAGATGAACAAGTAAATGAAGTAAGGAAGGATTCAAAGCTTTTTGACTTCGTTTGTTCGGCACGTAAAGTTTATAGTACTGGATGGTGGTAAAAAGCACCAAATTTTCCTTGGTGATATCCATGGGTGTGCCAATTTTTCATTAGCTGCTGCAAACTTTACGAAATGTTTTGATTAATTACGCCGACTTTTTGCTTTCGTCTGAGAGCACCATTTTTGTCACTTTCAATCAATGTTGATTAGCGAAAACTCTGGAGTTCGAACTCGCTTAAAGCAAAATTTTCGTGTTGGTAATGAAGCGAGCCTTTACAGGGGACTTCTTCTGAGAAACCAGTTCTCATTTGGGACAGAAGGATTTCACTTTCCAGTTGGGAGTGAATTTTGCATCGGCCATTCTTTTCGGGCACTTGAGTTTTCCTGCAGAGCACATTCGTTTCTTCATGAGTGGTTTTTCTTGTTGTCACTTTAAACACTTATTGCACTTTAAAACCACCACTAATGTTTGATTACCTTTTAGAGCTTGTGTGTCGATGATTTTGCATAGAATCAATGGCTTGAAATTGTAGCAAGCGATTTCCAGCAAATTACCTTGGATTTACTGTGTCAATATTCAATATTTTTTCAGCCTTCCCCAAATATCGTTGTTCTTGTATATTCAGTTGATTGTGTTGTCTTATTACACAAAGAGAAACGCCGGTAAAAGACCTTTTCTACATTCAAATAGGCTGCAATTTGTTATTAAATGTTTGGCATATCAATACAAAATTTTTTTCAGAGTTTGCAGCTTTTCGACTAATGTTTCCTCTATCACTGACCAACCAAAATGTCAGAGTTCCCTAAAGTTTCCTTTTTAAGAACGGTGAAATAGTCAAGCATTTTATTAACAAGCAAGATGAATGAACCACTTATTTCCGTAGATCTAGTCAGAAACAAGTCTTGTTTTACGCGTTGGCCACCTTAGGCCCATGCCTCTTGCAAGCCGCATTATTGTGGTACATACTTACTGTTTCTTTACTTACCGTTTCTATACTTACCGTTTCTACACTTACCATTTCTATACTAACCTTTTCTTTGCTCACAATTTCTATACTTCCCGTTTCTATACTTACCGTTTCTTTTCTTACCGTTTCTTTGCTCACCACTTCTATACTTACCGTTTCTATGCTCATCATTTTCTATACTTCCCGTTTCTATACTTACCGTTTCTTTACTTACCGTTTCTATACTTACCGTTTCTATGCTATTCTTTCCATTTCTGTTTGTGACTAGGTGTGGTTAATTTATATTGGCACAATCATTTAAAAAATCACAAATATTGTCACTTTATTCGATGCTCGATTATTATTTCTAACATGGGGTGTTTCTTACTGGGTGTTTTGTTTACGGTAGATCCAACTCGACATGCAGCACAAAGTCGCACTGCAAACCACTGCTGACCTTACGGACCCCAGCGCTCTAGGTTAGTTACCTATATTGAATTACTCCATGTAACGCACAGCCTGAGAATCTTGTCGTTGATGTCACACCAATTAACGGACACCAATTAACGGACACCAATTAACGGACACCAATTAACGGACACCAATCACTGTTTGTTATGGTGTATACTAATGTTTAATAGCCCCTGTTTCTTTTAAAGGTTTTCATTATTAAAAAGGTATCTAGACAAAGGTTGCCTCTAACCTTATTTCAACATTTATAAAGCAATAAGAATTAATTGAATGCCTAACCTGATTACAACATCAGCATAACAATGGTGTTTAATAGAATTACTGCTAAGACAAATTGTTGAAAGTCAATATCAACTCAATTTTGAATAACACAATTTTAAATTACGAGTGGACGAACAAATTAAAAATACGTAATATTTAAATGTCAGAATCCGGGGTTTAATAAAGATGTTTAATAAATGGCATCAATTGATTAATAATAATTAATCTGTTATAATTTTTAATGTTCTAATGTTCTTATAATCTTGTTCCAAAGCATTTAGAAATAGAAAGCATATAGAAAAGTAGCAACTGAATCGAGACATTTTAAGTCTTCTTGCTTTATATCCAGATATATCATCTTTTGTTAAAATCTTTGACAATTTCAAGATAGGATTCGAATTTGAAACCGTGTAATATACATTGGACGTGCATATGTACATAAATTCTTTTTAAGTACAACGAGCATTTTAAGCTTGTTCAAAATTTCACTTGCAAAATTACTGCTAAACTTAGATTTAACGCAGCAGTATTATCGTTGTGACGATTCCATATCTGGTTTTCTTTGTGGTGTTCGAGAGCGCTTCAAATGAGTTACAAACATACCTATCTGGTTCCAAATCAAGAAGGGACTCAAGCCTGAACAAGAATTTCAAGATATTTCTGTACCTGCTACACTGATTGGAAATTCTGCCTAATTCAGCATAAATAGCGTCCGTGCAGGTAGTAGAATTAATCATTCAACTCCGAGTACGTATTTACAAGCAGTGAGGTGTAAACATTCAAGGGGAGGCCACTCACCAAATCCCCAGATTTCTGACCCGTAATCTATGATGGGTACTATCATTTGGTCCAATAAATAAAGTAAGAGTCCAGGTTGTAAGCTATTTAACTCTTTGCATTTGGAAATTATAGCCAAGGCTTATAGGCCATGGCTCAAACTTATGTTTTCTGATTAACGAGAGCTGCATGTCGAATTATCCTTTTGTGCAATAAAGAAATGTTTTTACAGTAGTGTTTACATCATTTAGCAATATATGTATTACCACCGTATAAAGAAAATTGATTGCGCTTGAAGCGAAGTTCACAAAGTTTCTCCATGTTTCGGCGGGTTCTGAGGTAAGATCGCTAAATTTGATCTTTTTTTCAGTGGACATGAAGAATAATGAGTATCATGGTTAGCAACTAGCCTTGAGGGAAAAGCGATATTGAATTTCAAATCATGAGAATCATTTAAGAATACGCGTATTTCATTGAAACAACTTCACTCTATATCTTCCAGATTCCATGTTGGAGATGCTGGAAGAGCTTTGCAACCATCTGCAAGCCATTATGGACAAGAAGCATGTTTTGATTGGGCAGCTGCAGGGAGCTTACGAGGATCACGTGACAGTCGACGCAAACTACCATGGGTATGCCTTTCCTTCCTTTGTTTTCGTGTTATATGTCTTGAAGTAATTGTTTCATCTAGTTATCAATGAGGTGTATGCAGATTTCGCGTCTCAGCAAGGGCTTTGCTAGCCGAAGTTTTTTCTGCTTCAAGGCTATCTTCAGTTGGAGTTGGTATTGCGTAGAATGATACAAGATTAATTTAAAGCACGAATGTTGTTTCCGCGACGACGAGTATTTGAAAAGTGAATCGTTTGATGAAATACTTTTATTGGCTGGTTTGTTACTTGGAGATGCTATCAGCAAAAAGCCTTCAACGCTGTGTCTGTTTTTAATCAATTGTAAAGTATTGAATACATTGTCAACTTGTTCCATCCTGAAAAAACACGCCGCGTTTGCTGGTGGTGCATGGCTGCTCTAATCTTAAAGTAAAACCTGTCTGCTTACAAACACAAGAACAATTTTGTCTGCAGATCACATAATGCGGTGCGTCAATATTGGTGTATGCTAGCGGCAAAGAACTGCTGAAAGATAACGAAAAATGATGGCTTTTCTTTAATATATAATTTCACTACACCCTAAAGAAATCGCAAAGACTTTGATGCTGAAGAAATAAGTTTTTAGCTTGTACTGCATCCCAATAATTGGTTACAACATTGAACGTGGTTGTTGGGTATCCAATTTTTAAGCATCAACATTTGCCATTGATTACAATGACTTCAAGTATTCTAAACCTGTTTTTCCGGTTTATATCAATCTGATGTTGCGCCATCGTAGCGTCGTTTTTAATTTTCACCCAATGTTAACAGCACAAGGTGGTTTTGGCTCAGACATCACGTGATTTTCATACCCTGTAGAGGATTCCCGTTTGTCATTTCTTTCAGATCAACTATTGGTAATAGGAGTGAATTTGTGCTAACTTGTGCTGTGACTAAAGGTCTAGATTGATGACGTCGTTTCAGGGATAGAATCTCAAAATACTATTCACATGCATCCCTGAATGCCACTAATTTGCAAATTATCCCAGGGATCAAAGTTTAATTATGTTGGTCAGTTACTCTAAACCGAAAGGAAAGCCGCGCTGCAATATGAATTTAAACAAATAGTACCAAACAGCTGTCAATGATTTCTTTGCGACTGTTGTTGTAAACAGAGTTGATCCATCAAAGAGCAGTGCCGAGTTAATGTTTCAACCTTCAAGCAACCACGATGCCAAGTTCATTAAAGAAATGTAATAAAACGGTTTGAAACCTGTGTTTTTGAACTCGTTGATGTCCTCGATCCAAAGATTTGGGCAAGCAAGCCTGATCAAAACGTTTCCTATGTTGATGAAGGGTTTCGCGAGATCGCTTTTGGGCTTCACGGGATAGTTTTCGGTTTCGCAGGATCTTGTATGGGTTTCACGATACTGTTTCGAGTTTTTTTTGACACTGTTTTGGGTTTCGCTAGATTTTGTATGGGTTTCACGATACTGTTTCGAGTTTTTTTGACACTGTTTTGGGTTTCGCGGGATCTTGTATGGGTTTTAAGATACTGTTTCGGGTTTGGTGATACTGTTTTGGGTTTCACAATACTGTTTAGGGTTTCGCGAGATTGTTTTTTCGATATTTTTTTGAGTTTTGGGAGATTGGTTTGGTTTAGCGAGATTGTTTTTGTGTTTTGGGAGATTGGTTTGGTGCTAGATCACGCCACGCAGTCCTACTAGACTTAGTGTTTTAGAAGTACTCTTAGAGTGTGTACAAGCGATGTTAACACAGCCAAAAACACGCTTGTTCTGTATACTACTATTAAGATTTCTCATAGTAGGGACTTTGTGTGTCACTTGGGCGGAAGACATGGTCGTGTAGCACTGACAGAAAGGACATTATGTGGAATGCGAATTTGTTAATATTACCGCTTGAGAATGAATATCTGCCTCGCCCTACCAAACTCTCGGTCTATTTACGTTTCTAAATTAGGTAGCTTGAAGGCTGTCATACATGCTGAAACGGCGTTTTTCCTAGAGACTTTGAAGAATAGGCTTTGTTACCAGAAACTTGGCAGGCAGGCACCCCTGGCATCACCAACTGACTAACCATCAATTAACGGGAGAACTATGACGTCATTATACAAGAAGAATGCAGGCAGTTAGGCAATTCCCTTGTACCTTGCTACATTTGTTGTAGAGATGTCGCCTTTACCGCAGTTGGCTCGTTAGAAGGATCATGACGACGATTTGCAATGATTCATTCATTCATTCATTAATTCATTCATAGCAGCGCAATAGAAGGTCATGTGTTAATACTTGCATCTACTTTGGAATCCGTTCAAACTCGATTTGAACTCACTCCAATTTACCTTAACAAACTAGTTGTACAATGGTGTAAGAACTTGACTCAGAGGGGAACTACATTCGGGCTGATTTCCCACAGCCTATTCATTGCTACATGATCAATATCGTGGTTTGTCTGAATTTAAAGAGAGTCCTTTTGCCAGACTGCCCAGCTGTGCCTAGCTAGACTCATAGTGGCGGTATAGCAATTTACAAGCATAGTATAGACCGTACATAGGCAGTAGAATGTTAATTGATGCAATCGCTGGGTTGGATCTTTATTTACCTAGCTCTACACACAACAAGGCAGGTGTGTTTATTGTCCCTCTAACTTTGAATTGAAAAACCTATCTTGCCTTTAGCTCGAGTTTATCTGCTAGTAACGAAGGATTTCCTCTACAGTTTGCTGTAATTTCTTAACGAACTGCTATAATCTCCGCATTTTGTGCTAGTTCCGCTTGGACGTCAAATATCTGCCGCATACATGGAACCACTTGGTCAGGTGGCTTTGATAAGGATGACAGAGAAGAATCGCTCTTCAATTTTAACTAGATAAAGACTCCTCAGCAAACAGCTCTTGAATCATCGACACTGAATGCAATCTGCGCTTCAAGTCTGCAGGTGACCCGCCAACAGTGACAATTCTCTTCCTGATAAAGTAAACAAAGATGCTTTTTTGTTCAAATAGTTTGTCTTCGAAACTAAAATAGCAAATCGTTCATTCGTAAGCGGTGAGGGGGACCTGGATTTCCGGCATTTGGCTTTTCAGGGACAGTCACCTGAAACTTCCTCAGGCGGTGTAGAGTTTGTCAAATACGCCTTTGTAGTTGGAATACGCCTTTGTCCCTTCTCAAAACAGGTGCCAGTTCGAATGGACACTTGTCATTAGAACGATTTACAAGACGTTCGAATGCACATTGTCATCCTCGCGTCAACTTATGCTTTTCAGAGAAAACTTTTCCATACCGATTGGACATCACTTCTTAGTCTTCGCCACTCGGATCTTAGATGCGTGTTCAAATTACAACCGTCGATATTCTTAATGGAAACTGGCAGTGCTTATGATGAACTGATTATTAAAAGCGTCGTGTGAAACGTTTCAAGAGATACTAGGAAGAATTTTGGTCTACTGACCCAGACCAAGAGGAAGTTTTCCCCTCCAAGTCAAGGAGGGTAAATATAGAGGATATCGAATAACACGCTACCAAGACTTTGTTTAGATCCGACTGCCAGCAATATATGACAATGAACAACTCAAATACAAGTGAAAGTTATAATTGCCAATCGTTGTGGCCACTGGATATGCCTCAACCTCACATAATCACCTGGTCTTTGTTCTCCGCTCTGTTATCGCCGGTGACAATCCTCGCCAACTCAGCACTGATTTATGGACTCTACAAGATGCAACAATTGAACACTATAACCAACAAATTCATTTTGGTGATGAATGTGTCAGATCTTGGGACCGGATTACTTATTCTGCCATCCATATCAGTAATGGCAGCACTGAAAGACAAGTTCCGCAACTGTGTGTTTGAACTGGTCCTTCAATATGGCGCATTTCTTCTGGCGTACTTCTCATTTTTCATGCTGATGTGTGTTTCAATGGATCGCTATCTTCACGTGACGAAGCTGAAGAAGTACAGTGCGTTCATGAACGAGTTTCGAATGAAGGTCATCATCGCAACCAGCTTCGTAACTCGGCAGCAATCGCATTTATACCGATCGTATTTCCCTCCTTCTGGCTGCAGGTCGTGCTAAATCTTTCTGACCTTTTCGGTGTCCTGATTATGTTTCTTTTGTATTCAATGGTGTTTCGTAAAATTGCGGTTCACGCCGAGAAGTTCCAGAAGATGCTCAGGGCAGCCGGAGAGAATGCGAGTAGCCGAGACACCAGACGAGAAATCTCTGCAACGAAAACAATCCGTTTTGTCCTTGGGGCATTGCTTGTTCTCTATCTACCTTACAACATTTGCTCAGCCATCTGGACTTATTACAAATACCATCAAGGCAGAAATCCTCCAATGGCCATGGATGTTCTCGAGTATTGGGCGTATATCATTGTATTTAGTAATGCTGCAATTAATGCCATTTTGTTTGGCTATGGAAACAGCGTCGTGAGAAGGTTTTTAATCGGGAAGGTTTCCAAAAGTCAAGTTGCTCCTAGCAGTGTTGTGAGTGATATCACAAAGCCATCTGAACTCTAAAGAAATTCTAATACTTAAAACGATGCAAATGGCATTGGAAAAGAAGCGAGATTAGATAGGCCCAATAGCAAGGCCGATAAAGTGTTTTTAGCAACCTCCGATTTTCACATTATAGTTTCCACCATCTATCGTTACTTTTAGCATACTTGCAGTTCTCGGTATGTTGTATGTGAAAATCGTATTGATTTAAAATTCTTCCTTGAGATTTTCTATTCTGATTATTCTGTCAACAGAGCTGATATTATAAAGGATTTTATTGCATCGACCAATTATCATTAGTTTGACTGAGCATATGATACTTTCTACAGGATTTCATAATATTATTTGTGACGAATTTCTTGAAAGCCCATCTTTTAATGTTCTGTAGATTAGCACTCTCGATTTTACTAAAGTATTTCTGTTTAGCTTTGCCGAGTCTTTTGGAATTAATATTCCATCCAATTGTTTGCAGTGCAGTTTCTTAAAATCTTTATTCCAACCGCCTCGGTTTCATAAGATCTGTAAGATCCACAAGACCAGGTATCGATTTCAACCTCGAATTGGCCCTGAATTTTTTTAATAAAGGAAGTCCGTTATCGTCATATTTAATTGACACTCAAATATAATCGCTACTGAGATGTAAATAGTCCTAACAAAGCAGTATACATTGTGGAAAGTGTAAAAACACGCTAAATGTTTAACTTCAGTACCAGTAATGCAAATGATTTTCCTCAGATTCTAATAATGTCATTTCCAAGTAGTACGGAAGCCTTGTTTTGACTGTCCCTGTTTTCAGTATGGCAGTTCTTGTTTTGGTTATGTTAGCAGGGTGAATACCCTTTTCCGGTCATTTCCAAGTAGTACGGAAGTCTTGTTTTGACTGTCCGTGTTTTCAGTATGCAGTTCTTGTTTTGGTTATGTTAGCAGTGTGAATACCCTTTTCCGGTCATTTCCAAGTAGTACGGAAGCCTTGTTTTGACCGTCCCTGTTTTCAGTATGGCAGTTCTTGTTTTGGTTATGTTAGCAGGGTGAATACCCTTTTCTGGTCATTTCCAAGTAGTACGGAAGCCTTGTTTTGACCGTCCGTGTTTTCAGTATGGCAGTTCTTGTTTTGGTTATGTTAGCAGGGTGAATACCCTTTTCCGGTCATTTCCAAGTAGTACGGAAGCCTTGTTTTGACCGTCCCTGTTTTCAGTATGGCAGTTCTTGTTTTGGTTATGTTAGCAGGGTGAATACCCTTTTCCGGTCATTTCCAAGTAGTACGGAAGCCTTGTTTTGACCGTCCCTGTTTTCAGTATGGCAGTTCTTGTTTTGGTTATGTTAGCAGGGTGAATACCCTTTTCCGGTCATTTCCAAGTAGTACGGAAGCCTTGTTTTGACCGTCCCTGTTTTCAGTATGGCAGTTCTTGTTTTGGTTATGTTAGCAGTGTGAATACCCGTTTTCCGGTCATTCCCAAGTAGCACGGAAGCTCTTTTTGGTCATTCCAATTTTAACTTTGCTTTGGTTGTTCCAACTAATAAATTTGAAACCTTTAGGTTTGTTTTGTTAAACTGGAAGTCGTGAAACATTTGTTTCGACTTTTTCATCTGGAAGTCGTGAAGCCTTTGTTCCGGTTTTTCAAACTTAGAAGTCTTGAAACCAATGGTTTGATTGTTCCAACTGAAAGTGGTATTTCATATTTAATACATATTTATACAGAGTACAAATTTAATAAAGTTTACTGTTTTACAATTTGGCTCGTTAAAATTAAAGTTACTAGTAAAGTTATTACAAATAAATTGGATAAAAATAAACACATCTGAATACAATAAGATATCTGTACAAAATTAAAGGTTTTCGTACCCCAACTGTTTCAACTTAGATTTATAAGATTACATCGGTAAAACTATTCTTTGGTTGTTTCAAGTGATAATTTTGGGTCCTTTTCTTCTGTTGTTCCAACTGATAATGTTGAAACCTTTAGGTTTGTTTGTTAAACTGGAGGTCGTGAAACATTTGTTTCGGTTTTTTCAACATAAAGTCATGAAACCTTTGTTTTGGTTTTTTAACTGGAAGTCTTGAAACCAATGGTTTGATTGTTCCAACTGGTACAACTGCTAAAACTATTCTTTGGCTGTTTCAACTGATAATATTGAAACCTTTAGGTTTTTTGTTAAACTGGAGGTCGTGAAACATTTGTTTCGGTTTTTTCAACCAAATATCTTGAAACCTTTGTTTTGGATTTTAACTGGAAGTCTTGAAACCAATGGTTTGATTGTTCCAACTGGTACAACTGCTAAAACTATTCTTTGGCTGTTTCAACTGATAATGTTGAAACCTTTAGGTTTGTTAAACTGGAGGTCGTGAAACATTTGTTTCGGTTTTTTCAACATAAAGTCATGAAACCTTTGTTTTGGTTTTTTAACTGGAAGTTTAAAACCAATTGTTTGATTGTTCCAACTGGTACAACTGCTAAAACTATTCTTTGGCTGTTTCAACTGATGATATTGAAACCTTTAGGTTTTTTGTTAAACTGGAGGTCGTGAAACATTTGTTTCGGTTTTTTCAACCAAATATCTTGAAACCTTTGTTTTGGATTTTAACTGGAAGTCTTGAAACCAATGGTTTGATTGTTCCAACTGGTACAACTGCTAAAACTATTCTTTGGCTGTTTCAACTGATAATGTTGAAACCTTTAGGTTTGTTAAACTGGAGGTCGTGAAACATTTGTTTCGGTTTTTTCAACATAAAGTCATGAAACCTTTGTTTTGGTTTTTTAACTGGAAGTTTGAAACCAATGGTTTGATTGTTCCAACTGGTACAACTGCTAAAACTATTCTTTGGCTGTTTAAACTGATGATATTGAAACCTTTAGGTTTGTTTGTTAAACTGGAGGTCGTGAAACATTTGTTTCGGTTTTTTCAACATAAAGTCATGAAACCTTTGTTTTGGTTTTTTAAGTGGAAGTTTAAAACCAATGGTTTGATTGTTCCAACTGGTACAACTGCTAAAACTATTCTTTGGCTGTTTCAACTGATGATATTGAAACCTTTAGGTTTTTTGTTAAACTGGAGGTCGTGAAACATTTGTTTCGGTTTTTTCAACCAAATATCTTGAAACCTTTGTTTTGGATTTTAACTGGAAGTCTTGAAACCAATGGTTTGATTGTTCCAACTGGTACAACTGCTAAAACTATTCTTTGGCTGTTTCAACTGATAATGTTGAAACCTTTAGGTTTGTTAATCTGGAGGTCGTGAAACATTTGTTTCGGTTTTTTCAACATAAAGTCATGAAACCTTTGTTTTGGTTTTTTAACTGGAAGTTTGAAACCAATGGTTTGATTGTTCCAACTGGTACAACTGCTAAAACTATTCTTTGGCTGTTTAAACTGATGATATTGAAACCTTTAGGTTTGTTTGTTAAACTGGAGGTCGTGAAACATTTGTTTCGGTTTTTTCAACATAAAGTCATGAAACCTTTGTTTTGGTTTTTTAAGTGGAAGTTTAAAACCAATGGTTTGATTGTTCCAACTGGTACAACTGCTAAAACTATTCTTTGGCTGTTTAAACTGATGATATTGAAACCTTTAGGTTTGTTTGTTAAACTGGAGGTCGTGAAACATTTGTTTCGGTTTTTCCAACATAAAGTCATGAAACCTTTGTTTTGGTTTTTTTAAACTGGAAGTTTAAAACCTTTGTTTTAGATTTTAACTAGTCTTGAAACCAATGGTTGTGTTGCTCCAACTGGAACAATGCAAAAATGCAGACGTCATGAAAAGCAAATAACGTTATAAAAGGAATCATTGATTTACCAAAAACTCAAAATTTTAGTTATCAAATGAAAAAATCTTCATGCGCTTAGTAATCACGTAATGGCTATTTCTTTTGTTATAGTTAGAGTATTTCAAATGTTATTTTAATTTATTTGACCGTTTAAAGGTAACTATTTACGTCATTCATCACGTGATAAACTGGAAAAACCTTATTGGGCCCGTCTCGGAAAAATCAACCAATGACCAACTTGCAACCAGATTCTGAAGTCAGAGATGGTATTAGGTACTTTGTTAGTGTGTCACATCAACTGCAATTTTGAAGCTTTTTGTCAGTTCTTCTGATTACTTGACTGATGAAACTTGATTCTTTACAATCTTGCTAATCAGATTTCTTCTCAGCATTTTGTTTCCGTGCGCAAACAAGATGGCATTAATTGCGGCGTTACTGAACAGAATGGTATACGCCCAATATTCAATAACATTCAAGGCCAGTGGAGGATTTCTACCTTGATGGTATTTGTAATATGTCCAAAATGCCGAGCAAATGTTGTATGGAAGATAAAGTACCAGCATTGCAGCAAGGACAAGACGGATTGTTTTTGTTGCAGTTATTTCGCGTCCGGTATCTTTGTTGCTTGCGTCACTTCCGGCAGATCGAAGCATGTCCTTGAATCTCTCAACGTGAACTGTAATACTCCGAATGACTTTGGAATAGACAAGGAACACAAAAATCATGCATAGAAGATTAAATATGTTAACTGCAATTTGCAGTAAGAAGGAGGGAATTGCGATCGGTATATATGCGATCATTGCCGATGTTACGAAGCCAATTACGACGATGACCTTCATCCGAAACTCGTTCATGAATGCATTGTACTTATTAAGTTTCGTCACGTGAAGATAGCGATCCATGGAAACACACATTAGCATGAAAAATGAGAAATACGGGAATAGAAAGGCGATGTATTGAACGGTCAGCTCGATCACACAATGCCGGTATTTATAATTGTAAACTGTCATTGCCGATATGCTTGGAAGTATGAATAGTCCGATGCAAAGGTCTGATGTGTTCATCAGTAGGACGAATTTGTTAGTGATCGTGTTTAGCTGCCTTGTCTTGTACAGTCCGTAAATAAGGCCCAAGTTTGACAAAAGGACAACTGGTGACAAAATGGCAGTAATCGAGGCGAATAAGACCAATTGGGGCAAAGGCATATGTAGCGGCCATAGTGATGGGCAGTGATAGTTGTTATGGCGACTCGAATTGTTCATTGGTGCTTTTTTCTGTTCCGTCTTTTGATGTCTCAGTCTGAAGGCGCGAGTTGCACTGTCTCTGCCGGTGGCCTTTTAACACGCGAGTTTCCTCTTGTTTGCTGTCCCAAGGCAGCGACGATGACCAGTATCCCCGTGGTGCTTCTAAGACCTTCGCTTGAAACTGCTTGCAATTGATTCAAAAGTAATTCAGCCTGTTGATGTACCGTACATTGATGTTTGTATTGAAAGTTTAATAATTTTCCAGTGAATAAAGAAGATTCGTATGATGCGAATTCGGGATCAACCAAGAGAGCGTTTGAGAGCAAGAGACGTGCCTCAGCGAACTCCGTAAATCAAAAGTCAGCTAGAGGCCTTTTTGCATGTGGTTATATGCATGAGCTAATGGAAAAAAGCAATAGTAATTATTATATGCTTGGGTTAATATTAAGAATACGCCAATGCATTACACGTAAGTTAAAGGAAATGGAGCTGATTAAAAGTATGAGTGGATAGAGTTTGAATTAAAAGTATTTGTTTACTTATAGACTACCAGTTTCTTGTTTTCCTTTCAAAGGCAGGTGTTTAAGGTGTGTTATCAAATATACATAATAATCTTTGCTGTTAACACTTCACGAGGATTCGCAGCAAGCCCTTGAGTAGGGTGAATTCTCAGAAGAAGGAATTTCTTTATTATGATGAAAAACGGAACCCCCCTCTTTCTTCCTATAATTTCTTATTCCTATAAGCCTGAGTATGCTGATTTCACATTGTCCCACGAGCAGCCTTTTTTTAACCAATTTTCGATTTGCCAAGATGCCACAGCACCGCGCTTTTTGATGGACACGAGCGTATTCTATTCCGTAAGAGAGACCCGAGTTTTCTCGCAAACTGGATCGACAATTATTGGGAGGGTTTTCACTTCGAGTTGTGATTATTTTATCCGCGTAAAAGCATGTCTAGACCGGCATGTACCATTTTCAATGACAATTGTTTTAAGTCATAAGAATGCGGAGATTGCTGATGATACCTACTAGGTTTGAACCGATTTCCTTCCGTTTTGCAAATGTTATTGATGGGCGTTTTGTAACTTTTGCTGCCAACCTTTTTCCCTGATTCATTTCAAACCAATTTTGTTAACAAAATTATTTTGGAGGAGAGCGACAGCTATTGGCTTGTAAAATATGCAAAAAGGCAAAATACGAGGGAATATTGAAGTGTTCAAAAAACCACTGGCAGGCATTGAAGACAATATTAAAGAAAGTCAAGGATCCGTATGTTCCTTTCATTCAGCGCTCTTTCGTAGCAAAATAGCACATACGTTTGTAAGAAAAATCGTAACCATTTCTTTGTATACTTGAGATACTATCTCATCAGAAACTCAGAATTTGTGAATGTCAGAGAATGCCCAAAGAATGACCAAGAGCTGAAGTAATTCAAAACTTTCTCGAAGAAACAAAGGCCATTATCCTGTTAATTTTTTTTCGTCATAGATTCCTTATTTATTTTACTCACCTGCTAGATTTTTCAAAATTTCAGGGAATTTGTCGAGTGTTTTCCTTTGGCGGCCAAGCAGCTTTCGTTGTTATCACAGAAAATAGAAAGCGTCGCATGGACAAACCGATTTTCCCTTGAAGAAAGCCACTTGGTATGTCCATGTTTTCTCTTGTCTTTTAATTTGACGAACTTTCATTCATTAAGGTATCACAACCTGAAGAAGGAAAAGAGGGACTGCAGTTGCCTTCTGAATTGAATGCAAGCAATAGGTGAATTTGGCGAAGGGCAGTTTTCAAAGTCCGGTCATTTCCTTTCGGGCTAGTTACTGTCCGGGTATTAGCTAATCGGCCGCCTTTAACCGCCTTTAATCGGCCGGTTGAAAATAAATTCCCTCAATGATGGTCTGTTAATGGGTTGGCCTTGATCAGGCCGGTAACTTGGCCATATCGAAACAATCAGAAAGTCATTCACCACTAGAGAAGCATTTGAAGGTGACTATGCCAAAGTGCGATGCTCATTGTATTGTCAAGAGAGTCGCCATTCATTTAAAATTTGAAACCCTTCAGGCCTTCAACCCAAAAGCGGAAAGCACCTGTCTTCCCAATTCACAAAACAACTTTTTCCTTTCTAGTTCTATTTGCTCCGCCTTTTTGGACTACTTATTATTCCGATTTTTTGGAATCCTTTTTTCCGATTTTTGATATCTCTTTTGTTCCCACCTTTTGAAGTACTTTGTGTGTCAACTGTTGGACTTTTTGAAGTTCTTTTTGTTCAAAGTAATTTTCTTTTAGTTTTAACCTTAAAATAAGGACGAATCTTTTTTTACACAACTGAACGCCACCCATTTGTAACGAAATTTCCAAAAAGCAAGTAATTTGTCAAATCTGATGCCAGGTGAACAATTTCTAGAGCTTAGTTTTCAGTCCGATGGAGGTGGAACATTGCAGCCAAAATTCGAGACAAATTTGTGTGTGTAGATTTATTATGGTCCAGTTAATGCAGGCCTATCTGACGTCAGTATTGGAACGTCGTAGTCTTTTATTTGTGAACAAGTGCTTTGTGGTAGAGAACTTCACAATGGCTAAAAAAAGCGGAACTAGTTTTCGCATTTTTACGCAAGATAAAAAAAACTGACCGAATAAATTTCATTTGTGCTGGAAGATTCTTTGTAAATTGCAATTTAGTCATGCAATTTTTTTACCGTTTCTATAAAATAATTCAAGTTTTTCAATCTTCACTGCTTTTTTCTAGACAGGGTTTATAAAGGAATTTTCTAGTTTTAAGTTAGACTAGAATATCCAGTTGGTAATGCAGGGTAACAGTTGGTAATGCAGAATTTCCAGTTTCTATCCATCCAATTCTTCGTGATTTCAAAGAATTTATGTTGAAAGGCCCTCATACAATGTCCACGCACATTCCACACAAGACTCTGCAGATTCTCTCTTTGGTAGCTCTGATTTACCTTCTTGATCTCTTGTTCTATGTGCATGTGAGACTCTTTTGTTGTCATAAGAAGATGTTACGTCAGCTGAGATAACAATTTTTCTTCTGCTGAGATCACTTTTTTTTGTTTTTCCCGCGAGGTGCATCATCAGTTTTTGATCGAGGCCTGGCTATTTATAATAGGTGATTGTGATTTAGCAATGGTTAGCATTCTCACGAGGAATCAAATCCCATTTTCAGAGCTCAACAATCAAAACGTTGACGTCGAGACTGGCTGAAATCCAGAGCTTCTATCAGGCATTGGACGAGAGTCGAGCATTGATGCAGTCACGGATAAGGCGCCGGGAAAAGGGGGCCGAAACGAGTCTGCAAATGAAGCATTCTTAATAACGGGAGACCTACTTTCAACAACTCTCGATATCTACCTTTTTAGTTGTCTTTTGTTTTGCATTACGTTAAAACGTATGACGTCATGTAGGTAGAATGACAAACTTGACAATTTGTAAAGGGATAGCAGTCGACAGGAAAGACACGTCGTGATGCTCCTCGAATGCGTCACTGCATCCTATCAAACTCTTTTCAACAACCTTTGATGGAACTGAGCATGCTTTGTTTCTTAAGCTGCAGCTACTGTTTTTATTTGTGGTTTTTAGTTGACATGGAAGAAACCATTGTGACATATGACTTGTTACATCGTTTTCGTAAAAGAGTTGTGCTACTGGATCTTTCTTCTTTCTAGTCTTGTTGCAGTCTGTTCGAGGCTGTAGCATGTATAAGAGGCCCAGCCACCGTCTTGGTACGTCAGATCGTGCCTCTGACTGTTGAGGATTTTTAACCCTGTAAGTTGCAAGAGAGAGAGAGAGAGAGAGCTGCTGAAAGTCAATTGTTTATTCGTGTGACATCATATTCTCAGTCGATTGGAACAACAAATCATTTTGCAATTTGGTGAATGATTTTCCACTTTGAGCCTTTTCAGATCATGCATTCTGTTGATTTTGATGTGAAAGGTAACCAGTCCTAAAACGTACAAACGATTCGAAGTTGCCTCTAGTGAAGTTGGAGTAATGTTGAAGCAATTTGGCATGGCTTATCATATATAAGGCAGCGGCAATGCCGTAACCAAATGACCTTCTATAGAGAAGGCATGTATACCATGACTCAATGTTGCGATTTTGTAACAAATGCTTCATTTATTCTGTTTTGTCTTATATCATGCAGTCTAAAAAAATGTTTGCATTTTGTTATATTTTATAGAATTGTTTTTAATTCTTTGAATAAAATGATTGCGACTTCGCATACTTCACTCCCTAGTAACCAAACATCGTATGAATTCTATACACAAATCGATAGCTCTTGGTAAGACCATTGATTAGATCAGGGTTAGGGTAAGGTGTAAATCCAAACTGGGTTAGGGTGATAAACCGTATTCTCGCTCTCTTGTCGTGTGAAACTTTGGAATAGCCAACAAAGGAGGTCTATTACCTGCTTTTGATCAGTGATACTAATTCGTCACGCTTCTCTTATTTAGAGGACCTTCGAAATTCAATAAAAAATAGTTACTATAACAGCGCGACACACTGGCATCAATCCAGTTCCAAGGTCTGAAAGACTGATGAGCAAGATGAGTTTGTTGGTGATTGTGTTGAGCTGCTGCATCTTGTAGAGCCCGTAGATTAGAGCAGAGTTACAGAACACGATCATAAATGATAAAATTGCGCAGACTGTGATGAACTTGACCAGATAGGGCCATGGCATGTCCAATGGCCATATTGATGGGCAGAAGTAACGGGAGCTGGAGTCGTTCATTGCTGCTATCCTTTCCTCATAAGAGAAGCTGAGCCTCAAAGTGAAGCCACTAGATTCCGTAATGCGCTCGTCACTAATGGTTTGGAGCAATGCTTGCATTCATAGAAGTGGTTCGGATCCATCAACTCATCCTATAGCAAATGACAACCGAGGGTGGCAAAGAAGATGTCCAAGCTCAAATGTGGCGCAGATTGGATGAACATTTTTCGGCGAAGAACAGTCAAGAGACCATCTGCTTGCTTTAGCCAATTTATCGACAACATGTGCATACAGTTTATTATTGAGCAAATAATTATCATAGATGACTGTTTCGGCATGATTTCTAAAAGAGCATTTGAGTGAAATGCCAAATACCAGAGTGAATTCTGAACTGATTTCTGACGTTAAGAACTAAATTTTCCCTTTTGAGGTTTGGTAAAGGATAAAAAACAAATGATTGAAATAAATAGTCATTTGTAGTAGAGAATGCGCAGCAAACATTGTATTGTTTCTTTTAAATAGTAAAATGAAGGACGACGGCCTAAGAAGCAAAGGTGAAGAAAGATGTGGTCAGCCATTCTGGCTTTGTTGACATTCAAAAACTGCCGAAAGTAAATTGGTCATTCGTCAAGCTCATTACTAGACAGGCATGTTGTTCAAATGAATGTGACATGTTCTGATCAGTCAGTTGGAGCAAATATTTTACGATAGAGAACAGAGAAGGAGGATTGATTATAAAGGATAAATCATGATTGCCGCGAATAACTTAGGCTAGTAAAATCATTGTCTTGAAAGCTTAACGTTATCCCTGCAATGGTGACTGAAAGATCTTTGAAGGTGAATTCATTCTACACGTTTACGTTTAAAAATGAAAAGTGCAGCAAAAAGAATTGTATTAAATGATATCATTTGAAGCCACTCTAGAACACGCCAGTATACATGGTAAGCTTATGGTATCCTACAATGAAAAGTGTCAAATAACTGCTTAGTTTTCCTATTTTAATAGGATTTTTTCTAACTTTGTGGAGCATCATCCTTCTTGGACCTTTAATTTACGTGCTTGTAGATAGCAAGCGATCTTGCTGATAGCAATATTGATAGTTTAGCATAGATTTTCAATCTGCTATGAAAGGAAAAGAGGAGAAATGTTAATGGTGGTACCTTGTCAGTTAATGACTTGCTTAGAGATATTGATAAACTAGCCAACTATATCTCAAAGTTTTAAATGCTAAGAAAAAGATTCCAGAAAAAGAAATATTTTACACAGGTTTGTATGACTACAAGTCTGGAAAAAGTGCTAAACGACAGATAAGAAGATAAAGAAGATAAACCAGAGAGTGATAAGAATCTATAAAATTCATTTGAGGATGTGACACGTGCAGTATATGTAGTTTTCAATTCTCATTCTACACGTATTGATAGATTTATTTATGTTATTTATGGAGTTGCTAGATTCTATGTGGAATCACTATTATATGGATTATAATATGATTGTACTAATTGGTATAATAGGATTATACCAAAGTTACATAATATATTTAGTCATCATTATAGAACAGTAAACTTTTTTTTAGTCAATAGATTTCAGTCTTAACATATCAAGATATGTACCTATACCTCTAGAAATGATAGATAAACTAATGCTGATTTTAGAGATTATTTAAAAATGTATAATTTTCCAAATTGAAATTAAACTGAGCTAGATTATAGATAAAAGTCTACCCTTAAAAGCCAACAAAATGTTAAGGAAGTAATAATATATAATTACAACTCTATTGCTATAGTTTGATAAAAGAAGTTATTCCTAGCATGGCCTAAAACTAGTTGCCATATTTACCTGGATGTTCGAGAACCTGAATCTTTGGATTCTACCCAAGAAGCCCCAAATGCAGATTTTGGTAAATTGTTTACTCTTTATTCATAGTGACCTGTTCATGAAACTGTTGGTGAGTCACTTAAGCGATTTTGATAAAGCTGTATCTATGAATAGCTTCAAAATTGTACACCCATTTTCCATATTACTTTCTTGAAATCATGAATCTCCATTGTCCTGAATATCCAAATAGGTGGGACATCACAGATTAAGGAATACACTTTTACAGTTGAAAAACTACTTATAGTTATAGTCCTAAAATTGTTTAAGTTCTTATATCAAAAGAAGATTCCCGTCAGACGAAAGCAAAACATTATCATCACCAAGTATCTTCCAAACAAAAACCAGTGTCTCAGTCCTCAGCTTGAACCAAAAGCAACTCGTGTCAACAGGAAATGGTTTTGTCCTACTTCTGTTCTTCAGCGGACACACGTCTTCTTCTGAACAGTCTCCTTATCAAATATTTTCGTACCACGCTATTTCCATAGCCAAAAAGAATTGCATTTATCGCACCATTGAAGCATACGATAATGTTAACCCAAAATTGTATCACACTGACAAATAATGGGGGTACTGTTTCCTTTTGGTACTTGTAGTACGGCAAAACAGCCGATAAAATTATGTACGGCAAATAGAGAAGGAGTAATGTTCCAAGCACCAAACGAACAGTTTTCGTTGCAGAGATTTGTCGTCTCGCTTCTCGGTTACTTGCAGCCTGTCCAGCCGATCTAAACATTTCCTTCATCTTCTCGATATGAATTGAAATGTTTCGAAGTACTCTGGAATACACTAAGAGCACAAAGGAAAGGCAAAAGAGGTTAAGTACATTCAATAAAACGTGCAGAGAAAAGGAAGGGAACTTGGTCAGTAAATAAGAGATTGTTGCCGATGCTAGGAAACAGATTGCGACGATGATCTTCATTCGAAACTCGTTCATAATCGAACTGTACTTCTTCAGCTTTGTCACGTGAAGATAGCGATCCGCTGTGACGCACATAAGCATGAAATATGAGAAGTAGCCAAGGGCCACTGCTAAATTGAAGGGCCAACTCACACACACAGTTGCGGAACTTGTCTTTCAGAGCTGCCATTAGACACAGAGACGGCAAAGTGAACAATCCAGTTCCAAGGTCTGTCAAATTTATAAGCAGAATGAGTTTGTTGGTGATTGTATTAAGCTGCTGCATTTGTAAAGTCCATAGATTAAAGCGGAGTTACAGAACACGATCACAAATGATACAATTGCGCAGACTGTGATGAACTTGACCAGATAGGGCCATGGCATGTCCAATTGCAATAGTGATGGACAAAAGTAACGGGAGCTGGAGTCGTTCATTGCTGCTCTCCTCTCCTCATAGGAGAAGTTGAGACTCGAAATGAAGCCACTTGATTCTGTAATGCGCTCGTCACCAATGGATTGGAGCAATGCTTGTATTCGTAGAAGTGGTTTGGGGCCATTGTCTCAATTTATCCTATAGCAAACGACAAACGAGGATGGCAAAGAAGATGTCCAAGCTCAAATGTGGCGCAGATTAGATGAACAACTTTCGGCGAAGAACAGTCAAGAGGCCAGTTTATCGACAACATATGCGTACATTTTATTATTGAGCAAATAATGATCTTACATGTCAGTTTCGGCATGATTTCTTAAAGAGCATTTGAGTGGAATGCCAAATACCAGAGTGTATTCTGGACTGATTTCTGACGTTAAGAACTAAATTTTCCCTTTTGAGGTTTGGTAAAGGATAAAAAACAAATGATTGAAATAAATAGTCATTTGTAGTAGAGAATGCGCAGCAAACATTGTATTGTTTCTTTTAAATAGTAAATTGAAGGACGACGGCCTAAGAAGCAAAGGTGAAGAAAGATGTGGTCAGCCATCCTGGCTTTGTTGACATTCATTAACTGCCGAAAATAAATTGGTCGTTCGTCAAGCCAATTACTGGACAGGCATGTTGTTCAAATGAATGTGACATGTTTTTCTCAGTCAATTGGCGCAAATTTCATGATTAGGATAATTGGATTCTTAAAATACACAATTGGTTGTAGCGATGTGAGTCGAAATAAATCGCGTTTAAAAATTTATATATGTCAGATGTTTGTTCCTACAGTAAAAGATCTTTCTCGCAAGAAATGCTAGAAATTTCCGTAAAAAGAAGTTTTCGTCTAAAGTGTTTGTTCCCGTCTTTGTCTCTAAACATACGAATCTGTCTTTCCAACTCCATCTTCAAAAAGGCACTGTTGACGCTCTTTTTGACCATTGGTTAGCGTATACGTGACTTTATCCTATAGATGGCAACCGCAACAGCCCAAATTAAGATTGTTATCCATTCACGCAATGATACGTGAGATGCTATAGTTGCAAGGCATCAGAAAAGATGTCAGATAGCTATCCTTTTAGTTAGCCTTCTATTTAAGGCATCTGATTGATCATTATTTTTCCGATTGTTAATATATGCATTATGGCCCTAATCTATCATGTCCTGGTCTCCTATCTCACAATCATAATCATGCAAACTGAATATCTAGAATGATAATTACATTGATCCGTTTATATACTGATTTTTTTGCGAACATCATTCAACTTTCTCCTGAGACGTTGAACGGTTGTATGATGACCGTTGGAAACTAAATCAACATTGGTAATAGAAAGGAGGTGGGATGTGGTAAGGATATCCATGTTCTCCTTCTCATTGATTCCAACACAGTGCCCATAGCAACAAAAATATATTACATGCTCAGTGACTTTCTCTTATTTCTGCTGGCTCATCTGCTCTTTCTCAACTCCAGACGTTTGCGGACAATGTCTCATACTAATGTCTCATTCTCTATTTAAAGAAGATGAAATTTATAGAAAGTACTGGAACAAGATCGCCTCTAATAAAAATTTGACATAATTGTATAAAGAGATTTATTCGATCGTGTGTCTGGCAGATTTTATGAAATGGACTGCTTCTTTGATCTATCGGTAAAGGCTCGATTTGAAATTTCACACAAATTTATTCGTGTCCATTGTAGCGGAAAAAACTTTGAGTAAGTACATTCTGCTCTTACAAATTGTTCATTTTGCTATTGTTAAGCCCATTTTACTCGGGGTTATCCAGAATCTTTTTTAAGAGTAGACATATTCAGTTTATGGGAGAAACGTGTGGAGTGTTTATTGCTTTCATTTATTCTCTACTTTGCTAGTACACCTTTGGTGCCCCCTGTTAGTTGAACATTCATGCATTGCAAGGGAGCGTGGATTTCATTTGCAGGGGGCAATCGCCCCGTACACCACCCTAACCTCTGGAATAATTCATATCCACAAAGTTGCACCAAATAAGATCCTTAAAAATCGTCAACGGGCGGGGCGATTTGTAATTCCGGGCGCAGGCCTAATCACGAGGTTTGGTCACATAGAGAGGAAGGACCAGGACACTGCTCGATAAGCAGAAAGCTTTTTAGTGTCCCAAAACTACCTCCGGGTGCTAGAACACATGTTGCACCATAAAAATGAAAAATGTAATATAAAACGAGAAAGGTTTCAGGAAAGTATTTGGATTGTGGGTACAAAGCCGGTGAATGAATTTCGGAGTATTGTAGATAGAGAGATGAGGGCAAAAGGGGACACGTCTGTTATCAACATAGATGGGCTTTATTTCTATTTATAAAAATTTGTAACAGGCATAACGCCGCCTTATTGATAATGTGAATAAAAACGAGATTTATATGTTGGTGAAAACGAGGCTAGCGTTATAATTAGGTATGTTTTTTAATGCAGATAGTCCTGATACAAATATTTTTGATGCTGGAAACTCTGAAAAGTTGTTGGCCGGGCAAAATCAGTTTGAAGGTCGTTGCAATCAGCAGAAATATCCACGAAACAAATTCCACTAGCCCCAAGACCCTTATTATCATATTAACATTAGAAAAGTAAAGCCATATTATCGAACATCAGGCATAAAAACATTAGGCTTATAACCGGAGAGGGAATAAACCGTGCCTATCATTATTTCAAGTCAATTAACATTTCTCCCTCTCAAAGCTATTTGCTGTTGATAATTCTATTCAAAAAGTCTGCTAAGAAAATATTTGAGAACAAGTGCCTTTGCTCGATTTGTAGGAAGAAACCATCTTCTTATACTAAATACTTCTGCTTCAACTTCTGGCATTGCTTTCTGGCTTATCAGCAGCTTTGTTATAAAAATTCTTGATAAGGAGCCAAGAGATTTTTGCAACAACTAGGGGCGCATAGTATACACAGGTTTTTTATAAGGAGCTGTTGGATACTAATAGATTTCTATACTGCAAGATTATAAAAGTTTTGACTACTTCTTACAAGAATTCTCACTTTATTTCTTTCTGATCAAAAAAGGATAGTATATATTTAAATCTTTTGGCTCAAAACTGATTTGAATGTTAAATGTTTCAGACTTTTCAAATCCAAGATTTCCTGAACTTTGAAATTCACAGCTTTGGTCTTAAACTCAGAGCTAGATCTTTAAACAGCCAGCCATCCAGAGCAGTCCCAGGCCAGATATGAATTTATTTAATTAATGGCAGATGCAAAACGCGGGTCAATGTATAGCCGTTAATGTTGGAATGCAACAAGAGTTTTGATATGGGAGAGGACGGCATTGCCTATTTTCGTGTTGTATTCTTCGGGGCCGTCCCTTTGGAGTGCGTGGGTGTAGAGGTGGTAAAGTGAAACCCCCCTCGATATAATATTTTTTCCAAAACGAGAATTTGTTGGCGCTTTTCATAGAAAAAATTGTGGTGGAATTTCGGTTTTCACTTTCTTACAGTCTCCCCTTAACGGAACTTTTCATTTCAAGCCCTTTCACTCTGTTTAAAAAATCAACACCATAAGAAGCCAATAATATTAATGGTCACTTGTTAAAATTTTCTTTATATTTATTGAAATCTTTTCATAATTTTCTTACCGAGAATTCTATTCAGCCAAATGATTTTTTACAAGAAAAATTGTCGATGAAGCGCGCGATAAAAGTGAAAGCTTGTCTTTTAAGAGAGCCATGTAATTTTTTCTGAAGCTTTGTGTTCTTATTTATTCTTTGATTATCATTTTAAATAACTAATTAATTAGTAATTTGATTTATTTATCTACTATTTACGCAGTTTTTGAAAGTCTGGCTCCCGTAATCCTTCTGTTATTATAAGGATTCCCATAGCAGATGTACCTCTAGCACCACCAAGTAACAGTTGCGCATGACAGTTTTAGTGCAGGGGAGCCGAGAGCCACACCCAATCAGTGCTTGGCCCTTTCCTATCAAAACGAGTTTAAAATCTGTTACCAAGCATGTATATATTATTCGCATTTATTTTTCGTTCATAAAACATAGAGTAATGATGCTCCCTCTACTGATATGGTAGTATATGAAGGGTCGTATGTTTAGTAGGGACAGATTAAGCAGCACTAGGTTTATTTACAAACGTACCCCCACTTGAATTACCCTGCCCCGTTTTCAGGGAACCTATTTTAGTGCAACTGTAGGTCAGCTGGGAAAATATATTCCATTGTGTTCACACGAGAAAAAAATTTCTTTGAAAAATTTGTTTACCCTCAAATTTGTCATCTGAGACCCTGCATGTTGTCACAGTGGAATTGTTTACACGAGTCAAACCTCAGTATTGTTTAAAATTTATTCGAGAGTCCCAGGCCTATGACCATTTTCTTCGACCCGCGCAATTTATCCTGTGTTTTATTTACTTGCATGACCTGCGTTTTATTCTTGCTGTGGAATTAATATAATATTGATTCATTATTAGTAAAATTAAAACTTGCTAGTTTTCAACCTAGCGGATGCTCTCTCTTCGATCAACTAACCTATTGAGAGAGCTCCTTTTTTCTAAAACTTCCTGCATACAAATTCCCTTAAAAATTTTGTAAGTTTGTGTTTTTACTGTAATATTTTATCAACGTTGCTAGTTTGTATCTTTTGATTTTATTTGTTATTAATTTTGTTATTTTATTGGTTTTTATTTTTTGATGTAATTCAAGTTTTCTCTTTAATAACCTATTTTAATTGCATTTTTTTTTTGTTTTGGATTTTCTTAGTTAAAGAAATGAAATGTCTGAAGAAAAATTCCAAGTAAACTGTTGAGTTTTTATTTGTAATGTTCTCCATTATTTACATGCTTGTTAAGTAGAGGTTTTTTTGTGTAAATCTTGCTTATTGCAATATTACAAGTTTAGTGTAGATATAGATCCAGCAAGGAAACACAAAGATAAGATGTGGTTGCTGCTTGAGTCATATATTTTTTTTCTGTCAGGCAATTCATGGATTCATTGGATAATGTGTGAAATTACCAGTATTATGCCAATGTTATAATTACATGTTTAGTCATAATCATCAAACAGTATACCTCATTTGATTAAGTAGACTTCAGTCTATTCATATACCCCTAGAAATGATAGACGAACTAATCCACATTTCAGAGATTATTTGAAATATATATAATTTTGAAAATAAAAGTTAAAGTAGGTTAGATTATAGATTACAGTCACCCTTAAGAGCCAATGAATTCTTAAGGGACTAATAATTCATAATTACAACACTATTGCCAAAGTTCGATAAGAAAAATCATTCCTAGCATGGCCTAAAATTGGCTCGTGGCTCGAGCCCCTGAATTTGTGGATTCTGCCCAATAGCCCCAAATGCAAATATTTCAGTATTTATTAATAATGACCTGTTAATGGAACTGTTGGTAAATCACATAAGCGATTTTTATAAAGCTGTATCTATGAATAGCTTAAAAATTGTACTCCCATTTTCCATATTACTTTCCTGAAATCATGAAACTCCATTGTCCTGAATATCCAAATAGGTGGGACATCACAGATAAAGGAATACACTTTTACAGTCCTAAAGTTACAGTTGTTTAGAAATGCCAAACGTTGTATTAAAGGACGAAAAAAGAGTGCAAGTGCTTGAAGCTAGTTCGAGTTCCTGTACATTAATTGCAATGGTGATTGTTATATACCTTGTCCTTTTACTATTGTCGCTTTTGTTTTCAACCAGTTGTCCATCTGTATTACACATTTCATTGATTTTATGCACGACAATTTGCTGTCTGGATTAACTGTCCGCCGTCATCACTAGGCAAATCTTTCAACCTTCAAAAGCATTTGGTGAGATTTAATTCTCGTTGCAGTTTCATTCGCCATTGTTATTGAGCAGATGAAAAGCAGGAATGGAGAAAGTCTGCATTCTTGCGAGACTCCTTTACCTACATGATTCCCTCTATCTTCACCATCAGCAACTCTGATATTCAGGGTAAGCAGGCTATTTAGGTACTTGTATCAGGTGAAATTTGCTATTAGGCAACAGCAAAACATTATCATCGAACTTTACATTCATTTCCTCCTTATTTATCCTGGGCAACATGTACTGTTCTCTTCGGAGCTAGAATACTTCTGGAAAATTTTCCAATCAGAAATCTTCTCACAACGCTGTTACCATAGCCAAATAAAATTGCATTGATGGATGCATTTCTCAGCACAATTATATGTGCCAGTGCTCAAGAACATTCATGGCTAGTGGAGGATTTCTGCCTCGATGGTATTTGTAATATCCATGTCAAAACAGCTGAGGAAATGTTGAAGGGATAATAAAGAATCAACAATGCACCAAGGACAAGACGAATTGTCCTTGTTTCAGAGATTTTGCGCATGGTTTGCTTGTTCTCTGCATCTTTACAAGCAAACTCTTGTATCCTCTTCAACGTCTTTACATGAACTGCAATTCTGTTAAGTGTCTTTGAATACATACAGAAACCAAACACGATACACATTAGATTAAATGTGTTCTGAGTAGGTTGCAGTAAGAAAGAAGGAATCGCTATCGGTATATATACGATTATTGCCGATGTTACGAAGCCAATTGCGACGATGACCTTCATTCGAAACTCGTTCATGAATGCACTGTACCTCTTTATCTGCTTCATCTGGAAGAAGCGATCTATTGATACATACATCAATACGAAAAATGAGAAATACCCCAGAAGAAATAACGAAGAATAAGCTCAAATACACAGTTACGGAACTTGTCCGTTGTAGCTAATAGTACTGGAAGAGCCGGCAGAACTAGTCTGTCAGTTCTAAGGTCGGACAAATTAATCAGCAGAATGAGCTTGTTTTTGATTGTGTTGAACTGCTGCATACTCTACAGTTCGTAGATGACGATGTTACAGAATATGATGATGACTGAAAAAATTGCATTGACAAATAAGAAAAAGTTCTGATAGTCCGATGGCATGTAAAGAGGCCACATAGAAGGACAATAATATGTTTCAACTTTGCTTGATTTGGTCATTGGTGTTTATTATTAAGATTGAAAACGTGTCATACTTTGGGAACGAAATGAAAAATTTCTCTTTCATGAAAATATTATTCCGTTCTCTTACCAAAAAGATTTCCCATATTTGTATAGACTTGCTTCCTCTTTCCTTTCCATTATTCCTTGTTTACCTCGCCCATGCCTTTCTTGCCACTTCTCTGCTAACGAAGAATCGTTTTCTCAACATAGTATGAAACATATGTGTTCTCACACAATGTGGAATCTAATCTAAAAAATGATGTTTGTAATATTTGCATTCGTTCTTTGTTCTATCTAAAAAGCTAGCTATGGGAAATTTTTTTGACATCCAATAACAAGAACGTTGAAGTATGGGCTACACACATTCATAACATTATTGATTATTTAAATGTGAATGGGACTAAAAGTTTTGTTTATTTAAGGAAATTGATGTCAAATGTTCTATGTACTTATCGTTCTCGAATGCTGGAAATATCTCATCGTCGTTTGATAATAAGAAAATTGGCATGAAAAGAAGCCTCTAGCTTATTACCATCCTCTAGTGTTTTTGATCCGTAGCTGGATATTTATTTTGTCAGCTTTTGGTCATTTTCCAACGCTTGCATACACTGAGGAGTGTCAGACAAAAAGTGTTTGATGTATGCAGTACCGGTTCCGCTGTTGCTAGCTTTGCTAAAGAATAATTGCTAATTTTTGTTAAATAATAAGCAGAGTTTATGCTGGGCGAGTAGTGGTAAGAAATAGAGGCAGGCACCAAAAAGTTATTTTGGATTGCGTTTAGCAGGATGTGCCTTGTATAGTAAAAGTATTTGGTTCGCTTTCTTGTGTATTGTTGTCTTACTGCTTAACCGAATCGTTTCAAAAAGCTTCCGAGTTTTCGTGGAAAAGGGGCCATTCTTAGTTAACTTGCTGTGAATCAAGGATTTCCATTTCGCCAAGTTGTCCAAAGATATGATAAAGTAATGAACATTTTTTGTGTGAATTAAATCATTGCCAGTTTCATTTTCCTACAGATTCACCTCGATAATATCCTCATGTTTATGTAAAATAGCCGTTAGCTTAAATGTAATTATGTCAATTTGATTGCTTGAAACTTTTCTGTCCAGTAAAAATCAATTAGACTTTACTTTCAGCTAAATCTTCTTTGACTCAGCTACATCTACCTGGCCGTCCGCATTTGAGTTTTATGCATCGTGAATAATCTCAGAAAGCAAATCCTGGCTGATATTTTGCTTCTATGTTAGCAATGTGGATGGGGTGAATGCAGTTGGGTCATTGTTGTTCAAACGTTTAGAACGATTTCAAACGAAAAACACGGATTATAGATTATAGGAAGCCCGAAGCCTTCACATCATTAGTGTACCGTTTTAGCTATCGTATCTACCGTGGCAATTTGTATTTTCTGTTATTTCCAAAATATAAAAGTACATTAAATATGTTCATTTCAGCTTGCAGCTAGAAAGAAGGTAAAAAAGATTGCTATAGATAGAATTGCTATAGATAATATTGATATAGTATTCTGACATCAGAAGGTGCGTTGCAAGCAGAATTTATCAAGAGAACTAATCAAGCTACAGTCAGTTGAAAACCTAATTCGGAACATCAAGTTGTCTCGCTGTATTATGCATTCCCCTAATGCTAGAAAGAAACAGTTTTACAAACCAGAACGGGTTTTCCTAGATGTACACGTTTTATTGCAATCTTAAGTTGAATATTGTAGCAACAATACAATAGTAGTTCAAGTAGTGATCGCTATTTGCAAACATCGCTGAATTATCAGGGCATGAAATAGACACAGGGAACTTTCTTGCTTGCGAACAACACGGTACAACAGAATACATTGAGGACAAATTTCACAATAATTAAGAAAAATACGGTCTTACTTCTTTGGATGTTTACTTACTAGTTCATCTTTTCCATTGGGCCCTTCTAAAATATAGGTGTTAAGAAACTTAGATTTGTGAATTAAAGCCTGCCATGCACTCTTCTATTCACCATCTAGTGTTTTCGATCCACTACATCCACCTAGCCCTCGACATTTTGGTAGTGTAGGGTGAGTGGCTAGCGCTATTCGCAAACATTGCTGAATTATCAGGGAATGAAATAGACATACCAAATGCGGTTGCTTGCAAACAACACGGTTCAACAGAATAAATTGAGAAAATGTTTGCATTAAATGCTGTCTGATGTCTTTGGAAATCTTGGACTTTCTTGAAAGACAAATCCTGTTTAATTTTTTGCATATATTGTAATAATGTCCGTTCGATCGATACGATTTCAGAACGACGTAGAACGATTTCAAAATAGGCACGGATGACACATCGAGGAACCTGTTCATGATTCATTTATATACACGCTTTTGCTTAGGAGCCAAAAGTATAAATTATAGGAAGCTTTAAAGTGCTGTCAATTGAGTAAGAATGGAAAGGTCGGCAAGATATCGTTTTACATAATATCGGTACTGTTAGGCGAAGCTGTATTTCTGTGACAAGTGAAAAAAGAGGAAATGTACATATTGAAACACAACTGCACCAAGTACCTTCCAAACAAAAACCAGTGTCTCAGTCCTCAGCTTGAACCAAAAGCAACTCGTATCAACAGGAAATGGTTTTTTCCTACTTTTGTTCTTCAGCGGACACACGTCTTCTTCTGAACAGTCTCCTTATCAAATATTTTCGTACCACGCTGTTTCCATAGCCAAATAGAATTGCATTTATCGCACCATTGAAGCATACGATAATGTTAATCCAAAATTGTATCACACTGACGAATAATGGGGGTACTATTTCCTTTTGGTACTTGTAGTACGACCAAACACCTGATAACGTTATGTATGGCAAATAAAGAGCGAGTAATGTTCCAAGCACAAAACGAACCGTTTTTGTTGCCGATATTTCTCGTCTCGCGTCTCGGTTACTCGCAGCCTGTCCAGCCGATTTAAACATTTCCCTCATCTTCTCGATATGAATTGAAATGTTTCGAAGTACTCTGGAATACACAAACAGTATGAGCGACAGGCAAGCGAGGTTAAGTACATTCAATGAAACGTGCAAAGAAAAGAAAGGAAACTTGGTCAGTAGAAAAGAGATTGTTGCTGATGCTACGAAACTGATTGCGATTATGATCCTCATTCGAAACTCGTTCATAATCGAACTGTACTTCTTCAGCTTCGTCACATGGAGATAGCGATCTACTGTGACGCACATCAGCATGAAATATGAGAAGTATGCCAGAAGGTATGCGACATATTGTAGGGCTAGTTCAAACACACAGATGCGGATCTTGTCTTTCAGCGCTGCCATAACAGTTATGGATGGCAAAATGAACAATCCAGTCACAAGATCTGACAAATTTATAAGCAGAATGAGTTTATTGGTGATTGTATTAAGCTGCTGCATCTTGTAGAGTCCGTAGATTAGAGCGGAGTTACAGAACACGATTATAAATGATATGATTGCGCAGACTGTTATGAACTTGACCAGATAGGGCCATGGCATATCCAATGGCCATAGTGATGAACAAAAGTAACGGGAGCTGGAGTCGTTCATTGCTGCTCTCTTTTCTTCATACGAAAGGCTGAGACTCAAAATGGAATGACCAGACTCTGAAATGTGCACGTATACATTGGCTTTGTGCGTTATCTTCACCCATGGAAGTAAGTGCTTTGTTGTGAAAGATGTCCAAACATCAAGTTGGCCAAGACTGGATCAACATCCTATGATGAAGATAGAATGATTTGTTTCGTTTATGTCTTTAGAACATGCTAAGACAGTGTATGATTATACAAATAATAATTTATGTCAGTTTTCAGGAAGCATTTCATGAAAGATCTTTTGTGAAATGACAAATACTAGACAGCATTCAGAACTCAAGTAAATTTATAGAATTCAGAGCTTAGTCTATCAATTTCGTGCGAGATTGACATATTTAAAAGAAATGAAAGTCAAATAAAGCCTACAATGCATTTGAGGAATGTGATATGAAATTTTAATTGCCGCCTGGGCCTTTCCTATTAGAAAACTATCGATATTCATTCAATGTTGCAGTTTTCAAATGGTGATTGCTGTAGGATACATTTGTAGCAAAGTATTTTCTTGCTTGGTAGACGACTTTTCACTTTCAGGTCAATATATTCTTGCCAACTGTCCCTTAGTTTTGAGAGATATCCAGTCTTGGATTTATAAAGTTCCTCTGAAGTGAGACTTTGTTTAAGCAATGATAAGCTTGAAAGTAACGTTCTCAAACTGTTTCAATCTTTAGGTTAAAAATTTAATGGAATATGTTCAAAAGTTTTCAATATCTACTTTTTCATCTCAAAGAAATATATGTTCGGTAGTTTATCAACGCAGAATCTCTCTTGGAGGAGTTGTGAGTTGATTGCTATCAAAGAGAATTGAACAACTAGAAATTACGGTTTATATATTTAGGTAATTCTTTTACTAGAAAATTTTTTTTCTTTATTTTGCAAATCCTTGTCCATGGTTTCTTAAAGTTTGACAAATTTTGAACACTTTTCAGATCTGAGTTTAAAGTGTTCCATAATAATCATCCACTGTATTTAAACATGTTTCAGTCTGTTTCTGATTTTGAACGTTCTATCTCTACTTTGTCCTCTCTCTCTCTCTCTCTCTCTCTCTCTCTCTCTCTCTCTCTCTCTCTCTCTCTCTCTCTCTCTCTCTCTCTCTCTCTCTCTCTCTCTTCTTTCACCTTTGCATATGTTTTCCTCACTTTCCTTCAACATTGCGTTACAAACTGCAAAATTCTTTCTTGCAACTTCCTCATGTTAAAACATGTTATTTTTGGACCAATCATGGTGAAGTAGATTATTTCAAGGTATTCACTTGGCAGGAATTTGATCTTTCGTATCATTATGTTTTAAACTGCAAATTTCCTTTTTGCAACTTTTCTATTTGTGTGTTACATATTACCTTACTGTCAATGTACATCTGGAAATTTCAGTTTACTTCAGGGGAACACCAAATGTACTTTTTGGAATGGTCATTACGCACATTTTGTTTGAGTTACTTTTGATAGGTATTTAACTTGCTCAATGTCATTTTCGTCAAATTATTTGCTAATTATTCTCCTACATTTGCAAAGACTTTTTTGGAGCATTTAGCTTTTTGCTCATCACTTGTCATATACTTCCTGTTTTACTTTTGATTGCTTTTATTTATTCCTTATCTTTCTGCGCCTGTTAGCTGTTTTACCAGTTTCCAGAAGTAAAACCGTTTTACGCATGCGTTCTTTTTCAATATTTTGCCTATGCTATTTTCAGATTTCGCTTAATCTGTTGCTAAACTTTTCTTATTTCTTCCCTGACCTGTGTCTTTTATGGTATCTTTTGTCTTTTTAATAAGTTATACCGTTGATTTATTAACATACGTATCTTGCTGTCCATCCAGGGAAGTAATTTGGGCATGATCTTCGCCTTTGTCTTTGGTATTTTATCATTATTTTAATGTTTGTATAAATATAGAGAGTGCGGAAAAATAACCGACCCGAGCGGGACTCGAACTCACGGCCCTTGACATTGTACCCCAAGTGCTCCACCGAATGAACCGATAGCTCAGGTAATAGTAAAAATAAGTTAATTCCATAAAATAAAGCTATTTTTTATTAGTTCACCATTTTCATTCATCTTTTACTTGGAATGCATCCACTACTTCTTTTAGAGTGTTACTAAGATATATAATTCAGAGACAATTTGAAAAGAGCTATGTTCATAACGCATTTAAATTGCATTGATGGCGGAGTTACTGCAGCCATGCTAATAAACAAGAGGGGCAAAAACTCTTGGTTTAAATGTGACATCTTTTTTCACGCAATGTTTGTAAAAGATCCAACTTAAAAAAAAGGAAATGTTTGCTAGATGAGCTAGTAAATAGAGCACGGTAGAAATAGGTTCCCGGTGTGACAATGGATAAACAAAAAACTTTTGTGTTACAGCTACTGAATCTCCATTGTGTTATGAGTAAATCATTCGGAGAATATTCGCACATCTATTTTATAACTTTTGAGCCTACTGATTTTCCAGCCTAGAGTTGTATAAAACCTTGATGATTTTATGAAAACATCTTTAGTAAAATTCATCTTAAAAAATTCTGTTGCCTATGACACTTAAGCATATTTTTCTTAATTTTCGCTTTCACAATCTGCGATACCCCGAATTAATCGAAACAATTGGATTTGATTTTTTCTCTGGTTTGTTGGTTTCTTGCAAGCTGTCCTGTAGCTCAGAGTATAATTTGACATTCTCCATTTGGCCAGTGATATTTTGAAAATTCGTTGTATGGAAAAAGATCATGAAAGAAATGCAATGTCGTCGAACAGGCTGGCAGCAAGTTGAATTAGAAGCGAAAGGAACGCTGGCCATACATAAGCGGTTATAAGTGATGTGCGAGGGTGAACAAAAGTTTGTCGTTAGTTTAGTCACTAGTAACTATGTTTAAAATGGGTGTAGTTCGGTAAAACAAAAGCGAAAAGTTTCTACAGCCTTTACGGTGCTAGAGCCTATAAATGATGATCAAAGAAAGAAAAGGGAACACGAAAAAAAAAACAAAGGCGTGAATGATAAGAAGAGACGAGAATGAGTATTATTCTTCTAAAGCAAACTCATTGCCTCTTTTCTATAGAAACATCAAAGATCCTATTTCGCTTTCAAAGCAAACTGATTCCATGCTTTCATAGTGATTGCCATTATGATATGATGAAACCTGCTCCAAATCTATCTTCTTCGATAACGTTGCTTTTGAATATATATTTTTGCCATATAAATAAAACGTTTAGTGACGTTTTCTTTTGGTGTGCTATATAGCTTAAATACTTCGAACATCCTTTAAACAACGCCCAGAAATATTCCGTCGCCAACTTAACACCACTAGAAACTCCTCAATATTACTGGTCATATAAAAACATGTATCACTACAACACAAATAGACAAACTACTAAAACGCTCGCAACATCTCTCCAATAAAATCCAGGATAATGACGATGTTCAAGCGACCACACAACCTTACTAAAATTCGCGCAATATCACTGAAAAAATCAATATTATTATCAAAATAGCAGTATAACATCACTAAACAGGAAACAGCGTATTTCCAATGAAATCAAAGACAATGACGACTTTTCATTCACACATTCAGAATCACTAAACAAAGCTTAATATCACTGAGCAAATCAATGTCACAATATAAAAAACACCACACTGAAACACGTGTATTAGATGACAACTGGTGAAAGCGCTAACACTGCATAGGCCGAAACATCGAACTTTTACAGTAATAAATTCACCGTTATGGCTTCGACACGCAAAATTAGCTGGCAATTGTCTAGTGCAAAATATTTTATAATTTTATACACTGGTTGGCACTCAAAAACTATGATAAATATTTAAACAGGAAAGTCTTACGGTTTCCATTGCTGTAGATCTATAGAAAGATGATAAGAGATAACGAAGTTTTGCCTACCAACAAACTCCACGACATGCAACTGAATGCATCTAAAAGAAGTTAGGCTATCATGAAGAAAGAAAAACATTGATCTTTCATCATCTTCTTGCGCTCCACAGAGGCAAATACTTTTTATCTTGCACGAGTCTTATATATACAAGAGCAATTCTTAATATTTGCATAGCTTGAATGTCACTCTTTCTTTAACTAATAAGCTGTTTTTAATTGAATTTATTCATCGAATTTCTATAATACATGCGTAAATAGTACTTGGTTGTCTTTTTTTAAATCGGTTTAAGGAAGCTAATATTTAGAAATAGTCATTGTTCTTTCAAAGACAATTTTTTCATATACCGAGTTCTATCGTTCTCAAAGGCCGAAAACTTCTTTAATGTATTTGATTATAAAGAAATTAATCAAGATATTTTTTAGTGAAAATTTATGTATACAAGAATCTGATTCAAGACGAGGAAGTTTATTTAAAACAATAATTGCTTATTTTTGTTCAATATGCAGCAAAATATGAGTTGAGCGAAAGGTTGTTTATCCGACAGATTTTAATTAGTTATTTGGAATCGCATGAAACAGGATAGTGGTGACCAACAATTCTATCAATCCAATTTTAATGTTATTATGGGGCTTGTAATATCGATTTTCTTGAAAGGGCTGTTCTTCATCGCTCATCAGTTCTGGTCAAAGGTCCTTCTCTCAATGCTATAACCCACCAGTATGCTGAAAGGCGTGCTGCATTTATTCTTTTACAGTCTAAACTCCGCATATTACTTTTATGTAACCTAAGGTATCTATTGCGCAAATTGGTTGGTTTCTCATCATTTCAATGTTACGATTGACGGGTGCTCATTCTAACCCATATTGCTGTCTTAAGTATAAATGTGAATGTTGCTGATATCGGAACCTGATTACAGCGATCACCTTCATTCGAAACTCATTCATGAACGTACTTACACCAGCATTAGAGAAAAAGACAAGTACCCCAGAAGAAACGCACCATACCAAAAAGCCAGTTTAAACATACTATTGTTGGACTTTCCCTTTGTAGCTAATGTGATTAACAGAGCTGGCAGAACTAGGTCTGATTTGCTGCCTTTTCCAAGGTCTTATAGATTAATCAGCAGAATGAGTTTGTTTGTGATTGTGTTGAACTGCTGCATACTGTAAAGTCTTTCTTTTCTTTGTTGCCTTGGTGTACCAGTTTTCCCTTTCCATTTTCCCATTTATCCAGAATGTATCTCCGTGGTGTGTATAAAACATGGGTGAATCTCACATATTGATTTTGCGCATGAAACGTATTCTAAAAAGGGGACGATTACTATTCTTGCATGAATCTAATCACAACGACCATTCTTGGTAGTTGCAATAGTTTTCTTAACTGACAATCTTCATTATCTCTAGAAGGCAAGGAAATATTTAATGATAACCAAAGAATACGAAAAACACATATGTGTATCTGTTCCAATCGAAATTATTCATAGTATTTTCCATCATTCATGTGTAAAAGGTAATAACTTTTTTCTTTCAAAACTGGTTTTTGGAAGCTAGCATTAACCAACAATCTCTTAAATACAAATATCTTCTATACCAAGTTCTATCATTCTTAAAAAAAGAAAAAGTTTCTTTGATCTCTGGTAAGAATGAAATTTGTCAAATATTATTTTTCACTGCAATCAATATTCAGAGATAAATCGTTATAATAAAATGGGTATTTGTTCTAAACCGCACCGCTACTTCGCCTGTTGCTGTGTTTCTGCATTGGCTGTTCGACGGTGCTGGTTAATGACACTGGCTTTAACGGAAAGTATCGGTAAATAATCATAAAGAATTAAGTATAAATGTCCTTTACATTTTACAGAAAACGTATTCCCTTGTTGATCTCCAAAACGGAAAACAATATAAAGAAAACCCGATTACTAAAGAAAAATAAAATACGAGGACAATGCCCAAACTAGTCAACCAACAACTGCAAGGGAGTGACAGAGAGCGCCTTTCCGCTCCTTTCACGCCTCATTTTTGGTAGTATTAGATGACACCAATTATCTCATGCTTTTTCAAATGTGTAGTTCCCTACTACTCGGAAAACAATCCTAAAAATCAGAAAAGGTTTTTCAAGTACAACCACATTTGCTCAAGTAATCTCAAAGAAAAGCTGGAAGCAATAGTAGTATATATTTGAAGGTGCTGCCACATAACTGATTTATCAAGACATGTAACAGCGACAGAGGAAATTTGTTGTTCATGTGATCACGATAAATTTCCTTCCTGTTTCCACGTGTGAAGCACGTGATTGATGTGTTCGATGATTGAGAGAAAACCGAAATATAGCTCTGTAGGTCAATTAAGTCACTATCAAACATCACGAGTTACAACTGGGGAACAAAATGAAGCATATTTGCACCAAGCACCATCCAAATAGAATCAGCATCACAAGCCTCTGAATGGAACAAAATCGACTTCTCTTCGCAGTAACTAGTTTTGTCCTACTTCTGTTCTTCAGCCGAAACATGTCGTTTTCTAAACAGTTTCCCGATCAAAATTTTTCGAACCACGCTGTTCCTATAGCTAAATAGAATTGCATTTACCACTCCATTGAAGGTTATGAAAATAAGAACCCAACCTTGTATGAAACTGATAACTAACAGGGGTACTTTGTCTTCTTGGTATTTGTAATGATGAATGATCGGGGAATTGCCTCACAATTGATGCGGGCGTAATTTGATGACAGGAAAACTGTAGAATATAAGCAGATCGTAAGGCTGAAATGGCAATTGCAATGTAGTCCAGGCTGCGCAGTACAGCAAAGGAGACTGCCTATGTACAAGTAAAAGCAAGGAAAATTTGTTGGCTATTTCTTTTGTCCAGTTCGTGTGTTCCTCAAACGTGGACAGAAACCGACCACTCGAACATGCGTGGTTTTCTCTAACAGCAAAATGCCCAAAAGGCAAGAAATTTTGTCTTTAAAAAAGGTAGGTCAATAGGGATAATGAGATTTATTTATTAATTTCACCTCTAAACAAGCATTCCAGAAAGGGTTAATTTTTGTAGCTTAATGCGAAAGTCTTGAGCATTTTCGCATTCTTCAATAAAGCAACAAGTACAGTATCTTTCTATGAAAATAGCGTCACGATAATGTATTTGATAAGGAAACTTCTTAGAAGAAGAATAGTGTGCGCTGAAGTGTTAAAAAGGAGCACACAATTTACTGTCCAGAGGACCCTTTGGCTCAAGCTGAGGTCTGTAGCACTGGTTCTATTTAGATGATACTTGATGGTTTGACCAATGCATTTACTCTCCCTTTCTCACCACCGTCACAAACAGAGAGGCAAGCTGTACCCAAAAATATCGCATTTATTATAAGCGACATCTTCATTAGCTTGCAAATCTAATGCAATTTAAAGTGCGTTTAGGTTTCTTATTTGGAATCAAAACTCTAATCCAGACTTAGTGCTTATCTTTAGTGGGATTTGAATAAATCATTCATAAAAATGTACTTAAATGTGTCATCCAAGCAGAAAATTTTCCAAATTTTCCAAACTTTTACTCAGCACATATTTTCCTGCATCTTTGTAGAAGATTAGCAAAGCTTCACTCAAATATAAAGTTCAGTTCTTCACTTAAAGTTTGACTGATTTACACGCGTTGTTTCAGTGACATCAGATATCAAAAGAAAAATTCGAGCCTTCGAGAAAGACGAGTTTTATCAAATCAAGTATTTTCTATTTGAATGAAACATGTATCTTGCTTAATACTAGTTTCTCCTCACGAGATGTTTTATAGGATCAAGGTGTTACTAGTATGAACATTTGTAAAATCGAATTTTTAATTAACGATTTCAATTTCAAAACAGGTGCAAATTCTTTGTTTTTAATATAATTGGAAATTAAATTACACTTCCTGTGCACTAGCTTCTTAGATACAACAACGAGTGGCATGCAAGAAAACTAGTGTAAATATTAACAATTGCCGTGATGAAAAATATCCAACTCATTCTGCTGATTAATCCATCAGACCTTGGAACAGGCAATCTATCAAACCTAGTTCTACCGGCTCTGTTAATCATATTAGCTACAAGGGACAAGTTCCACAACAGTACGTTTAAACTGGCTTTTTGGTATTGCACATTTCTTCTGGGGTACTTCTCTTTGTCTCTAATGCTGATACGAGTATTAATGGATCGCTTCCTGCACGTAACAAAACTTAAAATATACAGTACGTTGATAAACGAGTTTCGAGTGAAGATGATCGCTGTAATCAGGTTCGCGATATCAGCAACAGTCACATTTATACTCAAGAATGTAATACGGTTTAGAATGAGCACCCGTCAATCGTAGCATTCAAATATTGAGAAACCAACCAATCTGCACAATAGATACCGTACTTATCACAAGATTGACGAGTCATCACAAATGCCAATGTATTCAGGCGTTATTGCAAATGTTTCAATTTTATTATCTGCATTACTCTTTTGTTTTCAAAAGCAGCCTTGGTAAAAAGATCCTTTCTTAACAGATTAAAAATTACACTCAGAAATAAGAGTGAAAAGGCTGCATAAAAGAAATAGCAGTGGGCCTGGAAAGATTAAAAGCAACTTAGACTGCTAAGTTTAGACTGTAAAAGAATAAATGCAGCACGCCCTTTAGCATACTGGTGGGTTATAGTATTAGAGAAAGAGCTTTGACCAGAACTGATGAGCGATGAAGAACAGCCCTTTCAAGAATAACGATCATATATTACAAGCCACTTAAAAACATAGAAATTGGATTGATAGAATTTTTGGTCACAGCTATCCTGTTTCATGCGATTGCAAAAAGCTATTTAAAATCTGTCGAATTTAACAGTCATTTGCTCAGCTCAATTTTTTTTTCATATTGAGCAAAATTAGCAATAAAATTTTTTTTATAGATTTCCTCGTTTTGAATTAGATTCTTGTATACATAGTTTTTTATTAAAAACTTATCTTGACTAATTTCTTTTTAATCAAATTTATTAAGGAAGTTTCCAGCCTTTGAGAACGATAGAACTTTCACCCAGAGTGAGGAGAGTTGCCAGCTCTCTGTAATTCCAGGAATAAGGAATCACGAGGTGTGGTCACATCGAGAGGAAGGATCTGGACACTCCTCGATAAGCTTAAGCTTCTTAAGGTCTTAAAAACTATCTTCGGATGCAAGGTAGAAACAAATCAAATAAAAAAAAGAACTCGGTATATGAAATATTTGGATTTGAAACAGAGATGACTTTTTCTAAATATTTGCTTCCTGAAACCGATTTTTATAGAAACAAAACTAAGTACTATTTACGCATGTTTTATAGAAATTCGATGAATAAGTTCAATTAAAAACAGCTTACTAGATACAAGAATGAGTGGCATTCAAGCTAAAATATGCAAATATTAAGAATTGCTCTTGTATATATAAGATTCTTACATCAATAGTCTTTGCCCCTGTTGAGCGTAAGAAGATGATAAATGATCAATGTTTGTCTAATGCATGATAGCCTAACTTGTTTTTGATGCGTTCAGTTGCATGTTGTGAAAACTGTTGGTAGCCTAAACTTCCTTCCCTGTAATCATCCTTCTATGGATCCACAGCAATGGAAACCGTAAGACGTTCCCGTATAAATATTTATCCTAGTTTTTGTGTACCAACCAGTGTATAAAATTGTAAATATTTTGCACTAGACAATTGCCACCTAATTTTGCTTGTGGAAACTATAACGGTGAATTTATTACCATGAAAATTTTATGTTTCAGCCTATGCAAAGCGTGAATGATTTCACCAGTTGTCATGTAATAAACGTATTTTATTGTTGCGTTATTTTAATATTGTGACATTGATCTTCTCAGTTATATTAAGCTTTGCTTAGTGATTCTGAATGTGCGAAAAAAAGTCGTCATTGTCATGGATTTCATTGGAGAGGTGTGGAGAGTATTTTAGCATCCTGTTTAGTGATATTATACTGCTATTTTAATATTGATTTGGTCGACGGAACATCATCATTGTCCTGGATATTATCGGAAAGATGTTTAGAGTGTTTTAATACCCTGTTTTTTGTGTTGTAGGATATTATGATTTTTATGTGATCATTAATATTGTGCTGTGTTTAGTGATGTTGAGTTGGTGACTGGATATTTCTCTTCCCTGGGCGTTGTTTGAAGGATATTCGAAGAATATAAGCTATTTAGTACTCAATTAAAAAACGTTTACTGAACTTTCTTTTATATGGCAAAGATACAAATTCCAAGAGCAAGGTTATCTAAAATGATAAATTAGGAGCAAGTTTCATCATATCATAATGGCAATCATTTTTAAGGCATGGAATCTGTTGGCTTTAAAAGCAAAATAGAATCTTTGATGTTTCGTCTCTTCTTTTCATTCATGCCTTCATTTATTTCTTTTTGCATTCCCTTTTTCTTTCTTTGTCATCATTTATAAGCTCTAGCACCGTCAAGGCTTCAGCGACTTTTCATTTTTGGCTTATTTAAACTACCCACGTTGTTTCGATTAATCTGGGGTGTCATAGATTACGAATACGAGAATCAAGAAAATAGATGTTTACATATCATAGGCTACAGGACTTCTACAGACGAATAGTACTAAAGTTGTTTAAATTTAATCATCTAAGTTTTATGCAACTCTATACTGAGAAATCAGTAGACACAAAAAATTGCAAATAGATGTGCGAATGTTTTACTTATAACACAATTGAGATTTGGCAGTTAACACAAAAGTTGTTTGTTTTCTTCATTGTCACACCGGGAGCCTATTTCTTCCGTGCTCTATTTACTAGCTAATCTAGCAACCATTACGAAAATTGCGTTAAAAAGATGTTACGTTTCCACCAAGAGCATTTGCACCTCTGGTTTATAAGCTTGGCTGCAGTAACACCACCATCAATGCAATTTAAGTGCTTTATGAAGATTGCCTCTTGATTAAAATCTTTTTAGTGACACTCTAAAAGAAGCAGTGAATGCATTCCAAGTCGAAGATGAACGAAAATGGTGAAACTAATCCAGTAGAACAGTATTATATGGAATTAACGTTTTTTTACTATTACCTGAGCTTTCGGGTCATGCGGTAGAGCACTTGGGGTACAAAGTAAAGGGTTGAGACTTCGAGCCCCGCTCGGGTCGGTTATTTTTCCGCACAATCTATATTTCTTCGTAAGAAGTTATGTTGCCTACGACATTTTCTCTTCCTCAATCCTATCCAGTGGTGGTCCTCTCCACACTGCGACGGAGCTGTGATCTTGGCCTCGAGTGCTGACTTCGAGTCTCGTTCGGGTTGGTTAGAATAGAAAAAGTTTAGAAACAAAGTAAGCAAAAACTGAAAAAAGCAGAGGCAAAATATTGGAAAAGAAATCTTGTTTACATAGATGAAGGAGGTTTGATTTCCGGAGAATGGTAAAGCAGCTACCAGGCGCAGAAAGATAAGGGAGAAAGAAAGTAGACCCAATCAAAAATGAAACAGGAGGTACATTGACAAGTGATGAGCAAATAGCAGAATACTTCAACAAAATTTTTGCAAATGTAGGAGGGAGATTAGCAAATAAATTTGACAAAAACAAGTATGAGAAATTTCCATACCTATCAAGAGCACCTCAAACAAAATGACGCAATTTTCCATAAAGAACAGAATAAAAATAAATGCGAAAGAAAACAGTTGCAATGATAATTGAAAAAATACATTTGTTGGTCCCCTGAAGTAAATTGATATTGCCAGAAATACGGTACTTGGAATGTACGCTGCTGGGGATCTACATTGACATGGAACAAACAAATTGAGAAAGTTGCAAGAAAGAAATTTGCAGTTTATATACAATGTTACGAAAGATTAAATAACTGTCAAATCAAGCACTTGAACAAATTTACTTCACCATGACTGGTCCAAAAATAACATATGGAGTGTTGTTGTAGAGAAGGGGGGGGTGGATGGTGGGTGACATGCTCAAAGAACCTACTACAGAAATCGAATCTCAGCATATACAAGCAGCTACGACCCTGAGGAAGAAAAAAGGAAATGGGTAAGATATAGAGGTACTCAAAAGTGCAAACTGCAAAAACATCCAATATATATTTATGTATGAGAAAGATTGCTGTTGAGTTGTATTAGATCCTTAAGAGAGGAGAACAGCATAGACCAGAAGAGGTGTCTATCATCAAACCTAATACACGGAGCGGGGGATAAAGTGGGAAAAAAAGGTTGAAGTCGAAAACTGATCGAAAAAAGTTAGAGAACTACCTAATATCTTTTAGTAAGAGAACTACCTAAATATATAAACCGTAATTTCTGTTTCTTCAATCCTCTCTGATGATAATCAACTTACACTTACTCTAAGAGAGGTTCTGCCTTCATGAGCCACCGAACACCTTTTTTTGAGTTGAAAAGTAGACTTTAGAAACTATTGAACATACTCAAAGAACGCATATTATTAAGATTGAAAAAGTCAGGGAAGGTTACTTTAAAATTTTGACAAACGTACTTTCAAGTTTATCGTTGCCTTAAATCTAAGAATGGCCATCTCTGAAAACTTAGTGACAGTTGGCAAGAAAAAGTTAATCTGATAGTGTAAAGTCGTCTAGCAAGCAACAAAATTCTTTGGTATAAATGTATTCCACAGCACACACCACTGGAACTAAAGAACTGTCACCTTGAATGAATAAACTTACTATCAACAGCTAACATCAAGAGAGGCCAGGGTGGCAAATAATATCACATTTGCTATATACGCAGTATTTCCTCGATTTTCTAATGAATCGAAACAGTGCAATAGTTACAATGCATTGTAGGCTTAATTTGACTTTCATTCCTTTTAAATATGTCAATATCCATCGTAATATCAAAAAGATTGACTTAGTTCTCCATTTTAGAAATTTACTTGCGTTCAGAATTCATTCTAGTATTTGGCATTTCAATGAAGAGCTTTCTTATAATAAGTCCTGCAAACTGACGAGATGAATTATTATTTGCATAATAATACACTGTATTCGCATGCTCTAAAGAGATAATCAAAACGAGTTATTTCATCTTCAACATAAGATGTTGATCCAGTGTTGGCCAAGTTGATGTTTAGACATCTTTATTAACCTTTATTATTATTTCTTAAAAATTGAATTGGTGGCCTCGAAGCACTTCCATGGGTGAAGATAACGCACAAAGCCAATGTATACGTGCACCTTTCAAGAGTCTGGTCGTTTAATTTTGAGTCTCAACTTCTCTTATGAGGAAAAGACAGCAGCAATGAACAGCTCCAGCTCCCGTTACTTTTGCCCATCAGTATGGCCATTGGATATGCCATGGCCCTATCTGGTCATGCAAACCACAGTCTGCGCAATCACATCAGTTATCAAAGTATTCTGCAACTCCGCTCTAATCTACGGACTTTACAAGATGCAGCAGCTTAAAACAATCACCAATAAACTCATTCTACTTATAAATTTGTCAGAGCTTGGAAATGGATTGTTCATTTTGCCATTCATATCTGTGTGTTTGAACTAGCCCTACAATATGTCGGATTTCTTTTGCCCTACTTCTCATATTTCCGCTGATGTGCGTCACAATGGATCGCTATCTTCACGTGACAAAGCTGAATATCTTCACAGATCTACTATGAACGAGTTACGGATGGAGATCATCGTCGCAATCAGTTTCGTAGCATCGGCAACAATCTCTTTTTTACTGACCAAGTTTCCTTCCTTTTCTCTGCAAGTCGCAATGAATGTACTTGGCCTCGCTTGCTTCTCGCTCATGCTCTTTGTGTATTTCAGAGTACTTCGAAACATTTCAGTTCATATCGAGAAGATGAGGGAAATGTTTAGATCGGAATCTCTGCACAGGTGCGAATAACCGAGAAGCCAGACGAGAAACCTCTGCAAGGAAAACGGTTCGTTTTGTGCTTGGAACATTACTCGTTTTCTATTTGCCACACATACTTTTATCGGGTGTTTGGTCGTATTACAAGTACCAACAAAAGACAGTACCCCCGTTATTCGTCAGTGGGAAACAATTTTGGATTAACATTATCGTATGCTTTAATAGGGCGATAACTGCAATTCTATTTGGCTGTGGAAATAGCGCGGTACGAACATTTTTGATTAGGAGACTGTTCAGAAAAGACGTGTGTCCGCTAAAGAACATAGATAGGACAAAACCATTTGCTGTATAGACGAATATCTTTTGTTGCAAACTGTCACGTTGGTTCTATTGAGATGGTTCTTGTTGCTTCAGGAAGTGCATTTCCCTAAAACACATCGCAATTATCTAAAAGGACATCTGCTCGAGCATTCAAATCTAATGCAATTCGAAACGCGTTTGGCTTTCTTATTGGGAATCATAACTCTAAGCCATACTTTATGCTTATCTTCAATGGAGTGTAAATAAACAATTAATAAAATAAACGTACATGTTTCATCCGTGCCTATCGTTTAAACCTTTGAGCGCCAGAGAACCAAGCACATCTCTCAAATCAACATTTTTGGAACATGAGCAAACAATCATACAGGAGAATCTTCTATTAAGAATCTTTCAAAGAATCTACACTGCAGTAGACACAAATTACAGGGTAAGTAATTCAATCACATAATTATTTCGTGAAGAGGAATTTATTTAACTTTCTATGAAAGTTTCCTGTTATTAAAATCTTGCTGACTTTCAAGGAATAGTAAAGTTTGAAAGGAATAAGACAACAGTTTTCTAAAATAAAGTGATACAATTGATGAGATTCTTCTTTTCTGCCTTCATTCTATTCTTAAATCGTTTGGTAGGTAAGAAAAGAATGGCACATATAGAATTTTTTTTCAGCTGGTACTTGGAACTATGGAGTTCTGAAAGTGACGTCATTGAGCCATAGATCTATATTTTGGTTTTTGTCTTAATCATCGAACACATCGGTCACGTGCTCACAAGTTGAAATATGAAAGAAATTTTTCGTGACCACGTGAACAAAACATTTTCTGTGTGTCTGTTTCATGCCCTGATAATTGAGCGATGTGTGTGAATAGTGATCACTACAGCCAAATCCATAGTATCGTTTCCTCCCAATGCAATAAGATGTAATAATTTCAACACTCAATTGAACCAGTGCATTAAACGATTTATTATGCAGTCTCGTCTTTCAATGGTACTGACCACCATTAAAAGCATTTTCAGCAGATCCTGGTACTATTGTACCAGCATCAACCCACCATGACTGATATCTTTTGGATGCGTTTCGCTTGTATATAATACGCTGTAGAACTCTAAGCTGATGGAAGCAACTTAGCAAAATGATTATATCTTCATAACCTTTTGGGTAGCTTCCGATAATGCAATAAAGTCGAGATTAAGTTATTGGCTGATTTTTCAAGAATTTTTATCCATTTTTGATGACGTCAACAAAAAATGTAACTTTCTGTGAAAATTTGCTTGACCCCTCTTGAATTAGAGATCTCCATAGTTGATTTAGTGAAATTGTTTAATAGAATTTGAAGTTAGGCAGTTTTCTAGTCTTTTCTATAAAATTCTGTCTAAAAGGGAAGGAGTTTCCTTCACTAATTTACTTGCCCATGCCATTAATGTGCACAACACGACCAAATTTGAGATAATCAACTTCTTCGACACCAAAATTCTAAAACAATGAGTTCTTTGAAAGCAGCTTCCTTGTGGGATCACTGATATCTGCACCCTGCAGGTGCTAAGTCCTTCCAACCAATCCCGTGAAAGGAGATCCTTTACAGCCAAGCGTTCCGCTACCGATGCTTGATTGCAGGCAACGACGAATTAGATGAACCCCACAAAACACCACAAACAAACGTGATCACAAGAGGTTATGAGCTTCAGGATGTCGCCACTGAATTAAACAAAGTGGAGTATGTAACGAAAAAAAAACCACTCTTTTCTAGGTAACCTCACCGATTTTGAAACTACCCCTCAGAGAATACAGAGAGGGAAACTGAATCACGCCAACGAACAACCCCCTCCACCAAAACCCCAGGCTGGACCTTTTGTTGTCGCATTTGACGACAAAACTATGAATATGGGCTCCTCGTTTCTCATGCATTTTATGAGTGTACGCTTTATATAACAATTTCTGACTCCTTACAAAATGGTCCTCTATTTGCGTCCAATGAAAATTATTTAAATTCGATTGCATAAAAGCAGTACTATATAGCCTGATCATTACATAAGACATCTATTATCAAAGATGAGCCTGGGAAATTAAGCCTGGGAGAGCTAAGAATTGTAAGCGAGAATTTTACTTTAAGCAATTCTTTTTGGGCAAGCATTATTATATAACAAAGGTTTCAACTGCTAATGGGATGGCGTCCGGAGATATTTTTCCACTTTAAGAGAAATGTTCAAAATACATCTTTCGGGCGCAAAGCAGGATCCAGACCAGCTTTAACTCAGTAAAGGGGTTGCCTTTCCTTTAAATCCGCCACTGCTTCAAGGTAATCTAAATCTTCTTGTTTCCAAAACGTTCATGTATAAAAGAGATGCAAGTGACCGTTTGGAGATCACTTCAAAAACTATGTATAAAGCATTTAACCAGAAACACTAACCAATAAAAAATACTTTCCTAAAAATGTGAGGGGCAAATGAAGGGGTAGAAAAATATTCCTGTGGGCCTTGGCCTTTCTAGCACCCCTTAGAAGCGCCACTGCTCATTTCGTGAAGACTGGCATGTCTCAAACTTATACAATACATTAATTTGATAACAGAAAGCTTTCTTAAACACAGTTGCGTCCAGGGTACGACATGAATTTTATTCTTTCTTTGTGCAACTGTTATTTTGGTCCTAGTATTGCGAGGGGCGCCAACGAGAAAGGAACATACCGAATAAAAGCCCCGAAATGTCCCTCGTGGGTTCTGTCTGATGAGTTGCTTTTTTATCATTTTCTGCCCTCTCCCAGCTAATTGCTTTAAATTTACAATTGACACACACAACCATTCCCCATCTGTGGTAAAGGCTGCAGTCAGTTAGTAGCGACTACCTCCTATCGCCTTTTTATCATTTTTCCATTTTGATATATACCCATATATTTACAGATTGATTTTTAGTTTTAATAAAATTGCACTAAAGGATGGAAATCTCCAAGGACAACTAGGTTGGACAAGTAAGACAGTTGTAAACCAGCAAGTGATTCGACTATTCCTACTCCAATATGGAAAGAGAGCGTTGGCACTGTATAATCCCGCCAACTTTCTTGATGTAAAGCTTGCGACACAATAAAAATGCTTTATGTCTTTGCTCAGACTTTTATTCAAATTCAATTTAAATTGAAACCATAATAAATCAAATTATTCAGTTTAGCTTAACAATCACACTAGATTTTCAATCAAAAGTTTCGATGCAACTTTTCGCTTAACTGTAAATCTGATTCAAACTTAGTGCATTACAGTTCAATATAAAATTATTGATTCTTTGTCTTTTACTAACACAGTCCTCCTGAAATTGCGCTTTTAAAAATCTGTTTCGTGCCTTCTTTGCTAACTTCTCACGTCATCAATACGCATGCGCAAGGCGATGCTCATCTGTTGAAGGTGCCTGAGGAACGAACAAATTGAAGCCACTTAAAGACATTTAGAAATAGTCGAATAACAACATCGCTCACAAGCCGCCTACCGACTGTCTTCACTAATAATTTCCTAAAACGTTTTTTGGACTGCAGCATTTCCAATTTTTTGCATATAAAATTTGCTACAAATGCAATAAACACTAGCAAATCCAAGTCTGATCACATCTGATTAAAAATTGATTCGAAATCTCATCATCAATTAAAATCAACTTTTCAATTTCCGCTGTTATTTTGGATCAAAAAGAAATTCCGCCTTTCAAATGCAACGTAATAAAAAACGGACACATTAACAAACAAACACAAATTAATTTACATTCTAGACAGTCATGTTATAAACATATGCAGCAATAGAAAGGATGTCTTTATTCATAACATTTGTCTAAAACACCTCATTTCAGGCTTTACAGAAACATTTTCTTTGATGTATTTCCATTTCATTCTTCATTGATGGAATCACTTATCGAATAATTTCAAATTAAATTAGGTACATAAATTCAATCGTTATTCTAATTAGATGTTTATTTTAATTTCCTGTAGTTAAGAATGATGGATGCTGTAATTAAACTAATGATTCTAACGAAACCAATAAAAGCGCACCTGTTGGGGAAGAGCAACATATAAAAAATTGCATTTTGAGGATCGCAGTTGTTTCATACGACACACAGAGGCTGGTTGGTGAAAAGTAGAGAAAAGGACAGCTTTCATTCTAAAGATTCAAATGAACAATTCAAGCATCATCGAAATATATAACTGTCCATCGATATGGCCTATAGATATTCCACCCATCCATTTGATCCTCTGGTCTTCTGTTTACGCAGTTTGTCAGCAATTGTTGTGTTCTCCAATTCGGCACTTATTTATGGACTCTACAAGATGCAGCAATTGAATACTATAACCAACAAATTGATTTTGGTGATGAGTTTGTCAGATCTTGGAACTGGATTGCTGATTTTGCCATCTATATCAGTATGCTAGCGCTGAAAGAAAAGTTCCGCAACTGTGCTTTTGTACTGGCACTTCATTACGGCACCTACTTTCTTGTGTATTTATCATTTTTCATGGCGATGTGTTTCTGTGGATCGCTATCTTTACGTAACGAAGCTCAACAAGTATAGTGCATTTATGAACAAGTTTCGGATGAAGATCATCGTCGTATTTTGCTTCGCAGCATCGGCAGTAATCGCCTATGCATCCACCACATTCTTTTCTTTTCTCGTGCAGCTTGCAATTAATATATTGATTTGCTTTGCATCTCTGTGTGTTCCTCTTTTATGCAAGTATACATCGCAAAGTTACAAATCATGCTCACAAGTTTGCAAAGATCCTCAGAGCTGCTACAAGTAATACAGGAAACGATACAAGTAATAGAGATTCCATGCGAGATATCTCGGCAACAAAAACAGTTCGACTGGTCCTTGGTGCATTTTTGGTACTATATCTTCCATACAACATTTTTCTGGCATCAGGATGTATTACATAAACTATCAGGTAGAAATCCCACATTGGCCTTGAATAATCTTGAGCATTTGGTTATTGTCATGACATTTATGAATCCTTTCATCAATGCCAT